>JAHREE010000073.1:3871796-3975700 GCA_033628505.1 Tringa tobata
AAGTACAGCAACATTTTCTTAAAAAAAATAAAAATTACATTTTATAAACTGACTTCTGGTGATGAGGATGAAAATAGCAATCATGCTAATCAATGAAGGGGGCTCGTAAGCATTGCTTTTTTTGCTGTGTTAATTCTAGTCCACTGAATTAAATCTTCTGTAAAGAAAAAATCAAAAATATTTGTTTTGTATACAGCGCAGAAAGATTTTTAATTTTAAGATCTAAAAGCATATTTCCATTTTACCCAAAAATATTACTTCAGTTCAAGCTACCTTTGGCTGCAGTACCCAGTCCTATAGCTCTAGCAGTGCCGAGCTTGACGGTTGAGGGTTTTTTTGAGCTTTTTAAGAGGTTAAATCTGTAAGCAGAACCTAAGATGACTATTTCCTTGGCTGCTTCTCAGCTTTCTTCTCTGCAAAATTCGTGTTGGACCTGCTGTACGAACCAGTGTTCTGAGATCTGTGGCTATGGGGTTGCTGTGATTCCTGACCCAGAGGTGATCACATCAAACACAGCTCTGCTCTGTACAGAGAGGTGTGTGTGTCCCCACACACGGTGCCATTCTCCTGCCACACAGGCAGGCTGTGAAAAGCTAGCTGATGTAAAGGTACAGAGCTAATTACAACACTAGGAGGTTAAGTTTACGTTTTAAGCCTTTAGAATATGTTAAACCTTCCCCTGAAGTGTGTGGTGGTGGTCTCCTAGGCTGAAAACTACTATTAATTTAGTGTAACTAATCAAAGACTTTCTGTGCATAGCAAAACATGGAAAAAAACAACCCTTTCGTGACAGAATAAAAGGGAGACCAGGCACTGACTTAAAAAGTCAATTCCTTCTTATGATGTCACCATGACCTGGTCCTAGGAACATAGTATATTGGCAATTAAATTCTTTTAATAAAGATTGAAATCTGTCTGTCTGCAAATACTGATGCTTATATATTTCTGTTGTTAGTACAGTATTTCCATATTCTTTGTTGACCTTTGCTTAAAATCTACTTTGAGTTCTGCCTACATTAGCTTATACTTATTACTATGGACTGTAAGAAACCCTGTGTCTCAAATTTTGTTGGAAGAATGAGTGTGAAAAGAGTTCTTTATGGTATTTATTTCCTTTTCCAACATCCCTGGATAACGTAGTATGCCTTTTAACACATTTTTGCAATTGGTGCGGGTAACTTCCATGCTGTCTGTAGATGCACAATATTATATATTATGAATATTATATATTCATGCAATACTCTCCGTCACTATAATGTCCTATTCAAAACATATGGCATCAGAGATAAGGCATTTTAAGAAAATTGATGACAATAAGTGCTAAAGATTTGCTGTTACTGAAAGATCTTATACTGGTTTGTGAGTAATGAATGTGACTTCATGGTTTGCACTTACAATTAAAAAAACATTTTCCTTCCATGTTTAAAAGCTCCAGGTTAAGTTTTGTCAAAACAAAACAGCAAACACATTCCTTGAAAAAATCAATCTTTTCCTTGAATTTGTTGCAGTATTATTTTAAACTTTATTTTAAAAGAATCAAAGGGTCTACAATAATTTGTTTGTGAATCGACATAACATGACATCAGTCTTGTTCTCCATTGGTTGAATAAGACTTTGGTTTTACAACTGTACTGATGGAAACTTCCTCTAAAATATGAGTCATACAAAATCCTTTTTTGTAGCCATGAATTTACTCAGGATGTTTTTTTTGTCAATCAAGAGATACAAAAAATTTGTTTAATTCCAAGTGAATCCCTTCTTCCTCCTCTTTCCTCAGCCTCCTAAATTGTTTCTATTCTTCTTTCTGCCTGACATTTACACATTTTATTTGCTTTCTTTCTTTAACTGTTCTGCTTACATATTTTTTCTTGGTGTGAATAATCCTTTGTATAATAATCCCAGAAAGAATCCCTTTCTGTGACTCTCTAGGTTTTCTGTTTAATTTGTTGTTCTTTTTTGGTTTATCTCCTTCAAAATACACGCATAACCATCTTCAAACTTACAACATGTTTTAAAAAGAAACTAGCAAAATTATTAGTATATTTCATTAAAAGACAATAACATATTTTTCAGCCAGCTGCAAATTAATATGCATTATTTTATGTATTGGTCCTGTATTTGATTCTCAAGTCTCCTCTTCACTGTCCAGTTTCTTTCTCCATTCCTTCTTAATGTCAGTTAGCTTTGAAGTGTCTCTTTTTAGTGATGAAAACTGAGTGTTTTGACTGTATAATAAAAATAATTATTGAAATGCAATTCAAATATATAGTTGAGATTTACTGTACTAAAAATTGAAGACTCTCAGAAAAAAAAGCAGCTGAAAATATCTTGCTGTAGCAGAAAAAGGAGATAAAATCAGGTTTAAAACAGCTTGTGACAAAAATGAAGACCATTTCTTTAGTTCAGAAAACTTATCAAAGAGAAGGAAAGCAACATATAATTTTGTGAAGTTCCACTTAATTGTGAAATGGTTGATTAACAAGGCTGTCGTGTAAGTTGTTCCTGGAATACATTTGTGAGAATAGATATTTCTGTGGATTAGTAAATTCTCTAAAGCTTGATTCACATCCATGAAAGCAAAGTTGCCTGCACCCTCTCCAAGAACTTTCATGTGAGACAGAGCAGTCTGTTAAACCGCTTATTCGCCTCAGTACGTATTGTAGGGACTGCTAATAGTATTTGTGGAAAACTGACACTTTTAGAAACAGACAAGCCAAGATGAACTTACTGTTGCTGTCAAAACAATCAAACCTATCATCCATCCTCTAGGCACCTTGGAAGATCTGAAGCTGAAATTGGTTTTAGAAGTTAAGCCACTCCATTAAAAGGGAGGAAAAGGCTTCCATCGAAGCTGAAACCCTAAATACAACCTTGTCATCATAGAAATAGCATATCAGCCTGAGAGACCTCAACACACAGCTCTCCCCCATGCAAAATTGCAAAAACATTTAGCATTTCTTATTTTGGGTTCTTTGGATGCAGTGTAATTTTTGAAAAATATCTTTCCATCTGTGTTTACAATTAAAATGTGTTGACAGGAAAAAAAAAATCTGTAAATTTCTCAGGTTTTCAAGCAGAAAAAAAGAAGCACTAAAAAGAGCAGACAAAATGGAGTTTACCTGTGTATTGGAGACTTTTGAAGCCTGACCTTTGTTTTGCTGTTTCTTCTTACTTTCTTTAGTTCATATAACTTTTTCTAATCAAGCAGATCTTAATCTTGCAAAAAGTTACACCATATAAAATTGCATGACTAGTTTCTTTGATGTGTAATAAATTATAAGCTAAAAGAATGAACTTCAAAGTGTGATATCCTAATTTTTTTGAGTCTTATAAAGAATACAGGTTCCTTTGTTCAGGAGCCAGGCCGTCTAATGTTGATTTTGGTTTCTGTTTGTAGCTGCAGAAGACCTTGAAACAGCAAATAACATTGCTCATAAAAGTACTGTGCTCTCAACAACACTGTGGGGCTTTAGCATGGGCTATTTCATCCTTAGAAGGTTACAATGCCTACGAAAGACTGATTTCATAATGACAATAAAACCGAAGTTTTGAGAGCTCTTCATGGAGCTGAAGGACTTACAGGAGCATTCAGAACAGCACCTCTGGGAGGACAGGCTCAAGCTGAAATGTTTTCAGGGCTGAATGAAGTGAATCATATTTGCTGAATGTAAGTTAATCTAATTGGATCTTAATATTTTTGTTTGTTAAAAAATGTTTTTGCATAATATTTTTTCCAGTTCAAATGAAGAGTTTGAAGTACACAAGTCGTACTAAGTTGCAAATGTCAATTTAGTATGCTTTCAAAGTGCATGTGAAAATTTGGGTTTGGGATTTTTTTTTTCAGTTCTTTTGTCTCACCCCTCACTGTTTTTTGTTGTTTAATTTGTGTTTGGAGACAACTGTTTACTCTTAGTCAAGCAATATATTTAATGTTATGAAACGAAAATTTTCCTCAATAAGACTATGCATTTTTAAAGCATATATTAAACTAATTATTGTATTAGTTGTTTATAGAGGAACATGCTGGACATGAGATATATCTATGAGCTAGTGCTGGACATGAGATATATCTATTCAGTTCCTAACATTTTTCCTGTGTAGATCTCCTGTATTTCCATAGCTGTTTCTGAAGAAATTAGCATTCATTTGTAATACTACTATGAGAACATCAGGAAGATTTCCAAAGGTCATAAAACATGAAAAATGTATTTGTTCATGAACCAGTGCTGTAGTTTTATATTTAAAGGGCGTTATTATCCATTAAATTTTACCCATTAAAATGTTTTAAATTCAAGAAAATTAGAAAATAACTTTCAGAAATATGTGTCAAGTTCTGAGTTTCTACCATACTTTATGTGTATTTTTGCAGACTACGTGCTACATCTCTGAGCATCAACTTGTGGCTTATACTTATGGCTGAAGACATAACTGTTGGTACAAGAGTGCGTCCAGTTCTAATGTGTCTTTCTGTAATTAAGTTTTAGCATCTCAAAGATGCAAACCAGTAATCAAGTTTATGATACAGTAGTTTTGTCTAAGGAATGCTAATTTTATAGTACTTATAGTTTATAATTCACACTTTGTAATGTTTAATAACTTTCATGATTCAGTTATGACTGTGGTGAAGGAGTTTTATCACTAGATTGAGAGATAAATGGGGAAATTATAATTTTAAACAATTTAAATTCCCACAATACTCGTTATACTCAATTGTTACTTTCTGAATTGTCAGAGTTAGCTAAATGTGAACTAAAAATATTGTTCGGGTTTGTGCTTTACTGGTGTACTAAGCAAACCATAGAAGGAGAGTAGGACAAGACAGTACAGCACTGAGTGGCAGCTTAACACGGGACTAAAATTTTACTTTAACTGATAGCATTTATCAATCTTTTGCATGTCATGACTTTAAAGGGAAAGCATTTAGCACCTCTGCATTGGATGAATCATCTGAAAATATAAACCAAAATGCCGATAGAGAGAAGGTACGGTACGCTGTAATGTAGGTAAGGAAATTTCAGCAAATGTGTTCTTTCAGCAAATTTCCAGATGCTTGTTTTGATTCTAGATTTTTTGTCTTCTGAAGTTTTATTTGCTGAAAATCAAACCTATGAAAGTAATTAACTCCTTGAAACTAGTTTGATGATAAATAATATGTGATAACTGGAGTTTGAAAATGTGTTTCAGCAGAAGGTAAGGCCAAATCATATCCAAAACAACTGTGGAAGGTCATAAAATCTGAGAATTAAATTTACCAAACAAGTGAAAGTAATTAAAATATTGAACATAAAAACAAATAATACTCTTTCCCATATTTTCATCCTCTGTCTTTTTTTGTCGTTTGCCTCATTATGAGTGTTCATCATAATGTTTAACACTCAGGCAACATCTATAATTTATTTGTTGTAATTATTTATTTATATATTGGCTGCTAACTAGATTTTTGTATGAAAATCCTGGAATATTCACTACCCAACAATTTACTGTCTTTGGCTCATGTGCCCTGTGGTAATGGTGACAACATCAAGGGAGTCCAGCCTAATGTCGTCTTAAAAGCAAACTGTCCTCAGGAATATGTCAATTACAGCAGCCTTCCAAAGATGCATTTAAAAATTTGGCAAGACTGCTGCAAAGATCTGCATTATTCTGGAACAGTGGTAGCAGTTGGAATATCTAATTCCAAACTAAGTATTTTTAATATGCTAGAATTCCCATGCTAATATTACATAATGTGAAAGGATATATCGAAAAAGATGGTGTTATTTCCTATTAGCAGCTTCAGACTATCCACCTAGTCAAATTTCTTTTAGTGTTAACTACAGCTGAAGAGGACTGCTTATCATTTACCAGAATTAATAATTACTGTTGTTTGCAACTGTGATGATTATAACGTGTATAATATTGAATGAATAATTTGTCCTCTGGTGGCAGTTTAGAAAGAGTATAATATCTGCAGATACTTTAGGACTACAAATGAGTTTTATGCTTCCTCGGGGCCACAGACTTTGAAACTATGTGACCGAAGGTGGATTCTTAATGTTTTAATACTGTGTAGTTATCTAGTAATTTTTTTTTTTTCCTGGGATAATTCCCAATAGTGTTTTTCTGCAAGTAAGAGGAAAATTAGTCAAGCTGCTTTTGAGTTATAGGTCATTACCCTGAACATGAAGCTACTCTGTAAACATATTAATTGCCATAGTAAATACTTACTTTATACAAATTGCAAGGGAACTGTGGCCCAAACAATCCTCTATAGGAGGGACAAGAAAAGGGGAAAAAATTCTGAAGCTCAAGCATGAGTTGAAAGGCAAAGGGAAATATTAAATATGTTGTATTTATAACCTCTGCAGCTCAAAAAAGTAAGAGGAGCAGATTTTGTTGTGAAACACACGTTCTTCTCCAAACTATAGTACCTGAAGAAAGCTGTGGGTTTTACACGGCTCATTAAGTTAGGATGGAATTCGGCAAGTGAACACTGTCTTAAGTACCGAGGTCCTTTTTCTGGAGGCAGAAGAGCTGTCATTTTGTCAGACTTTCACACATCTGTACATTCCCCTTCCCTCTACAAGGGAGTCACTGGTTTGACCGGGCAGCCAACCAGCAGCTGGGGTCAGGCTGAGGGGGCAGAAAGCTCAAACAGATAATTCTGCTTCTGCTTTCTGTGATCCCATACTGGTAGAGCTGTTCCTAGGAGTTGCAGCTTTTTTGGAAAAAGATGGCTAAATCCCGAATCAGGAGAGCTTCTCTGAGGGAGCTGTGGCTGTGGGCTGGCCCAGGTTATAGTGAAAATAAATACCCACCTCTCTTGTATATGGTGTAGGAGCCTGAGATAGTTCAGCCCTATTCTTAGATGATCCCCCTTGATCCTAGCTGCATCCACACTGCTATGCACCTTATTTCACTGGATTTATTGCACACCATTGTGCAGCCTACCAAATCCGTAACCACCCAGTGTTACATGAGGGGCAGGGTTTATTTTCTGACCGTAGGAAGAAAGTTACACAAATCTACTAGATTTTTCTCTAGGTGGTTTAGAATGTGAAAAACTATTGCCTTGATACGAGTATAAATTTGAAAGATGTCTTCAAGGTGTTCCAGGAAATTGGTATCAACCAGTGAGAGACACTGGAACTATTTGAAGCGAGGCACATGAGAAAAGCCTCCCAGAGGGAGTTTGAAGGGTGGTAAAAGTATAAAGTAGAAAACTAGACTATTTTTTGAGTCAAAGAGACAGCTTTTGTGCTAGTGAGATGGTGGAAGGAGATGTTTACATTTATATTAAACTATATTCAAAAGGACCATCTGGGATTATGCCAAAGTAGGAGGAAAAAAGAAAAGTGATGTATGTCTCCTATGTATGTCTCTTGTCTCTATGTGAGAGCTCTCTTTGTTTGCACCACAACAAACAGATCCCTAACTCTAAGATCTCATCTGAAATTAATGTGTCTGTGCAAATTTCCTTGGGTGGAAATCATAGAAAGCATTTCAGAAATACTCTGTCCATCCCTGATGTTATGCTGTGAGGGTTTTATACGGGTAGTAACAGTTGTCCGTGAATTTCTCAGAGATTTCCTTGACATTACCCACTATTAGCACATGTGCGTAGGATTATTCAGCTATAATCACTCCTGTGAAGTATGTGAGTTTAGACTGCATATGACTCCCAGAGATTTTAACTTTTCTTTTATTTTATTAATACAGCTACATATTATTTTGCCTGTTTATCTTAGTATTATCTATCACCATTTGTGCTTTTTTCATCCCTAACTTGAATTTTCAGTATCCTTAGTCCTGTTATATTTGTCCTTGCTCTGTTTACAATACTGGTTGTTAACAAGTTGTTCTGAAACAGTAAAAAGACAAGTTTGAGAGACTGCCTTATGGCATAAAGTTAAATATAGCAGCTAAACTCAAATCTAAGACTGAAAACAATTTTATGGCTTAATTGTCTCATTAAAGTTTGCTATGAGCTGTGGAATTCTGACTTTCTGAAAATGTCTTTGAAGATACTATTTTCATTAATCATGCAGCAGCTTTTAATAAAATGAATTTATTAAGGGAATATTTGGCAACGTAATAGATTTCATACTATGCAAAAATTCAACTTTCCTTAGTCAGCAACAACTGTGAGTGCTGAGAGCACTTCATCTACCCCACAGATACTTAAGAAAAAGGAAAACACAGATCTTTCAAATACCTTAGAATCTCAGTGTGAGAACTTAATGTGAAACTTCCATCTGGAAATTACAAGGCCAGATGGTTGTATAAATCCCAGCAGAAAATATGCATCTGTCACTTTTTTGTATAACTAGTTCTATTTGAAGAAGGATTTATTTAATCAGTTTGGCACATCACTTAGAGTGTCATTCCTATCAGCCTGTAGCCTGTAGCTCTCTTTGTAGCAAGTCCACTTTCATTTGTAGAATGCAATGGAGGTAAGCATTTCTCTAACCAGATGCAGGATGACTGTTGATTTAAATTCTTTTATGCACAGGCATGATGAAGAAGAGCGGGTGAATATAATTGAATAAAATTCTTGCTATGAAGTCTACCTAGATTATGAACTTAACTGTCATACCTCTTCTCTCCACCACGTAAAAATGCTATCTAGAAAAAGCTTTAGCTTTAGCATAATGGAAATGAGAAATTTACTTAATGGAAGCATGCTTTAGAGTTCTATACTGCTTCCTGAACCCAAAGGAATAAAAATAACTTTTGAAGGCAAAGTCTATCAAAATTTGAACTCCTGCAAATGTCTGATTAGATTGTCTTTCTAAAAATTCTATAAGCTGATACTTCAGAACAGGGTGTGAACATGTACAAAACCACTAGTAAAGAAGAGTGGGCCTTATTGTGGATTTTGTTATAATCTATATGACAGGTGACAATGTAGACATTGTGTGTGTGTGTGTGTGTGTGTGTGTGTTCAGGTTTACATTTACATCAGATACATCCATAGGTAAACCTACATCCCCAAATGCATGCATCATTATTGAGTTTTGCACACTTACTAGAGCTTTACTACTGTAATTTAAAAGCTGTGCTTCAGTGTAATATTATTACCCACCCTACTTAGCACTTTGCTTCTGATATATTTCTTTGATACAGATTTCACCTGAAGAACAGAGAATCATGACCTGATTATTTTCTTCTCTTTGTGTTTCACTGAAACACACAATCACCTAGTTTGGTCCCTGCCTGAAAAGTGTAGGTGATGTTATATTTACAGGATGTATGTATTACAGAGCCATAGATGAGCTCTTCTCAGTATGTTTACATTAGTAGTTTGGATTGGCGTTTTTTAAGATAATCTCTCAGTTGCCCCTTATTACCTTGCTTTGGTCCATATCATGGAACAGACTTGTGGAGCAGAACCTGGATTTCTCTTCAATGAAATAAAACCGAAAAATGCTAGACAGGAATGTACCAAATGAATTCAATTCCAGAATGGTTTGTTGGACAAGACTAGAGCTTTGTCAATATTATCTTTTCCTCCCTGAGAATTATATAAAATCATTCCATCCTAAATACTAACTCTTTTACCTATCTGTTGCTAGCAGTAGGACACAGTATTTGCTAAATACAAATCTAGCTTTTGAAAAATAATGTTTACATTAATTCTTCCTGGAGAGGACAGATATTTATGGACCTCATCTAAAAAAAGTACCTCTGCCAGAAGATTTTCAGAAAAGTCTACTGCTGCTGGATTTCTCCCAACACTTATCAAAGATAAGTATGACAAGGATGGCACACACTGCTAATTTAATATAAAAATTCTTTCCATCAAGAGAGGTGCGAATATATAACAAAACCAGGTCCCAGACCATGAACTGTTCTTGATTTTAATCTTGAGGCCTTTTTTTAGCCTTTATTAAAAAAGAATAATTGGCAATATAGAATCAGTTAAAGAAATGTAAGGATTAATCAATAGAATTAGAAGACTAAAACTTATTAATGGATTGACTGCTCTAATTTTTTTAGTCAATGGTGACTGTGTTGTCTTTTGATCCATAACCTATTGGTCATTGACATATTGAAATTTGTCTTTTAATATTATCCCCTCCCAAGACAATTTTGTGGATGTCAATGTAGTAAGAAAATAAGAGAATTAATTTTCTCCCGGGATCAAAACCTGCCACATTTTTAATTGCATTGTTTCCCAAGTAATGCTGGAACAGCTGCCTAGTGGCTTGATTTTCAGAAGAGGCTGCTCACTAGGAACAAACAGTACACAATATACTATATGGAAGAAAATTACATCATGTATATGTGAATTATCTAGTTTATTTCCACGAAACAGTTTTAATTGCAAAAATTGTCATTTATCATTACAAATGTTTTTAGGAAAGTCTCCTGTCAGAAGAGTGAAATAGCTAAGTTTAAATGATTTGGTATAATTATCGCTCTTACATTTAATGGCATGCAAAATAGCCCTTTTAATGACACAAGATTTAACCTGCAAGCAGAACCAAAGCTTTCAAATTACCTTTGTCCTTATTTCATCTGTTTTCATCTGATGAAAATGGAATAAATCAGTTCTGAATACATTGTACTAATCTGAGTAAAGAGAATGAGCATGCAATTAGAAAATTAAGAGGAAATCTACTGTTTTCTGGAAATTTGTTAAAATAGAACATGCAAATAAAATAAAAAGAAGTTCATCTGAAGATGTTATTAATAAATTATAGACTTCAAGTGAATAAGTTTGGTGGCTATTGAAAGAAGACAGTTTTCTGGCTTAGGAATGGTGTGCATTACTGTTATTTTTTAGTTAAAAGATTTGAGGATGTACTCATGCTGGCCAAAGGCTTCAGGCTTTGTGCAGCCAGCATAATGAACCAACCTACCTTAGTCTGAATCTTGCCAAGGAGAGCATGCTGACAGGGAGCAATTGTTCCACTTTTGGAGGCTCCAATTTTGGTCTTTCTGAAGGATCAACATTACCTGATTTCCTTGCAGTGTACTCACCTGCATCTTCTCCCACTTTCACTCTGTTTTTATAGTTACTGGATCTTGGTTTCATTCTTCAGTTTGCGAAGTAGCAGATAATATTCTGAAAATTTTAATATGATTGGTTATTTTATCATTCATATTAAGAATAATTTAATAATACATTTTTTAATTTAAAAGGAAATTATTAAAAGCAGTTATTTAAAGAAATTGATAGCTCCTGAAAAGATCCTGCATGGTTCCATTTCTCCCAGCTGTATGCACACATTGAATTACTTACAAGTTCTGTACTTCTCCCCCCCAAAAATAGAGAAAACAACAGCACAAGCCCTTTGTAGTTCAGTTCTTGTGATCGTTAGCTTGCATGTTGTTTATCAGATAGAACCTGCCAAGGACAGTCAAACATAGGATTTCCGAGTTAGTGATAAAGTTGGCAGACAAACCACCTTTTTTTCTCACATAGCCTTAACTTAAAGGCATAATTTTCTGCTTATTGTGGCTTATATTGTAATAGTGGGAAAAATTATGTGTCTAGATGTTCTTTTCTGCCTCATGGACTTTGTGTGGTTTATTTCAGAGGGTTATCTGTACTGTTTAAGAATTATGTTTTTATCTTATCTGAAAGTCAAGCATGTATACAAAGACAGGCATCCAGATGATTCACTAATCAAAGAAAGAGATGCAGCTTCAGGCAAATTGTCATTGGCCAGGGATGCCCAGGGCAGTAAGAAAAGCTTCTACAGGTACATCAGTGATAAAAGGAAGATGAGGGAAACGTGGGCCCTCCCTGGAAGGAACCAGGAGATCTGGTTACCTGGTATATGGAAAAGACCAAGGTACTCATCGACTTTTCTGCCAGTCTTCACCAGCAAGTGCTCCAGGCACACTGCCCAAGTTGTGGAAGGCATATGCAGGGACTGGGAGACTGAGGTACGACCCACTGTAGGACAAGATCAGGGTCGAACCTGAAGATGTACAAGTCCATGAGACCTGATGACATACATCCACAGGACCTGAGGGAACTGATGGGTGAAGCTGCCAAGCCACTATCCATCATATTTGAGAAGTCACGGCAGTCCGGTGAAGTTCCCACCGACTGGAAAAGGGGAAACATAACCCCCATTTTTAAAGAAATGTAAGAGTGAAGACCAGGGGAACTACAGACTCAACGGTGTTCTGTGCCCAACAAGGGAATAGAGGGCCCCATATGTTGGCCGGATCCTTCCCACAGGGAAGTCTGCTGCCTCCCTGCCCCAGGGAGGCAGATTTTACCAGAAGGCTGCCTAGTCTGATACAGCTTTCTGATTACTGTCCCTTAGTAGTTATGCAGGTGGGAAGCGATGAGGTTGACACCAGAAGTTTAAAAGCACTCAAAAGGGACTTCAAGACACTGGGAAAACTGGTTGAGGGATCAGGGGCACAGGTAATTTTTTCATCAATACCCTTAGTTGTAGGTTGGAATACTAAAAGGAATAGGAAGTCAGGCATAATGAACAAGTGGCTCAGAAGCTGGTGCCACCAAAAAAACTTTGGGTTTTTTGATCTTGAGGAACTTTATGTGGCACCTGATCTGCTAGCAAGAGATAGAGTACTTCTACTCAGAGATAAAGATCCTTACACGTGAGTTGGAGAGTAAATTGGAGAGACATTGATTTAATAGACGGACCACTCAGTGGATAAGGAACTGGCTAGGTGGCCGCACTCAAAATGTTGAGTTCCTTCCAACTCTAAGTCAAATATGGCATAGATAACTTCCCAAATTCGTTTGTATATTCAAATTAGCTGTGTTGACAGTCTGTCTATGTTTTCAGTATGAAGCAACCACACCTCCCCCCCAAACCCTAACATCTGTGGAACACTATTGAACCTGGCTCTCAGTTTTATACTGCCATCCAAGATGGATTTATATCGCTTCAGGGAAAGTGAAAATTGAGTCTCAGAACTGCTTCTTTTTTATGCAACAATTAAGTTTAATTCTATCATTTTGTAAATATGTTCTGATATTTCATAGTGTCTGTGGCAAGTGAAAATGCACCAGCTTGATATTTGTTTTCTGGCTGTACTGTAGTACCAAATTTATTTCAACAATGGAAGGAGTACTTTTCTTACAAAACATTTAACATACTCTGAAGAATGCAGAGTATTTTTCCCTGACTTTACATACATTTTTAGAATTCCATTGTTCTGCTTGGTGATCATAGCTAACAGTTGAAAGAGTACCTATTATTTATGAATAAAAGAAGTCATTTTCTCACATTGCTCATATTTAAAATGAAGTGCTTTCTAGGTTCAGTCAACACTGACCTGGAAAAACTGTACATAAGTATATTGAAACTATCTTGAGGTGATTGAAATGCCTTTACAATTCATAGCTGGTAGAGTTTACTAACCCGCCAGTATTCTTGGTTTAAATATAAAGAGTTTGAAGGCAACGTCATCTGTCATCATTTATCAAACTCAGTGTTTGTAACGTGAAGTAGTAGACTAAAACAAACAACCAATGCTGGTTTTAAAGCAAAGATTTCTTTGAGGGATTCCAACATTAGCAGAAGGTAGGATTCAGAATACAGGCACTGGCAGTCCTCTGCCATGGGATCTGTGTGACTCTGGATGAGAGAGCACTGATTTTGAGTCTGTTAGAGGAAGCAGCCCAGAGCAGTTCTTTGTGCTTTCATTGCCTGGTTGATTCTACTTAGTACTCTCAACTTAAAACACCTAATCCTTATGTCATTTCAGAAATGTGTTTAACATTTCTGCCCTTGTTGATTTCCCCAAATTCTAGCAAAAATCATAAGAGGTACAGTCCTTGTTGCTGTTCAAGAGACTCACAAGACTCCCATACCTTGCCTGTTTAATTCTAGTGGAAGGAACATTTTAATACATCTGGTATGTTACCTGAGCATGATCTTCATTCCCCTCATCTGACCTGGACTGGTCCTGCTGTGATAATTTCTGCTACTTTTTAGGTGTCTGATAGCAATATTGCAAACATGAAGCACCCTGATTTTAGGGATCACCTCACCCAGAGAGGTGGACTTCCTTTTTATGTCACATAGCACCAGTTTTTGTAATAGAAGATTTCTATGGATAAAGTAATACCTTTACCTATTAATTTTGCAGAAGTGGAGAAAAGTTAAAAAAAATATTAATATTCTTTGTCAGTTGTATGAAGAGTTCTTATGCAGCTGTCTGAAGATTCATTGATAAATGCTTTTATTATACTGTGAGCAAATACTAAATGAGCAAATGTCTAACTAGTTACATATCTGTTCTTTTTTTATGAGTGTCGTGAGCAAAGGCTGAATGTCATGATTGCACTGGTACATTTATTATACATGTCACCTTCTGTGGACACTGCTGATTTTACATGGTCTTCTTGTGCCAAGGTACTCTGTCATAATTTCCAAATACCTTTGAACTTCAACAGCCTGTGAACACTGACTAACTCCAGTCTCCTGATTGTCATTCTGAGTAACCGCTGACAATTGAAATTCATCAGTCATAATATTTAGGTCACTGGAGTATATTCTGATGTTAGGAAATCAGTCCTAATGCCAAGTCTTGTGTTAGTTATGCATGCAATTCTTTTTGTGAATTTATTTTCATGCTGGGAAGTTTCTGTTTACACAGAGTCTACCTTTTAAGTATCTTTTGCTTCTCATACTTAAATGAATGTGGATTAATCAAGTATTCCTCTACAATAGTCACTGTTGAAGTGAAACTTATCAGAGCTTTGAAGGAGCAGGTCTGTTTTTTCACTTTACAACAGACTTTTCAAGTGGATCCATCACTCTGAAAAATTATAATTTCTTGTTACACCATCATAATTTTCTTCTAGAATAGTCTGAGAGTTCCAATTTAGAGTACTTGGTGAAAATAAATAAATTATATCTGATTCTTTCAATATTTTATTTGATCTGCCCATTAATACATGTTGCTGTTACCCAGTAAAACATCAGTCTAAACAATTACCTTTTGGAGAAGTCCATATTTGGAAAAGATATTCATAAAGCATGTTGAAAACATTTTCCTTACTTCTTAGTGGTCAGTTTTTACTTACAATAATCATAAGCTGATTCCTATGAGTTTAATGAAATTGCAGTTTTAGTGGATACCTAGTCTGCTATAATTAAGAAAAAATGTGAATTATGTTCTGTGTTTATGTGATATTACACAAGTTTATCTTCTGCAAGAATTAACCATGAATGCACTTACATGAAATTGTGCAATAATATATAGTATGTGTAGGACAAAGGACAACTTCATTTGAAAAACTTCCTCTCTGGCTCATTGAGGAGGATTTTGCATTTTTACAGCTCTGTCTGTAGGCAATAACTGTTTGTACTTTGCAATTCTCTTGAGATTCTTGTTTTAATTTTTTTAAATACCTTTCCTGTGTTTTAATTAATTTTTATGACGATGGAGCACAGACGGTGCTTTAGAAAGTGCTTGGTTAAGAGCATTTTAAAAGAAGATGTGGTTATTACTATGCTTCTTTTCCTATTCCCGGCCGTGTGATATTGCTACTTCCTCCTAAACTAGTTAGCATATACATGTAGCTTAATTTTTTATTTATTTGTTTCTTTGTTTCAGTGATGTTGTGAAAAAGTTGCATTTCCAAATTCTGAAATTAATTTTGATGTCATATTTTGTGTAATCCTGAAGTAGAACTGACTAGACAAACCTTAATCTTAATAAAAGGAACACAAGAATCAGAAGTTTAGTTAATGGTCTGTGAAGAATGAAATAGGCTCCTCACGTGTATCCATGAAGCTGAATTTGTGGAACTGAATGAAGGAGGTAAATGGTTTTAAGATCTTTAATCTTCCAGCCAACATTTGTCTCACATTCCTAGGTGCCATGCAGGTGACATTACTGAGATGAGTAAATTGAAACCACTCCTGAGATGAGAATGCTGCATACACACAGGTGAATAGCACATAGCAAAATGTATTTGAATTCTGCAAGGTTGAAATTCTTGGTTGTATACAGAGAAAATACATATATGTATTGCAAGAGCAGTTAGAACTATATCAGCTATGTATATTCTCAGTTATAAGCTGAATGGAACTTACACAGAATAGATTTGCACATGGAATTCTTTTTCGTTGCTACCGAAACTCATATTATGTTGAATGTATGGCCATGGAGAGCATAATTTAGCAAATAGTCTGTACATTATTTATTCATTTAGGGTATGTCCCCTCTCATCATCAAAATCATCATTTTCCCATTGTCTTCGAATGATTAAGAATGAAGTCTTCTTTTAGCAAATGTTTTACCCTTCTCATTTTTGCAAAAGTCATTGTTAATAGCTGATCTAATCTGTCAGCCTTCGAGAAACAGTCCAGTCAGACGAAACAAATAGGAAGCTACTATTCAGTGGCTGTTGCCTGTAAGTGTTGCATGACGCCTGGATGGATAGATAGACAGACACAAAGTAACACAAAGAGATAGTTCACATTATGCTTTTGAAGGAACCTCTTACATCACTGCACTACTGGCTGGATATAAGAGAAATTTGAAAAGAAATTTGCTATTAGGTGAGCTAGTGATGATAAAGTCTATAGACGTCTTTATATATGCCTGACCTTCCAACAGCCTGTGGCTGTCAGATACTAGCTTACCGAATTCCCAGAATTTCAAAGAATAATGAAGTAAACAATGAGTAGAGATAATAGAACTATTCCTTGCTAATAGTCTGAGGACCTATTCCTTCCTCAGACTTTCTTTGACCCATTTTTCCTTTTTTTTTTAGTTATTTGTAGAGATGGCTCAGTGATTCAGCAGGAATTTTCCACATTTGTTCAGACAGTTGTTTGCAATGGAGTTTTTATTTATTATTTGTGAGAGTTCTTTAGAGCATCCACTGTTAGGCTTTTATACTATGTTGGTCATTCATGTCATGCTTTGTTCAGATTTCATAGACTGCTATACTTATTACTTAACACAAAACAAATGATCATAATTTGAAAAACTCTCTTATTTTCCTGAATTGTGTCATAAAGCTATGTATGTTGTAACACTGTGTTCCTTCCATAAACATATTAAAAATAATAGGTTTAGTAATAGGAAATAGAATTCACAGCATCAATAAAGTCATAGTATTTACTTTCACATCGCTGGTGCTGCTCTCTAGCACTTAACCTAATGGATTAACCAGTATCCTCTGAAAGAAGTAGCTTTTCCTGGGAGAAATAACCAATAGTTCTCTGACTGGCTGAAAGATAGCAGAAAAACAATGGGGTCAAGAATTATGAAGTCTCCTCATTATTAGTGAACTTAGATTAAGTTATTACAGGACAGTTATTGCAGAAGAGACAGGCACAGACTTGTAGAATGCAATTTCAGAAATGCTGTGGCTGTGTATATATGAGCTCTGTCTCACCCCTATTAATGAAAGACGGGGTTCTGGTCTGTGCTTTACTTGAAAAAAACAACTACCCAGAGGATCCCAGGCAACCTTCTACACAGCAGGAGCATTGAATGTGGATTTTGTTTTGCAAGGCAGGACTTCTTCTCTTCAGTTCTTTCTATATAAATGCCCACCGTGGCTTGTGTTTCACTGTCCCTTTTACATCCCATCTCACCCTGCCTCACAAGACTCTATAGAAATCACCCTGAAGGGCCACTGTCTGTGGTATGGAAGAAGTTTGCTGAAGAGTCTCCTAAGTATCAGGGATCAAAAAGGCCCACCTTCTCAGCAGGTAACCAGGAAAATAACTCCTCCTCTTTACATCTATTTGTCACCTGTTGCCTATTACCAGAAAGCTGAGGGTAGTTCCTCAGTAATTCCAGGAAAAGCTGAGTTTTAATTTCTGCTCTAAAATAATGAAGAAAAGATTTTTTCTTCAGTATTGCCTCTGGGGAAGTACTCTAAGCGGAAAGCAGTCAAGCTTTAGTGCAACAAGTGAATATCCTTATGAAACAGGTTTCTGCCTTCTCTGTTGCTTCAATGGAGACTTCTGTTGAGGGAGTCTCTCCAATATATTGTTATTTGATATAGCCCTGAAGTTCTTTAGACATTATCTAGGTGAAAGAGCGGGGTGGGGAAGGGTAAGTGATCAGAATAGAAAATTTCTAAGGAAAAGGTGAAAGCACTGATACTATTTCTACACGTGCCTATGCACAAGTAGTTTTAATAGGCAACTACATATTTAAATTTAAAAGTTTTCTCAAGAACTTCACTGAGCTGGAGAAAGTGTGTGCTTTCATATCTAGGAAAAGACTGGAGTTCCTTTCATTTTATTAATAAAAAGAAACCCATGGGAAGCATCTCTCTTATTTCACAGTGTATATGGAACTTCTTTTCCTGACTCGCTTCTACTGAAGAGCTGGCAGTTCATGGCTTTCACAGACTTGGAAAGAGCTTGAAGCTCAGGAACTGAGTTAACTGCAAATATACCAAGTTCCTCTCTAGGGCCTTTGCAATTATTTGAGGTAAGATCCAAATGAATTTGCACATTTGCTTTTGCCATTTGTTTTCAAAGTAAAAAAATATTTATTAGCTAAATTTCTGTTGAAGGAAAGGGAAGATTAAATAGTATATCAATACTGAAAACACACTGATGTGTAATTTAATGAGATTTTTCCAATTTACTGCTGTTGAATGATAGTGTTGGTTGAAATTTAGAAAACAACACAAGCAGAAAATGCTCAGATCATATACAGAGGAAGAAATTCTTTCACCGTAAAAAGGAGAAAAGTATTTCAGTGCTCTGATGGTAGATATATTTATAAAATAGTTATTCTTTGTGTGCAATCTTATGTACAAATGCAAAATCTTATCACTGCACACATGCATCCATTAGAGATGTATTGGTAGACATGCAGGACCATGCATAGAAACATACTAGTGCAGCCTGTATGTACATACTTGATGATTATCAATAGCAGAAGCATAGATCATGTTGGATTGTGTTAATTTGACACCCAACTCAGAGGCACAAAAACCAATGAAGCCAAATGGAATAGGGCTAATGGAATTCTGCCCTCTCTAACTTTTGAGTTGAAGTTTCAACAAGAACAAATTAGGGGAATTTAGGTTAAACTCCAACCTTTGTGATAACCAAAAATAAAAAAAAGAGATAAAAATGTGAGAAACCCAGAAATGTTCCAAGGAATCTAGGACAAAAATTTTAAACTTTCATATTTGAAATGAAAGTTGTGTTTAAGAATGTATGCATTTTGAAAGAGTGTGTATTTAAAGGGTTAAACAGCACAGACTTAGAAAACAGTTGAATTGGAGAACCCATCTGGTGCAATAATAAGTGTGTCCGAAAGTAAGCATTAAATGTTAATCTCAACATTAATATATTGTGCTAACTTTCGCCTTTGCTGAAAGGGAGAAGAGAAGCATGTGCCCTTTAGGCTTTATTTGTCAGATATATGAACCTTGTAACTTTGTGGTCAGTAAAAAGGAGAGATTGGCAATTGAAGAAGTAATTTCTAAATACATTCAGTAACATAAAAATTGTAAATTCATTATAAATAAAATATAACACTTTCAGGCATAACAAAAAACCTCCACCAAGCTCAAGCACTGCACTGTTTCAGTATGATTTTTATTCTTTGTCCCTCAGTGTACTCAGAGTTTTTCAGCTTTCTGCACATTCTGTATGCAACTGGCAGACCGTGTTGTAACAGTTCAATATCTGAATGATTGCAGTGGTGAAGAAATATATTTGAAATGAACCAAAACAACATTCAATCAGTTAATTCCCATTTAAGCTGTGGAAAGAGTTTATTGTACATAAAGTTAGATTTGTTACCACAGTTAGCATATAAATTGTATATACCGCTTCTAATTCTAAGTACTGCTGTGGTGGAAGACGTTGATGCATAAAAAAGCTTGATTTTGCTCTTAAGAACACTAAAGGCTGAGAGAGAATCCCTTATACCATATAGTATAGTAAATGGGTATTACTGCTGGGTGGACTCACTTCTTGGTATTTATCCTGTTCTAGTATACTACCATATAAGAACACACCAAGGGAAAAAACTTGTAAGACATTTCTATGAGTCTTTGAGCTACGTGCAGTCTTCACTAACATGTGCTCTTCTAACAATTATACTTCATAATCTGTGATAGAATTTCATATTTCAGGCGTTCATTTTAGAAAAAAATGTTTCATGTTGATGAGGCACAGTGTTCGGTAAAATTAGAGATTCCATCAGAAAACTGTCATTAGTGCAAGCCTACTGATGTTCCTCTTTAAGTATTCATGTTTTTTGTGAGCAGAGTGCCCAACTGCACTGATTTGTATTGTACCGTTCCTTGTATTCAAAAGACAGTGCTCTGTCTTGAAGAAAAAAATAATTTATTCACTTCAGGCTAGGTTTTAATTATAGTCCAACGTCTCAGAAAATCGTATATGTTTTTGAAACCCATTAGGGTTGGTTCTTACCCAGACATGGCAAATAGAGTGACTTTTCTTAGTGCATTTGCCTTGTATTTTATTGGGTGCTGGAGCCCCACCAACTCAGATAGATGAGCTGCCTCTCCTTAGGTATGCTGTGACTCTTTACTGGCCTAAAATGACCAGCAATTCTTTCTGCCATCTGAACATATGATCACATATATTTTTGTTTATTTTTAAAGTTTTTTTTTTTGCGGGGTTAAAGTTCTTAACTTTTGACACAGGTCCATCTTACAGGTGTAGAGCTAGTAATTTTTTTAAACTAGTTATTTTATTGGGTCAAGTTTTGAATTCCCTGTTAAGGCCACCATTCATTCTCTCAAAAGTGATTTTTCTGAGGAGAAAGAATGCTTTAAGTGCTATGTTTCTTTTTGGAATGGCTTTAGTTATTAAATGGAGGGACTATTTCATACATCTTGTGGGATCTGCTAAAGGTCATTTCTACCAAGACAAAATTATTTGACTGATTTACAGCTTTGAACCCTAAAACAGCCTGTTTACAACAGAAATGAACTGAGTTACAAATCTTTTATGACTACATTTATTCTTTATGATTTTTCTTTTGTATTAGCATTTCAGTTTCAGAGACGATTCTCTAAAATTTCCTGAAGTGATGAGGTCATGCCATGCTCCTTATTATCTATAATGAAGTGGTCACATCATACACAGAGAAACTTTTTCACTCTTTTTCGATAAGCAGATTATCTTGGATTAGCTGCTGCTTCTATTTCACCTTGTATGATCAAAAGTCCCAGTGAGGAAAGGCTGAAATTTTTGCAACATGTGCCTGCATCACCAGTCCTCACATCAGAGGTGCCTGGATTTGCTTTGCAAATAATCCCTGGATATGAGGGTAAGTATATTAGCTCTGAGCCCAACGTGTTATTGCTTTCAGAAATTGTCTTCTATGCATAGATCATGTGTATTACAGGACGAGTGTAATGGTTTTAAACCGAAAGAGGGGAGATTTAGATTAGATATTAGTAAGAAATTCTTTCCTGTGAGGGTGGTGAGTCCCTGGAACAGGTTGATCAGAGAAGTTGTGGATGCCCCATCCCTGGAGGTGTTCAAGGCCAGGCTGGATGGGGCTTTGAGCAACCTGCTCTAGTGGGAGGTGTCCCTGCCCATGGCAGGGGGGTTGGAACTAGGTGATCTTTAAAGTCCCTTCCAACTCTAACCATTCTATGATTCTATGATTAATATAAACATTCAAGCATAAAATTTAATAACCATTAGGCTACAAAAGGGAAGAAAATTTGGGACCTTGCTCTCTTTTAACTTAAATGTCTCAACCTGCTCTATCATACACTGTGGTGATGTTGGACAGAAAACTGGGTTGAGGTGTACCTGTCAGACAGGCATCAGGGTCACCTGCTAGAAACTCGCATGAGATCAGCAGGAAGTGCCAAGCCAAGCCATCTCTCAGGTGTCCTGGGAAACCTGCCACTGAGCTTTGGGTCTCTGAGATCCTGATTGTATGAATGCATGGAGCAAGGTCAGGAAGACTCTATCTTCTTATCTTGGCTCTTCAAAAGTGTCGTACTTATGTATAAATGGTATTAAAGGTCAGGGAGCCAGAGAGGGCTGACTTGCCAGTCATGGCTTTGAGAGAGACATCTGGCTTTTGAGAGAGAACAGTTAGGGCTTATGTGACTAGTGATTTTAAGCACTGTGTTGCAGAGTGTCTAGTATTTGAGATTTGTGTCTAGTATTTGAGCTTTGAAGCTGTCCTGAGCTGATGGAAAGTTTCAACTTTGAAAAAATGTATGTATGTATCAGAGGCATGGTTTGTCTTTTTTATTTTGTACTATTTCAACAAGTTATTAAGAATCCTAGGACTTGATTGCAGTGCATGGAGAACAGATTGGTGTATTTAAAGTTATGTTTTCATTTTCCACACACAAATTTTATTAAACTTGCTAGTGTTTGGCATTTCTGCAAGATAAAAATGTTAGGACTCAAATTCAGAGGAAAAAAAACTCTGCAAATTGCTTCCAGAATAATGCATCCTGACCTGCACTTTCTATTCTGATATGAAACTTTTTTATAAGAGTTTCTAGAGAAACTTTGTTAAATGCTGTGAAATGAAAGAATCATATTTACTCTGAAGGGGGATGTAGCCATGTTCTTTCAATAATATAAACCAGAGTTTTAATCTAAATTTCAAAGCAGAAGATGGTGCCTATTCAACCTAATCTTTTGGGTAGGTCTTTCATTTTTCATGTAACTAACATGAAATAGAGATCAAAGCGCAACAATTGGAGAAAATTAAATATTAATCATAGATATGTTATGGGCAGAAAAAAACAAACAGTGAAAATACAGATAACCCACACTGAGAGTTTTTTGGTTTAAAATTGTTTCAAGGTTTAAGGGTTTCTTAAGCTTTTTTTTCTAATCTTACTAAGAACAGTGATTTACTAAATTGCAATACTCGTCGTCTCTGCCATTTTGAGTCTTCTCCATGGGTTTATAATCTTGAAAAATAAGTGACTGCTACTAATTGATTTTGATACAGTGCAGTGGCCGCTTTTATCTCCCAGACATATCTGCTGTCTATTCTGCAGAGAGACTACTGCATCCTTGTCCCCAAACATTTTAGCTAGCCACAAGAGTAAAAAAAAAAAACTACTTTAAGATATAAAATCATAACATTGTATTTGACATAAAATTCTTATAGAGTAGAGAAAAAGCTACAGGTCTTTATACCTCTTAAGTTTTGTTCTTTTCCCTTAGGTTAGGCATGAGACAGTATATAAACACTTTTATATGTCCTATGTGCATTAGGAATTCGATATACCTTGCATTCTCCATGCATCTTTGTACACCTGGAAAACATCAGCTCCCAAGACTAACTTGTATGAAATGTCTTAAAGGTCAATTGTTCCCGTTTTCCTTTTATACTTAAGAGAAATTACTGTATCCTATCAGAACCGCTTGCATGCAGTTAGTTGAAAAGGGATTATTTATGTAGGATTCAGAATCCTACAGACCTTTGGCTACTGTTCCTGTTGGCTTGAATTTTACTGCTATAAGCCGTACAGACACACAATTTTTCATTTTGTTACTGAGAGGTTTGCCCTTTTTTTAATCCTGTGACTTTCTTGCCATATTATACATCTTGTTTAAACAATCAGCTGTCAAAGTCAAATATTAAAAAAACCAACCAAACAAAAGAAAAACCAAGCAAGCAACCCAAACCCCCCCAAACCTTCAAACCCAAAACTACTCCAAACAAAGTCAAAAATCATTGTGGTTGTTTGATACACAGTTACAGTGAAAAGAAAAAATCCTAGGCATCTACACAACAGAATATACTTATGGCATGAACTTTTCCATCAGGCTGGATTTCAGTTTGGAAACCTCTGCTCTGTTCTGCCTGGAAGCTCCATTGGTGTAGCACAGTGCATAAGGCAAACTGAAATGCTGCCTATTCCTCACAAAAAAGGGCAAATTAGAAAACACTGGTATGAATTTAAACACCTGAAAAAGAATGTTTGTCTCTTAGAACTTGAGTTAACCTCAGAAAACATTCAATTTGGCTGGCAACTTTTAAAAATCACTGTTTATTTTTTTAAATAAATTAAACTTCTTTCTTTTTTAGGAAGGTATTTGATGTGTCTGTTTTGTGGTTTTGACTTGTATTTCTTTGATTTGAAGGTCTGAAAAACTGCAGTTAAAAAGTACTGATAAAACCTCTATTTGGGTGTTTTCCTTCATTTTTCTTTTTCAGGCGAAAAATGCTAATGTTCTAATGTTTCTTTCCAGAATGGCCAAATTATCTGTACTGTGGAAAACTGTCTCTTAGTAAATCATACAATTTCCACAAAGACCAAAGGGGAATGTTGTCCAGTCTGCAAAGATAACAATAATAGTGCAGAAACACCACCTAAGTTGAATTACTCTTCTGAAAATTAGCAACTTGTGCAGCTATCTGGTGGAGGGTATAACTTCCAAATTTATGTATCTGCCAAGCACCTGCTGATTATAAAATGTGCACTAAAATATTTGATTTGAATATGCATGCTGACTTAACATCTTCATGATGATGGGGATCTGCTGTGTAATTATATATAGCGAAGTGTTAGGGATAGGTGAGAAACATAATGAAAGAATGTACTTAAAGCCCTTTACAATTCAATGTATTTCTGATCTGCTATTAGAATATATTATATATTAGTTTAATAAGTTGAGATGCAAATTTTCTTTTATCTTCTCCATTCTGGCCAAGAAGACAGGAACAAAAGTCAGAAACATGGTATATCTTTGAACTTCAGTGTTCAAGCAGCAGTTGAAAGTTCTTTTTGAAATTCAAACAGATTTTAGTAGGGTTTTGTTTCAATTGCAATATTCTAAACAAGAGTTCTAGAAAAGGAGTATGTACATGACCTGTGTTAATTTCCTTTTCCTTTTTTTTTGTACTTATATATTAAAAAAATCAGTTTGATTTCATTTTACAAAGGTCTGTTCTGATTCCACATTAACACTGTGATGCTTTATTTCCATCAGAGTCAAAATGAAATAGCAGAAGAGCACAGTTCCTTGAGATCTAATGGTGAGAATTTTCCAACCTGTCCCAGAGATCTTGCCATTTCTGCACATGTATTCAGAAGGGGATAGAGAACACATAGTATAACAAAACTTGCATGAATATTATGCATTGATATAAGCAGGTGTTTTCCTTTTGTGCACATTGTTCACACCCAACAAAAGCTTTTCTATTAGCCCATGGAAGGTACTTAACATTGAAAGAGTTGTTCTTAACCTTGAAGGCTGCTTATTCGACTTCAAGGAAGGGTCTGTGCACCCGAACTCTTTCCTGTTTTCCCATGATATCTGTTGGCCTAACAGGAGACATATTTCTGTTACAGTAATGCTTTTGTTATAGCCCTAATATATCATTGTTACATCGCTGTTGCATATATGCAGTTTATTGTAAATTATTTTTATTGTGCAAGCAAGAGTGTGTCAGCAGAATTTAGACATTAATAGCTGCATGCCCAAGTACATTTTTTACAGATCTTCAATGGCATGATGCCTCTTAAAAGGATGTGAAAAATTGCTGTGCTGCATTTGCTGCACCTGATATGATAAATTCCATCCTGCTTTCCTCCTTTGTTTACTTTCTAACCTTTTGTCACCATTCAGTTACTACACTAGACTACTTTATAATGGTATAATTAACATAAATAACCTAATTAACAAAAATATTGATGCACATGCACGTATGCCAGATCATTAAACTGCTTTCACAAAATATTCAAAAAAAGATATATTTGTTCACAAAAGAATACACTTGTTATGCAGGACCAGCAAAAAATCAGAAATGTGGCATTTAAAAATCTGCACTCATATACAACTAATATAGCAATTAAAATATTGCAATCAGAAAGAAAAATGTGAAAAATCAACTTACTGCTGATGAATTTGCGTTGAAGCTAATGCATACATCTCTATAATGATGCATCACAGATCTCTAATCAGGCACAATATTTTAGAAAGTTATTGAGTTCCGTAAAGATTTCTTTTTTTTATGACACTGCAGGGTATAAAACAGATCAAGATTTTACGGTTTGTATTGAAAAAACTCATTTCTGTTGATTTTATGTCCTACTGAGTTAGTTGGAGAATATTTAATCAGAATAATATAACATTCTAAATCTTTAGTAGATAAGCTACAGTAATCATTGATACACACCTAATGAATCTATGTTTACAGCTAAGAAAAATGCTCTCATAGTTATGACACATTAAATGATGGTATAACCAGTGTTATAAAAAAAATGAAGTTAATTTTCTAAAAATACTTAGTTTGTATATGGTAAAGGAAGAATGAGGTAAACATATTGACAGCTGGCATGAAAATATTTTAAACTAATATGCAACATGAACCATTAGAGTACGTGCAATAGTCTCTAATGTTAATATGTAATTCATATATTGAAGTTCATATATTAACACCTGCAATAGACTTCAGAATTCAATATCCAATATTTCAGCAGACTGTAGTGTTAAAATAATATTGAAAAAACTTTAGCACAACCTCGTCTAGTGGGAGGTGTCCCTGCCCATGGCAGGGGGGTTGGAACTAGATGATCTTTAAGGTCCCTTCCAACCCAAACCATTCTATGATTCTGTGATTTTCAGGGAAAAACAAGAATAAAATAGTTACAAAAAAGTATTTTACCTTATAAATACTCCTACTATGATTATGATATAAAACATCTTATTATGTAGCTTCAAATATTTTTTTGTTACACAGCTTCTGTCACGGTAAGCCACGTACAGTTCTTTATTGATCTAAATGTGCAAATTCAGCTCTTAAATACAAGCTCTCAAGACAAATGGATAAAAATAGAAGTTGTGACTCTGATAGTACCAGCTTAGCAGTTCACCAGCACAGTGACTCCCATTGCATCAACTCTCATGCTATTGAAGAAATAGCTTCAAGCTTCAGGTGGTTTCCTGGAAATGCTCCTCTTCTACCAGGCAAGATGTTACCATAGCTTCTGTGTTTTGTGCTTGCTTTTTTCCCCTTAGCATTTGTAATGCAAAGATTAAAGTTAAATCCCATAACTCACTGGCTGACCCTGCCCTAGCCTGTCTTAAATGATCATATCATGTCTATTTTTCTGCACAAGTGACTATTTAAGAGGTAGAAAAGGTGCAAACATACAATTCAGTGTTGATGTGTCCCAGATACAAATGGTTTCAGTTAGAATATGGAAATCAGAAGAGGGAAAAAAAAGAGTTCCATTAGGTAACCAAGATCAAGTTTTATTTCTGTAATATAGTTAGTAGTAGGAAAAAAAAAATATTATCTAGGGAGTTTATTCTTACTCGAGAAAGAGATGAACAGAAATGGTAAGAAAATCATCACGTTAGAGTATTCAGCATTACTAAAGTCAAGATTAGTAGTTAGTAAAGAATATTATTATATTTGTATGATTTGTATGATCAAGGCCTCACTGTGCTCAATCACATGTCTATGCATAATAAAAAACTGTCCCCAGGCCCGAAAGCTAGCAATATAAAAAGTTGAAGCCAGATAAGTGAAGTGAAGTGATTTCTCTGTGGTAAGATAGCAGAAGATTAGCAAAACGCAGAGGCAAATGCAGGTCTGCTGAACTGTAGTTGAATCTACTAGATTAGCCGTTAGATCACTCTAAAGCATTGCAGTTAGATTCAACTAACAATATTGCTTTGGGACACAGATTGTCTCTAATTATTCCAGGAATTCACTGCAGCTGCACAGCACAGCAATCATAATAAGCAAAATGAGAATTTGTTTTAAAAGCAGATAATCACTTAGCCTTTGAAACAAAAATGTTGCTAATTAATTACTTTTATTGCTAAACCTTTCAGTATTATTCCTTTTACAAATGACAGCATTGAATTATTTGTATAGGTAAGAAGGTTCCATGTTCATGAGAAATGTAGTGTGAAATATGCCTTTAGTTTAATACAAAAGATCAGGTGCATGTCATAAAACAAGCATCTTAATCAGTGTGGAGGATTAGATTGTATGCCAAATAGATTTACTGACTTCTGTATTAAAGAGCATTACTATAATTCAACTGGATTTTTTCATACATATATCTTTTATAGTGGAGGATGTTTATGCTCCCTGATTGTGAAACTATGGCTTGCTGAGATCTATTGAAAATAACTACCAAATGCACACATTATCTATAACAAATTGACAACTATGTCGACAATTTAGCATAACAAAGGTCTAATCTACAGATAAGATTAGATATCTGTTTTCTCAAAGCATAACATACACTGGTAAAATTCAAGGACAATTTGATACTCAGATTTCTCACTGTATTGTGTTCTTAACATTCTCATGCAAATAGAGTTCCTTGAAGTCTTATTAGAAGAACTGAGCAACTCTCAAAATGTTATTTGGGTTTCTCAACTTCTTATGTGGGAAGAAAGTATAGAAGGGAATGATATTAGCATATAAATACTTCCTAAGATCATCCCAACAAAGCAATATGGTAGGTATGCAGTTTAAATCAATACACTATGTTATGACAGTTTCTGACACTTCAGACCATTATTGAGAAATGTCACTTTGAGCGTCCCTGTGCAGAACTGATGAACCCTTTTCCTGGGTAAATTACTTCCCATGTCACAGAGGAGGTGCACTGAGATATGTGTATTTGTAAACACCCAGTTAGTGCACCTAAGATGCAAATAAGAAGTTTAAAATGAGCATGAGTATGCTTGTGTGTTCTCATCTACAATAATATGCAAAGAGTATTACCAAAGTTTGGGCTATAATCCCAATATTCTTAAAATCTATCCTGATAAATCTGTGTATGTAAAAATGGTTTTCAGCCCCTCAGTCCTTTTGCTTAATTTCTTCATTCCCCAACATCAACTTTTAAAAATAAGGATGTATATTTCTTTTTAGACAAGAGATTATGAGCTGGAAAAATGTAAACATGTTTAAAGCATACATAAAGACATAGACAACTATTGTTTAGGTAAGCCACAATAAAGTGTATTTTTATACAGTAATATTTTTATACAGTAAAAAATTGGAAATAAAAATCAGACATGGGGCTGGGAATACACAGAGTGAAACAGAGCTAGCTTCTCTCAGCTTGAATGAAACCTTCAGCTTGTATAGAAACAACAAGTATCCTCTAAAAAATGCTGCTTTGGGTGATAATTTAAAGCTGTTAGCCTTGTGTACTCAAAATTGCTATCTATAGTTTTATTGGCATGTCATGGCATCTTTCATTTTCTAAGTATCCACAATTAACAATCGTAACCTTTGCCTGTGTAAAAAGCTGGGTTTAGAAACCTCCATCCTTTCTTTTCAGGCAGTTGTTGACAAGCAAGGAGAGAAAGTGTACTGGATAAATTAACAAAACATATGATTTTGCATATTCTTAAGGTGCCTTTATAGTAACGCTGTATATTCTTGCAATGCTGTTCTTCTAGGTTAATGTGCTAAGAAGCTGCATAGTTATTGTCTGGTTTAATTTCACTAAAAGTGTTATATTGTGAGGATTTAGTTTGTGACACTGACTTCTAGTGAGCCTTTGCAGTAGGAAATGTAGCCATTAAAGGTTATTCTCAGAAGTGAGAACGCTCTGGACTTGGAGATTCAGCACCTTTAGCCCCATTGACTTCAGTTAGACTTTTATAGCCATTTCTGAACAGAGATAGAGCACCTACAGACTGAAGACCTAGAGGTTTTGATTTAATATAATTTGAAATATATGACATATATAATAATATATAATAGATACAATATGTAATTCACTATTTTTTTCTTACTGTCAGTTTGTGTTTATTAAAAATGGGTAATAAACTTGTTTTAAATCTCTGCTGACAATCTGCCCTTTGGAATCCAGTCCTTTGCACACCATTCTTCTGCTGGATATGTGAAATATATACACAGCTATCCCATTTAGCATCACTGATAATGAGAACTTTGTGATGGTGTTTTTTCCTCTTTTTTTTCTCCTTCTGATCGATAACTAGACAATTTCAGTGTTCACAGGTATGTGAGGTTCACAGTAATCTGAATAGAATATATCTCACTTGAAAGTGAAATAGTAACATTAAACAAATTGCCCATCAGATTTGAGTTTTAGAGTATTATTTGCTTCTACATATCTGGAAATGAATGGAGTGCTGACCCTGTAAGAATCATGCAAAAAAGCATGAACCCTATAGATTTATTTGTGTTTAATTTTCAGTGGGCTGGATTTCTGCAAGGCTCAAGATCTGTCTCTTTCTTTACTCTCTTCACATCAAATTTCTCACGGTTCTGGGAATCTTTTTTCTACTTCAGCAGGACTACTAAATGCACACATCATTTGATGCAAAGCTGAAACGTTTCAAGAGAATAGCCAGCTCAAGTGTTAAGCCAGACAATCTCAAGTCTTTCACTCAGTTTTCAGTTAAAGATTTGCCTGTTAGCTGTACTTTCAAATGCTACTATCTTTGGATGATTACTGCAGCAATCTGAAACAATGCAGTGCAATGTTCCTCTAAGTACCTTACAGACAAAAAAGCAATCCACAGTAAAATTTAATAATGTTTTGCCTATCAAGTTCAAGGATATGCTTCAGACTGCAGGCTGGAAAGGGTAGAAATTGTCAGCTGGGTGGCTTATCTTGAAGCTATGAATGCAATATTTGTCTGGTATTGGTGGGAGGCTGCCTTGCTGTCAGTTTCTGGAGAATCGTTATATGAAATGAAAATGTGAACTTTATTCTCTTAAGTAACATGTTCAGCTTTATATTTTTATGACTGCATTTATACTGACAAAATAAGGATCTTTTAGCTATAGAAATATGATATTAAGTGTTTTGAAGCTTCATCCTTTAATTTCACCAAGTCAGTACAGGGTCAGAAATTTTCATTACAGAAGTAATCAGAGGCACTCTCTGATGAAGAGCAAGTAAACATCCTCATTTATTGCATGGGTGATGAGGCATATGACACTCTTAGACCTTTTCCGGTTAGCACTGCTGGGAAGATGAACCGTGGAACTGTGAAAAAGAAGTTTAATGAAGGCTTGATAGGAAATGAAACTCAGCAGAACAGAAAGATTTTACCAGGCAAAGCAGTGTCAGGCCTGATTTTATCACAACAGTGTATGCATTAGTAAAGCAGGTAGTTTTGGGTTAGTTATCTTAGTTTGGGTTATATCTGAGTGGTCAAGCAGCTCAGTGAAAAGAGAATTTTATCTGGTTCAGTTGCTGAGGAAAGCAGCCAATAGAAGAGGTGATTGAAACACTTACAGAGGAATGTTCTCCTAATTAAAAATATCAATTTTTTAAAATCATATATTCTGCAGGATTGAATCAATTTTGACAAAATCCATCTCAAGAAAAAAACCAACCATCATAGCCCTTTTTTAAAATGGTGTATTACATTTTCATTTTCGAATTATTTTTGAAATGCAGTGATATTCTTGTTTTTTGCATCTTATAAAAAATGGAAAAGTCACATTAAATAAAATTTACATGAGATCTTTTATGGAAATGAATTGGTTCTACTGACAGTCATCATGTCTTTCTCTGCTGAATATTTTTCAGGATTTAAAAAAAAATTATATTTTTCTACTTGTTTCACTAAAATGATATGCAAAAGCAGAGAAAAATCAGTAATGGAAGAGCAGTTCCAAGTCAGCTCTAGAAAGCAGTGATCAAATTAAAAATATATCTATGAGAGAGAAGACCAGCTAATATATTGCTGAGTTATTGTGATTTTATTAATTATAGATTAGGAATACTATCATTGTAATATGATAGCTTTCCATGAAAGCTCTGCATAGAGTCATTCTGTTAACCTCTGGAATGTTAGATTGTGCCTTTGAAATTCCAGTAGATAAAATTAAGGAATTTTTTTAATACTGAGAACAACTCCAGCAGATCTTTTTGCGTCTGTTCTGACTCCTGCCTACATACATCACAGTAAAGGTAAGCTTTCAAAGAGAAATTGTCAGGAACCCATAAGCTTTTAACACTGAATTAGTCTTACTGAAAACTTGAAGCATATCCATGCCCTGCACCACAGCTTTGTTCCTCAGTGCTGTTGTCTCACAAAAAGACTGGTTTACCAAAGATAGGTTAAGGGGCTATAAGTTTCATATGTATATTCATTAAGTTCTGCAGCTGCAGAAGTCAGGACCTGGAAGTCCTGAAAGTACATGTTACATATCCTTCCTCATTCCATGTGGTTGATGGAAATCCCATGAGAATCAGATTGCAAGAAGGGGTTGAGGAGGAGATGGAGTGGTATGTACCTGGTGCTCCTCCTGCAGTCCAAGACTGCAGTAAGAGTAGAATCTGAACACCCTCCATCAGGGTAACAGTCACAATAAGCTCTGAGAGTATATCTGTAGTGCAACCACAAATGGCCACTATTTTCAAGCTACCTTAACTTACCCGGAATGTCAAGCCATTGTGAAGTTGTGCTGACTTGCAACTTCACACTAGTTGATGTGTGTACTAGTTGCAAGTCATAATTGCCCATGATGAAGCTGATAATAATTTAATTTCAGAGCTACTGTTACACAAGATAACTAAATTCAAACTAACCTTTGATTCAACGTGGTGCAAACAGATATATGGTTTCCAGCACAGATACACATTAAGAAATTTATCTTCTACATTAATGTTTAATGCAAGATATAGGGTGTAGTCATCTTTGCCAATAAAGAAAATGAAGAGACAATATTCTTCACTGATTTCAAACACCAAGAAAGTTTTGAAATATGCTTCATGGTGTTCTCAAAAATCCAAGATTAACATTGCATAGGATATTTTAATGCAAGTTATATACTGTTTTGATATAAAATCACTGGTTGCTTTTAATATAATTGTAAAGTTAGATGATTGTATTTACTTCAGTTGGATTAGAATTCAAATCATGATCCTCTGCACTGAGTGGTTAATTTGGAGTTCAACCTAAAATAAGCTATACTTTGGCAATACTAAAATGTAGTGATTCAAAGGTATATTTCCCAGATCAAGTGCTCTGTGTTAGCCGTTTTTGTCTAGGACTGACAATAAAGTATGATATTTTCACCTGAGAGAAGAATATTTTATTTTTTTTTAGCAGTCCAGAAGATCATCTGTTGGAAAGTTGGAGAGGTACTTCACTGAACCCCAACTCTTATAGGGTTCTTGTAAGTACTATATAGTAAGAATGTTTGTATGAATATGTATAATGAAATTGTAGATGATTTGATATATTCCTAATAAGTTCAACCACATAAATGTGCACACAGGCTGTAATGGCTTATATAGGAAGAGCAGTCTAAATTTTAGTTTGAAATCCCTACTGAAGCTGTTTTTCCAGAGTATGTCCATAAATAAAACGGAAGTGTTGTAGCACGATTAATACATTCTTCTGTATAAAGGGCTTAGCTTTTAAACCACTGTAGTTCACTGTCTGCACAATGTAGGGACCCCTTTTCATAGACCTGTGTTAGCTGACAGAAATCTCTTCTATAAACCAGGACACTACAAATTACAGTGGAACTCAGATAATTGTGTATATTCTGTATTGTTGCTAAATTTTGTCTCTCATCACTCAAGATTAATACAACAGAAATTGTGATCAATCATCTTCACCACAGTGAATCCACTTTAATATTCCTGGCTTTGCTCAGTTTGAAATTATTCTTTCTGATAGTAATTTGTGTGTTCTTAGCTAAATCTGTTAGAAATCTGTAATTTTTGTTAGGTAGATAGTCTGGTGAGATAATGATCAAGTACTTGGATAACGATCAAGTACTTGCTTTCTTATATAGAAATGGATTGTCTACCCTCCAGTCACAACCTGGGCAAGTTGAAACACTTTTGTACATTGTGCCTGTAGCAAAAATAATGTATCTACTTGTCTTTTTCATAATGGCTTATGTTGTAGTCTTCATGAATAAATACCTTGTGCACTCCTCGAAGATGAAATGCTTTCTGTGATAATCTTTTTACTTATTTGTTAGGCCTCTGCATCCTTATACATACACGAAACATGGTAAACAGTGTGTAGATTTATAGGATTTCTGAATAGCTTGAGTTTATGCTAGATGCCAGCACTGAGCACGCTTCTGTTATATTATCATTGTAAAGGATAAGTATTAGACGTTTTAATAACTTATGACTCAAGCTGTCTAACAATGACACTGTGCATGTTGATCTGTGGTTCTCTCATTGCCTCATAAATTTTCCTTTCTTAACACAGTTTTACAGGGAGATGTGCCTCCAATATCACTTTTTTTCCTGTTGTTTTATCTCTTCAGTGTCTCACACTCTATTTGATAATGCCAGCGTGCATCTTCCAAAGATTAGCCCAAGAGGGATCAAGAAACAGATGCTAAGAATAGTAAGCCGTATCATGTCCTTATACAGATGGAGGATCTGATGAAGCTTCAGAAAAGCTTAAAAGATAGAGAAACTTGAAAAAGCTGTAAGTTAAATCTTTTGCATTAAGGTGGATTAATTGTTCCTTATTTGTCATTCTTCCAATGATCTGATATCCTTTTGTTTTCTTCAGATAAAAGAATAACCTGCTAAATAGCTGATGAGAGTGCAAAGCTCATTGTCACCTTTTACAAGCTGAGTGGCTTGTATATTTTTGTGCATATTTTTCCTCCATTTTTTTTCAGCATAACCAAAATGAATGGTCATAAATGCATATTTAAATGGGAATATGGATGTAGCTAACCATATGTTTATGTGATTCTTGATTACTGGATCTGGAAGGAGTGATGCCAAAGCTTACACCATTATTGCACTACATGAATATAAAACCAACATTTGCATCTAGACTTGCATATGACCCCCGTTTTCCACAAGCTTACAAACCAAGAAATGTCTTTGTAACACATCAGAGCATTTTCAAACCCTTGCTCTGAAGATCAGAAAACATGATTCAGGAATTAGTTTGATGTGTCCCTCACGTGGAACACTTTCTGTCTAAATCCCTTTGCCGTCATAGTTATGTATCTCCAAACCTATTCTGAGATAACTGAGCTGATGAGAAGACAGAAATTTTATTATGGAAATCAGTGATAATATTGGCAGTGATTCTGCAACAAAATATAGTGATACCTGCGTAGTTAGTTTTGTGCTAAACTAGTAATAGATTTAAGCCTTATATAGATATAACATACATACTTATTAAAAATAATTAAATACATTATTATGCATATTATCATTACATTATTATTATACATACACATACATATGAACTTTATACATATACACATGTAGACAACCATAAATATACAAAAAGACACATGGATCCAGCCAGAAAAACTACTGGATTTCAGTGCAGATTATTTGTGATCTAATATGATGTCAGCACGGTTTCTAGTAAATGTACTACTTAACAAAATACAGTAGTTATTTTCAGTCCTACTGAAGGAACTCGACCATAATATCAAGCTTGGGGTAGAGAACCTCACCTATTTTCCACATGAATATGTTAAAATGCGATAGCATCTAATACAGAAGTTACAGTCTACCAATATCTTTGAGACACACGGAAGAAAGGGTTCTAAAAACATTTTGTGGTAAAAAAATGCAAATTCATCTAACCAAATGAAGGGGAAAAAACATATCCTAAACAATACTTCGAACATTACTCTCTCCAATGACACTGGAAACTACTATATATATGACTGTAATGTTAGCGAACTTCCAAATTTGAGTTTCTTCCTACCATTACTTATGTGGAATTCACATAGAATTTGAGGGAATGTATTTTTCTCATTGCCCTGTGTAATACTGAGTTCGTTATACATTTGAAATGAGAAGAAGAGAGAAATATAACCTTTCAACAGTGAATGAAATGTCTTTATCCCCCCACCCCAACCCCAAAAGTAGTCATTGGCCTCCCAGTAGGGTGTAATATTCTCTAGTGAAAAAAAAACCAAACAAAAAAACCAAAACAAAACATAAATAATCTGAAATTGAGAGGTTTTAGCTGGATTGTAACACTAAACAAAATAAATTTGTGTGTGACTGACTGCATTGCTTTTATTCTTTTTTTTATTTTGTTTTTCTTCAGCTTCTCTTGCTTTCTTTACCATCATTTGAGTTTGAGTAGGATATATATAATTTTCACTTACATCGTATGCAAGTGTTTTAAAAAGAAATAAACATGTTGATTTTGCCAATGCAACATGATTTTACAGTTTTAAGCACAGCATGATTCTTTTCAGTGATCTTTTCCCTGTATTATTTTTTCTTTTACGCTGTATGTGATTAGTTTCTCTTAACATATGTGATAATGTGCAGGCAGAGCAGAGAAATAAAAGGAAGAGGACGTTATCAGAAAAGCACCTTTATTTGTAACCATTAGGAAGAAGACATTTCCCATTCCAATCTGTATTTCTGGATGATTTCCTTTGTGTCATAAAAGCTAGGTTTGGAAAAGGAGTTTTTAGAGTCATCTAGTCCATCTCCCTGCCATTGCAATTATTCCCCGTTGTAAAATTGGACTGGCTCGTCTAATGCAAGTTGGTCAGAATAATGGAAATCTCATTACTTCTTATTGAGAGACAATTCCCAAAGTTTAATGGATCTCACTGTTGGAAAGTACTGACTTAGTTCTGAATTTCACTTTTGTAACTTTATTCAAATTATTCCCCAATCTGTGTACCTATTTGTAGAAACTTGAACTTCCTTCTTCCTTGATATTCCTCAGTGGACATTTTCAGATGCTCTGATGACCTCCCAGACTAAGTGTTCACCTAAAGCACACACCTTTGATTCTTTTAGTATTCTTCATCAGTCAGTTATCACAGTCTCATATTTCAATGTCTTTCTTGGATATAACAATAAATCTGAGAAATTAGTTGCCTTTAGTTATTGCTAACTAAATAAGACAAAATATAATTTTTCTGCTATATGAGGACAGCTAAGGTGATCCAAAGCCACAATGATGAATGGCCACACATGGATAGATGTTTCTGTATTTCCAGCAGCAAAAATTTTGACCATCTTCACCTTCATATAACGCAGTATTTAAAACTTGGCAATTCATACTTTTCAGTTTTTTCTGCTGCAGTTTTCTTTGGATGGGTTGGAAGGAATGTTAAATTCCTATTTGTTTTGGTCTGCAAATTTCTGAACACATTTTATTTTCTGTTTCAAACCCTATTTCACTTTGTGCTATTTCTCTGTCTTTGTTGCAACATTTCCCAATTTAGCTGTCAGTTTCATTAATGTGTTTTCTATTCCCCCTTGCAGAATGCAAATGAAGATGTCAAAACTAAATTTAACATGAATACTGGAAATATATCCCATTTCAACTTCTCATAACTAGGTGCATTATCATTTATCAGTAGTCTTTGTCAGGAGACCTTCAAGTCACTTCTCAGTTCAGTTCCTCAACCTGACTTGATTTAAGTTAATTCTGAAGTACATATGCAAAATGAGACGATGTATGCTTGTATGTGGCACTGCTGATACTGTGAGCACACAACCAATTATTAATAAAACAGAATTTATTTCATGTATTCACTGTGCAGGCCACCTACTACTAATTTAGGAATCTAGGATACTGAGGATGTCCCTCATCTCTCCCCTTCAGGCTTTAATGCTGTATGGTCTTTCATTGCAGAAATTTGTTGTACGTTCTTGAAGTATCTTGTGACTTGTGGCAAATAGAAGTTTCTGAAGTCTAATGCATAATGTGACATCAGAGAATACAGCTCAGCACTTAAGGTATTGCTCCATATTTCTTGGGTTAGCTATGTTAATTTATTCCTATTCAGTGACATATTTCTATGTAATATTATCATTGACTTTATGGAAATTGTGCAATTACATGTGGAAATAGATCATGTAAGGTAAACAGGCAAAGGTGTTGCTCTAGGCAAGTGAAGTAAATAAGACATTTTAAACTCATCTCTACATGTCATTTTCTTGTAAAGAGAATCATTCAGACAACTTTCTGGACATTTAAGTAAATGTGCTGATTCTGATCGTTCATAGCTTGAAGATCTTCATACCAATAGCATCAGTTTTCATAGATAAACAAATTTAGCCAGATATTCTTCTGTATTCATGGCTTATATAGCTATAAAATCAATTCTAATGGATTTTTAAAATGAAATCAATGGCCCAGAGGCAATTATGCCAATGCAGGTGGTATAAAAGCCACATATTTCATATATGCAATCTGTTTCTAAACAGTTCCTGAGATGCACAATGTACTCTGCATTACTCAGTGCTCCTGAGCTGAATCATCAAGTATAATGCAAAGGCTCTGAAGAGGTCTTTTTTAAAAAAAACAATATTCTTCCTGAGAAAGGAAAATTTAGAGCCTAATTGAGAATGCTTGCCTCTTCTTCTGCTTACTTGAAAGGTTTTCTGACCTGAAATGATAAATGTCTCTGAGTCAGCATCTCTGGAAAAAATTGGTGTAAGGGACCACAAGAGTGGGCTGCTTTGCAAGGGAAGGCAGCATGACAGCAAAACAGGCAGAGGCAGTGTCCTTTTAGAACAGAGGGACAATCCTACGGTATCTGAACAAGGATTCCACAGCAAGTCCCATGGCAGCAGTCGGGATCATCCCCAGCAGACGGGCTGCTCCCTGCTCGCTCTCACACAGCAACACTCTCACCTGATCCTGGGTCCCATGTCTGCGCTGCCGAAGAGCTGGCCTCCGGCAAAGGCAGCCAGGTCCCCATGGGAACAGGGGTGTCAGACCCTGCTCATTCCCTGAGGGAAATAAGATCTGGATAAGAAATAAATTGCATAGTTGTTTTTCAGTTGGGTTTTTTTGTTGGTTGGTTTGGTTGTTTTTTTTAACAGAAACTACTGCTGTACTGCTTTGTGTATATTGTGCATGTGTTATTCTCCCCAAATCACTGATATGATGTCAGTGCCACATAGAGGCACTTTTTAAAGAGATCTGCTGCCTAACACATAATTTGAATGGAAACCAAGCTTGCAAGTGGTGCTTGAATGACATCCCAGAAGAATGAAGTCTTCTTTGTATTCACTGAAGAGGGATAATATGACAGAACCCGAATAAGCATAAGAGACCAACCTATCATCCCCAAGCTTAATGGACTGTCTTTTGGGCTTAGAGTAGTCCATATGCTGTACCAGTACAGCACATCATTGTTCTGCTGGGAGTGCAAATAGAAGTTGTTGTTCGTGTAGTGGTTGGGAAATTTTTTAATATCTTGCCAAAAAGTACTTACCAGGTAGCAGTTACCAGCAGTTCATAGAATCATAGAACCGCCTAGGTTGAAAGGGACCTTTAAGATGATCTAGTCCAACCATCAACCTAACTCTGATAAAAAAACATCACTAAACCATGTCACCAGTTGGTAACCAGTTGTTAACTCAAGCTAAATCTGAATGTTAAGTCCACATCAAAATGCTTTTGTAAGAGTTATTACCATAGCTTTCATGCTGGAAAATGTTCTGATGTTTGTCAAACTATTCTTTTGGAACTATACCACGAGATTTTTATTTTTTTTTCTGAGGAAATATTGCACTTGGCTCATTAAGAATGATCCGTGTAATTGCTAATGTGAGCAGGTCCCTGAGACATGTCTATTGACTTTTATATCTTAATACCTCTTTCAGACAAGGGGTAAGTCCCATCACTGATGACACCTCTCCCTTCAGAAGCAAGTATGTCCCATTTCTGGTTTTGCTACGTGACTGAAAATAGAAATCATCATATGTCTCTAAAAATATGTTGAAAAAACCTTTTTTTTTTTTAATAAATTGCCCTGGAAGATACAGCTAATGAAGCAAGAAGCACCATGCTTGGAAGCAGCGGCAGAAATTATCATGGGAGGATAGGCTAGAAACAAGAAAGATTTGCAGCCTTATAGTTAATATGTCACATAGTACAATCACGCATAAACTTTGACATTAAAACTTTGAAAATGGGATGAAGGGTTCAATTTTTAGGTTTTTAATTGTTGCTATATTAAGTCAATGATGCTTTTATTAACAACGTACATGAAAGCATTGTATGTTGCTTTATATATGGACAAAGTCATGTTCCCTGCTTCCAGTACCTTCCCATGGTGCAAATAAGATGGTTCATACTTGGCAGAGAGGTGTCGGGAGCTGATGATGTCTGTAAAGCTAGTGAAAAATTTCATAACTTGGATAGTAGCTTGAAAAAAATTATACAGAAACTGTTTGCAGCTCTGTTTGTGTGTGTGAGAGAGAATCAGACCAACGAACCTGCAAGAAAAATACAAGGGGTGTGAAAGAAAGAAGAGCACAACGCTGAACTGCTGCACAGGTGTCAATTTACAGAAAGGTCTTCAAACTTCAGGGGCATTTCTGAAGACTTAGCCAGTCTCACTTGTACAGAAAGGTATCATGCTTGGAATCAGCAGCAGAAATTATCTTGGGATGACGGGATGTATCTGAAGAGTTTTCTAAAGGTTTTTCTAAAAATTCACTAGAAAGAACTTCTGCACCATTCTGTAAACATAGTGAATCGCTTTTAAAACCAGAGCAAGTACTCAACTCTGTATAAAGGAAAACTAGAAAGCTCAGACAAGAGATATTTACTTGTTCTTTAAATATAGATTGTGTGAGCTTCTTTTCCAGAGTGTATGGACATCACAACCAAGTAGAAATAAAATTTGAAGTGCATTAGTTAATCCTTATTGTATTCAGCTGTGAGATCACAGTACGCTTACTGAACCCAGAAAATCCTGTAATACATGCATGCAAAAAGTGTTATAATAGTTTTATTTTTTTTGTATACAAGGAAGAATGGAAAATGGGAAATCTTATAGTGAAGATAGCTTTAAAATGCAAGTAGTATAGACAGTAGGGGTGGTCAGAACAATGAAAAATCTTGCAGTAAAATGCTAAAGAGCAAAAAACATAGTGGACCAAGAGAGTAAACATTAGGAAAACCAGAAACAGTCACAGGACTGCAGTTCCCATTCCATAGTCTTGCCTTACTGCATAGTTGCTGCTTCTGATTTGTTAGTGTTGAATGTACAGTTCTTCTACCAGAGATCCAAAATTTCTTGACTGAATTTTATTCTGTGCTGTATGCTCTAAGGTTGTAGAAGTATGCATCTGTTTGAAAGCCAATACCTCTTCCCATGTTGTTCTACGAGGGCTTGTGAGGTGGGAGATTGTGGTGGGCTGCTTTGTTTTTTTTTCCTTCTCACCTGCCAGACAGAGATTTATTAAAAATTAGAAGAGATAACACATTGTTATCCCTTTTTCTGAGTCTTCTAGTATAAACCTTTTTTGCTTACTGATATTCTCTTGCTGAAATTGTATGTACAAGTGTATCATCTCAAAGAGGACCATAGGATAATTCAGTTCAGAAGAGACTTCACTACCTTATTATTTTTAGAAGTATTTTTTTTTGGTAATACTGATACAAGCAGAATTGATAGAAGAACTGATACAAGAACATAGGGATCGAAGGTCTTAGACTGTGTTTATTTTGTGTATAATAGCTAAAATGGTTAATTTATCAATATGTATCAAGTTTGAGATTTCAGAATTTTTTTTTTTTTTTGCTTACTGATGGGCAGATGTTTAGAGCCATATTTCTCCATTTTCTTTGTTAATTACAATACAAGCCAGCAAAGTGAAATTCTGAATTGCAGGACTTGTTTTAATCTTGGTTGATATAATGAGCCTGGAAGTCCTTTAAGGAGTATAATATATTAATTCAATTTTAGTTGGACTGTTACATTCATTGCAAACAGTGGAAGTCTCACTTTTACTCAGAGAAGGTAGGTAAAGATTCATTCTTAATTATTGCACTCATTATTTTAATCTTTAATTACATATTCATTAATTAGGCAGTTTCAGGCATATGTAATGATGGCTTAAAACATGGACTATTAACAACTGTAACAGCAGATTACATTTTGCTTATTATGCAAATGATTCCAGAAGTCAGAAATGGTTACCTATTTCACAAAATACATAGGAAACGTGCTGTTCAACTGCACATGAAATTGGAAGGTTAGGTAACAGTTCTGAAACTTGGCTTTTAATAATTTACTCTGACTTGTCCAGAGAAATAGTAAAAAAAGAACTTATTTAGTATTTGCTACTATGATGACTCCTGCTGGAGACAAGTTCCGAAAAGAAAGATCTGGGGGTCCCGGTAGAAAGCAAAATGACAATGAGCAAGCAGTGTGCTCTTGTGGCCAGGAAGGCCAACGGAATTCTGGGCTGCACAGGGAGGAGTGTGGCTAGTAGGTCGAGGGAAGTTATTCTTCCCCTCTACTCTGCACTGGTGAGGCCACAACTGGAATACTGTGTCCAGTTCTGGGCTCCCCAATTCAAGAGGGACAGGGAACTACTGCAAAGAGTCCAGAGAAGAGCAATGAAGATAATTAAGGGATTGGAGCATCTCCCTTATGAGGAAAGTCTGAGAGAGCTGGGACTCTTTAGCGTTGAGAAGAGAAGGCTGAGGGGAGACATTATCAATGTTTACAAGTATCTAAAAGGTGGTTTGAAGGAGGAGGGAGCCAGACTCTTTTCAGTGGTTGCCAGTGAGAGGATGAGGGGCAATGGGCACAAGTTGGAACATAGGAGGTTCCACTCAAAGATGAGGAAATATTTCTTCACAGTGAGGGTGCCAGAGCCCTGGAACAGGCTGCCCAGGGAGGTCATGGAGTCCCCTTCTTTGGAGATTTTCAAGACCCACCTGGATGCCGTCCTGAGTAACATGCTCCAGCTCTGGGCAATCCTGCTTCAGCAGGGGAGTTGGACTAGATGATCTCTATGGTCCCTTCCAACTCTAAAAAAAACTCAGTGAAATTTAGTGATGGCCACTCAAAAGACCATGCTAACTTAAAATTAGTAATCATGTTTGATCTTCTTAAGTGGTGATAATGATGTCTCTTTGCGCAGGCTGGCTGTCTAGTGTTTATCTGTGGCAATAGACTATGCCTCTGACTGGGTCTTTCTCTGCTCGTTAGCTGAATATAAAGGTAATATTAAGAATTAGACGTCTCTTTTTAGCTTTGTTCATGTAATTGTCTGTCTATTTAGCGAAAGTAGTGGCCTCATTTGAGGTCAGATTCCCAACAGCAATGAGGAAGACACGTCACAAGCTTGCCCATGACAAGCTGTTGGGATGTCATGCAGTCCTGGTTTGAGATCAAACAAAACCAATTTTCTCTTCAATAATTTTCCCTTCAATAATCTTCCTTTTAGTTAAGTCTCTTTTAACTGACTGCACTGACTGAAATTAATGGCACACTTTTCAGACAGTCTCTGCTTCAAGGCTGATAACATCTGATTTTTTATAGTTAATAGCAAGGAAGGGTATGCAGAGAGGCTCTTGCTTATACTTACTCTTGTAACAACCAAGGTCAGCTGACTTTGTTGTGTGCCACATTGGAGGATCAGAAGCGGAAAGGCATAGAGGGGTCTCATCTGTGGGGAGGAGCGGACAGGACAGGTGACCCAAAAGTGACTAACAGGGTATTGCATCCCATCTGCATCATGCTTAATATAAAGCTGAGGGATCAAAGGGATCAAAGCTTCTCTTCTTCAATGGCTAGTATCCAAGGAGGACTCTGTCTTTTGTTCTACCTTTGACTCCAATCCAAATCCTATCTGCTGCTGAGTCCAGTCTCTGGATTTTCCAAGTGCCTCCCATAGACATAATTATCATCCTGGATGCTCAAAATTGATTTTGTATATATTTTTGTGTATTTCATTATTTTCTTATTAATATTTTTAGCTTTTATTTTTACTGTTAGTATTTCATTAAAGCTATTTTAGGGTTTTTATAAAAAACTTTTAAAAGTTTTCTGGTCCAAAGATACATGCCAGTAAAGTCAGTGGGAAGGAGGTAATTTCCTGATTACTAACGGTGCTACGTTATTGCCACAGTGTAGGGACTGAAACTTTTCTCTGGTCATTTTTTTCTGGGGCAGGAGAATCTCCATAGCATTCCCAGTGCCAGAAGAATCTGGTCCTAGCCATACTCTTTCTTTTTTAAAACCTCATTTAAAGACTACTTTAATACTGCTCAGAATTCTAAATTACTAAGTGCTTAAAAAATCATTATATTCTATAAAGTATATTATATTTTAAGAAATAAAAATAAATGCAACATCTGTGTCTGTGTTCTCAGCAAGTCTATTTGGCATTGTTTCGGGGAAATATACTTTAGTCCTGCAGAATGTTAGAGTTCCCTAATGATTGCAATTGTCCCCTCAGTCCTTTGCCATTCTGTTCACATTCCGCTTCAAGTGTAACAGATGTTAGATTTAGATGTTTGTGTTCCTGGAGGAAGAAGATATTTTGTGTCACTGTCTGTTCTAACTCAGGACAGACCTGTTCTTCAGAGGTACTAAGCACTGACATTAGAATATTAGATACTGATATATAGGAGCAGTCAGTCACATACTCAGTAAGTTCCCCCGAGTACCCTACTTAAGGGATCCTTTTTTTTCTGCTTTATACTCTTGGTCTTTCTCTGAAGATAGCAGGTATTCCACAGAACTTACCCCTTTATCTCATGTCGATATGCTAGTGTTGCCATAGCATATCTGTTCATTTCTTTATACACATTTATAGTTCAACATGTTATAAACATATAATCAGTCAGACTTGTCTAATCATCAACGTCATAGTATCTTACTTGTTAGGAAATTCAGAATTAAGTTTTCTGCAATTTTTTTTTTGTTGTTGCATGGTAGATGCAAGGATCTCTTATATACAAAGCAGAGATGCTAGAAAAAATTTGGAAAAAATATAGTGGATGGAAACCTAAAGGTTAATGTCACTGCCCTGCATGATGGGGAATTAAAAATTAAAAGTCTCTTAAAAATGAAACCTTCATACCTTTCAGTATAGTGTTTGTATCTCACCTTGGCAAAGCACACTACTTAAGTGATCCAGGCTTCTTAGGTTTCCTCATTACCCTTACATTCTTTCCTGAACTTTTAATATTTAATTTCGCCTGTTCTTCTCATGACCCTTGCAACTGATTTTTCGGTGAAGTCAACAGATCTATTTCTTGATAGGACTGGGATTCTCCCTCTGTTCTCACAACACATCCCATGTAGTTGAACCGTAAGTTTTGCAGTACTGCTGCTGAGGTGTTCTGTCACTTCCTCCCATTTCCCTGTGGGGACCACACAAGGTGGTCTATTCAGCCTCTATGTCTTGTATATCCATTGTGGATACATCCTCTGTTACCATGTAAGGACATCCTCAGGTGCTGTTACAATCCTGTGCTGTTCATGGAATTATTCCATAAAACTGTGTTTCCCTGCGGTATGCTTTTTAACATTTAAATGTTGTGAAGTATCATCACACTAGGTGGCTCTTGAACATATGGTAACTGCAGTCAGCTCTGCATGTAATGTGCTCATTTCTAGGGAGCTAATAAAATTCTTTATTCAAAATCATCAAGTATACCATTAGCGTTGTAGATAGTCTTCTGAATTTTTTCTATTCCTTCTTCTACTCAATGTCCTGCATATACCTTTGGTTTGGATTTCTGCTTCATAATGTTATATATCTGCTCATAGTTTCCTCTAAAAAAATCTTTATATAAACAGTACATTCCAAAGAAGTTTTGGAACAATTTAAATGTACTTTTTATGAGAGGAAACATACCTTTTATTGTAAAGCATCACAATAATCACTTTCAAACTTTCCACACATGCATTTATGTGAAATTTATGCTTTCCAATAACGTTCTGGGTTTTGTGTTCTGGGGTTTATATGGTATTTAAATAATATAGGGATGCCTAGATGTTAGAAATGAAAAAAAATAAAAATGGAGGGTTGTGAATGTTTATAATTCAGTGCATTGTTAGTTATTATACTAAAATTCATAGAGAAAAAGTGGTAAATTCTTAATACCAGTTTTTTGTGAGGGGCAACATCTTATTCACTGCATATACCTGTATGTAAGGATATTAGTACAGAGAGCAAAGCGGTAGGTTTGAGCAGGGCAGGTGGGACCCTTGCTCAGCACACTTTACTTCAGGAGATGGTGAATAGGAGACACAGGAACACTTTTGTTCTGCTAAAACCCACCCTGTGCCAAGTTTGCTGCCCTCAAAGTCCAAATGACTTTAACCTTGAGTTAACAACTGAAGGATCAAACCATGTGCCATTGGGTGATCCTGTAGCCCAAGGACACTTGCTATTCATCAAGGAGGCTTGATATGCACTATGTGTATCTTGCTGTAGTGTTTGTTTTTCCAAAAGTTGAGGGTTCTTGAGATATCTTCTAACTATGCTAGAGCATAGGGAGGAATCTGGAAAGTGAAAGCTTTGTTCTTATTACAGATTTTGCTTGACCCAAGCATTTGATCTTCCTTTGATCCTGCTTAGGCAACATAAAAGCTGCTCTAACTTGCCTGAGGGATTAGCTTTGTCTTTTCAGTTCCTTCAGTAAGTAAAAAATATGTAGTTGGGAGCGTGGTGTTTCTCAGAAGGGACCATTTAGCTGTAACATCCTATAGAACGTTGCCTTGCCGCTCTCTTCCTTGTCTCCATGTTTGATATTTACAGTATACTGTCTTACAGAATCACAGAAGCACAGAATCACAGAATGATATGGGGTTGGAAGGGACCTCTGGAGATCATCTAGTCAAACCACCCTGCCAGAGCAGGTCCACCTCGAACAGGTTGCACAGGAACGTGTCCAGGTGGGTTTTGAATATCTGCAGAGACAGAGACTTCATCTCCTCTCCGAGCAGCCTGTTCCAGTGCTCTGACACCCTCAAAGTAAAGAAGTTGCTCCTCATGTTTGGATAGAATTTTCTGTGTTCAAATTTGTACCTATTACCTCTTGTCCTGTCACTGGGCACCACTGAAAAAAGACTGGCCCCGTCCTCTTGACACCCACCCTTTAAGTATTTATTGGCATTGATCAGATTCCCCCCTCAGTCTTCTGCAGACTAAAACGACCCAAGTCCCTCAGCCCTTCCTCATAAGAAGGTTCTATCCCCCTAATCATCTTGGTCGTTCTTTGGTATACCCTTTCAAGCAGTTTCCTGTCTTTCTTGAACCAAGGAGCCCAGAACGGGACACAGTACTCCAGATGGGGCCTCACCAGGGCAGAGTAGAGGGGGGAAACGACCTCCCTCGACCTGCTGGCCACGCTCTTCTTGATGCACCCCAGGATGCATTGGCCTTCCTGGCGACAAGGGCACATTGCTGGTTCATGGTCATCCTGTTGTCCACCAGGACTCCCAGGTCTTTTTCTCAGAGCGGCTCTTCAGGAAGTCAGCCCCCAACTTGTACTGGTGCCTGGGGTTATTCTTCCCCAGGTGCAGCACCCTACACTTGCCCATGTTGAATTTCTTGAATGTCTTGAATGTCTATGTGATATAACAAGTGAATTGGCTACTTGCTTAAATTAGTTCTGTGTTTCCTATTCAGGAGTCAGGTATTCCCCTAGTGGCACTTAATAAATTATGAGCTTCAATTTTGGTGATGTTTGGTCTCCAAGCAAAACCTTAGAGTGTCAGGAGCTTTTATCTGGTAAGAGAAATGCCTTTTCCGATTTTCCAATTTTTTATAACAAAAGGAAAATATGTAAGTAAAAATACTTGGAAAGAGTCTTTTAGCTCCTTTATGGCTCTCATAAATTCAGTAAAATTCAATGACTACTGCTGCAGATGGTGAATGTGCTGCTTATATTTTTAAGACTACGAAATTTGTTGCTATAGAACCATCTATTATAATCCACTGGATTCAATGCGATATACTACAGTAAATGTAGTGACCTACAGGTTAGGAAACTTATAATAATGAATTCTTTACATCTTCTTGGCTATAACAGCTTTCAGAAAAGGATTTTACTGCCAGTCATTGCAGCAGAAATGCACATACCTGTAATTGCTTCTTCCCCTAATTAACCATGTGAGAAAAGCTTCATTCTGGAGGTATAGCCTTTAGTCACTCTTCACTCTTACTCTTGTACTTTTATGAGACAAGCATAATTACTCTGCAGCAAACTATCCTAATTGCCAGGAAATGCAATACATAGTATTAGTACTTTCAGAAAACAGAAATAAAGACCAGAGTACAGTATAGTAGAAAGTACTTTATGCTTACCAGATAATTTATTTTTCAAATATCATTACCGTCAAGCATCCTTTAGCTTTTATTTGAAAAGTTACATGGAAAGACAATTTTGAAAATCCTACCCCATGTCCTTAGCAGCTTGAGAAGTAAACATCTACAAAACACAAGTGATAGAGTAATCAGTGTAAGTCAGAAATTGGATGAGACAGTTCAAGGAACTTCACATTCCTTCTGGTTTCAGTAGTATGTATTACGGCTTGAGAAAAGGCTTCATAAACAAAGCTATTTAGGCTTTTCATATGGACAATTTATCTATCTTTTACCCTACAAGTAAGAGGGAAAAAGAAGAAAAAGTTTTGAGATGGGCTAAATTTGAAAAATATAGATTTGAATTGTGATCTCAACCCATGCTGAAAACATAGAATTATAAGGTCTAAGGTTCTTGACCTTGATTTGGCTTTGTTTTCATTTAAAAGCTATTTAAAATTTAATATAATTTTCCAGGTCAAAATATTATGACAGATGGTTAAGCTTTTGGACTGAACTTATATTTGATACCAACTATATTCACTTAGCCTGAATTGCTCTCCATCATTTAGTGATTATTTTGCCATTCATGTAAGTGCATTCTCCATTCCGATAGACACAACACAAGAACTCTTGATTACTTTGTGATATTTTGTGGCAACCAGGACCAGGAATTGCTCTGTTATCTCTCTTCTTCGGTATCCTTAATTTTTGAGCTTAGTTTTAAAGGCTGTGAACTTCTACTTAGCACTCTTTTTTTTTGTTCAACAGAACTGCAAGCTGTCTTTGGTGACTGTTTTCTGAGTTAAGAAGACTCCAATTCTGCTTTGTGTTCTGGGATTTAGCTTCCTGCCTACAAGCAGGAATAAGTCCTGTTTCTCTCCTACTGCAGGTCAGAGTCTTAGTGACCCTCCCTTTCTGTTTACATGCTCTTCTCAGGGTACAGCTAGGCAGTCAATTATCTGTAGGAAAGCTTTGTAAATCTATTGAGTACTTAAAAAAAAAAAAAAGACCAAGAAAGTAAACTCTGAAAATAACCCCTAAGATGGAATCAGTATGTGAGAATGTCTTCAACAAGTGTTTAACATATACACAAGGATATATTTTGTCTTCCTGTCTTTTATTCACATTTGCTCATAGATTCATAGTTTGGTACTTAGTTGAGAAAGGTTCCCTTCAAAAAGTAGAGACTCCACTGAGTAGGACTGGAAAAAAATTTGTTTTTTCCTACCTTCGGCTGCATTTTAACTTGGTTTTCATTTAGCGGTGCAGTGCTATGGAGATCTGTAGTAAGTATTAGGCCTTGGCCCAACAGTGTTTTGCCTGTGGTGGGTTGACCCGGGTCAACAGCCAAGCATTCACACCGCTGCTGACTCTCTCCCCTCTTCTGTGGGTCAGGGAGAAAACAGAAGGGAGGCAAGAAGACTTGCAGATGGAGATAATGGTGGTTTAGCAGGGAAAGGAAAAGCTGTGCACACAAGCAAAGAAAAATAAACATTCATTCACTGCTTCCATTCAATAGGCCCATATTTAGCCATTTCCTAGAAAGGAGAGCCCTATCACATTTGTTGGTTACTTTGGAGGACAAACACTGCAACTATGAATGTTCCTGCTTCCTCCTCCTTTCCCCCAGCTTTTCTCACTGACCATACCATCATATGATATGAAGTGTCCCTTGGGCCAATTCATATCACCTGTTCCAGTTGTGTCCCACCCCAATTTCATGTTCACCCCAAGTCTACTTGCTGTGGGAGAGTGAGGGGCAGAGTGAGACAAAGAGGAAGCCTTCATGCTGTACAAGCACTGTTCAGCAAAGCCCAGACATTGGTGTGTTATCACACAATATTGGTGTGTTCAGTTACAGCCAGGGCCCACAGCGGCTGTGTTGTGCACCACTGTGTGTGCTGATGTATTGCTTCCTCCATCCCAAAGCTCCAAAGGTGCTATAAAATTTGTAGTACTGAATTACTTCATCCCTGTATGATTTTGCTAAGCCTTATTTTGAGATTCACACATTCACTAACACTCAGCCATAAATCCCCAGAGATTTACCAAAAGAAATGGTGATTAGAATGACCACTGACCCTCCAAAAATGTGAATATCTTCAATTCAAAAAACCAACAGAGTCTTCACAAAAATGCCTTTCTCTCAGATCTTTCTGATTGAGATATGGGTTCAAGTAGAAAAGCACCACTAAACTGGTTGAACTTCCCAGGCCCAGCTTTAAGCAGGCATTAGAGCCATAGAGGTTGTAGGCACCACTGTGAAACAGCAGAAGACAGACATTAGTCTTTCTTGGGGTCATGCATGGAGTGCACGAACCTTCAGGCTGATGTTTCTCTGCAAAATACACAAAGCAAAAAATGTGAATGGTGTGCATCTATTTTTAATTATTTGCTTCCCTGAATGTAGCTTCTGTTTCTGTGCTTTGGACAAATGTGACCCATTCTTATTCTGTCATGTGTTCAATCCCATTAGTAATGCTTTGTGTCTTTTCAGCTTTTCTATGAAATATAAAATGTATCTTCCAATAACTGGAAGTGAAATACAGCCATTACAAATTGAAGGAAGTGGCTTAATGCAGGGACAGGTGAAGGCATTAGAACTAACTCTAGAGTAGAGTTGACAGAATATTACATTTTGACCTGGAATATCCTCAAAAAAGCTTTTGACTTTTCATTCTTATTTTTATATTAATTGTGCCAACTATTCAAGCATTTGCATAATTTACATCACCATTTACCTGATCTCAGAGCTGAATTGCGTGTTCAAAAAAACAGTGGCTTGAATATATTAAAAGATAAAAAAACCCTCTGCCTCCCATCATCAAAGCCTAAAATTACTGTCATATGTTTTAAGTAAAAGCGGGATATTCCCATCCCAGAATTATTGCTGATGTTTCACATCACAAGAAATATCAACAAAGATGATAGCATACAATAAATTTTATTCTCTGTCATGGTGATAAGATCCGAACAAGGAATGAGAGACTTCAAGCACTTTTTCAACCATACAAGAGGTTAAGAAAATGTAAAGATGATCAGGAGAAATTTGTAATTCCACTCTCATGTTAGCTGGAACTTTCCCAGAACATTTAAAGCTCAATCTAATTACCATGGTGTGGATGCCAAAATTCCCATTAACTTTTACAGCTTGTGACCAAGGTCAGAAGTCTTTTAATTGCAAATTATCTACAATGCGTCTTTGTCGAGGTCAGAATTAAAACTGTACTCTGATTTTTAGCAAAATATAATAATATTTTGGTCCCAAATCGAAAGCTATTCAGTTTGTGTTTCTTATGAGAAAAGTAATCATTTTGTTATCATCTTTCCACACAATAAATGTCTTTGTGAAGATCTTTATCTCACTGTTCTTGATATGAGCCAGATTAAAAGAGCATACTTAATTCGGAGGAGAAGCACATCTTTTTTTATATTAAAGCCCAACAAAGTAAAACTTTCTTGAAAGGTTCAGCAAAATCATGACATTTCTATGATTGATGGAAGATTTTACGTATGTCTTTGAGTAATATGAAGACAATCGATGACTTTGTTTCAAAGTCAGAGAAGGTTATTAAGTGACTATAATCTTTGTTAAGGATTAACTTCTCTTAAAAATTTAAATGAAGTGAAAATCTGGAAATGCAAATAACTGTTCTTTCTTTAGGAAACCATGCTGAAGTAAATGATAGTCTTTGTTCGTGATATTTGTCAGATGTTCCATATCTAAATGATTTAGGAATGAAGGCTTGTCCAATTCAACTATGAGATTTAGGACTGCAGACATTTATTTGCTAATAGCCCCATAATTTCATTTAGCATCCTTTTGTGTTTCCAAGAAGTGTGGTATTTTCTCCAAGTTTGTGTAGAAAACAGAATGACTTGAAAAGAATTTAGCAAAATTCAATTTCAAGGGCATAAAAATGTGCAGTCCTTACACTGTAAACCTTCCATCTGTAATTACAAAATATTCACATACTTGCAGTGAATATAGCTATATGTATCAATAGAAGATTGATACATCAGTTGACTACCAGGCCAAATGTGACCACAGAATGTTTACATGCATCTAATCATATTGTCATTCCTTATTAGAAATTCATGTAAACAGCACTGAAAATGTGATCTGCAAGTGCTGATTTGTATCTCATTGGTTGCCGTGTGTTGCATGCCCAGTTAAAAAAATTATATGATTGTTAGAGATCCCAGTGGTGGAATCTGTTTTTTTTTATTCAAACTTTTGAAGATTTATGCTTTTAGCTTTGTGGCACCCACTGGGAAATGGTTATTGTTAGAGAGGTGTAATATTTCTCCTTCATTTCCACTTGCATAGGAAAGGAACGTCCAAAAATGACAACCTCCTGATACCATACAAGGTGCTTCATTGTCATGCTAAAACTATGATCATCCTAATTCCTAACATTGCATATACAGATCACATTAAGAAACTTCAGATTAGCAAAGTGCTGCTTATATTTTTGTCTGTAGCACCTCTATAAAATGACATTATTGATAAATACAGACAGTGGAAGTTTCAGGGATATTTGTAATATACAGAATTTTATTTAGACAAAATGAATGGGATCTGCTTGAAAAAGCAGGTGCCTAGAAAAGTTTACAGGCAGATAGAATGAGATGTGAAGTAGATCATTGCACCAGCTAATACTGACTAGCGTTGCAAAGGAAGCGTGAGATGCAAGAAGATATGCAAATACTGTGAAGATGATTTATGGTTTCTTACAGTGGCTTGAATCAGAAAAAAAAAAAAAAACAGGCTAAAAAACTCAGCAGTCAGGTGAGAAAAATACAAAAGACCAAAGTTTAACAAACCTATGTGTGTACTGTCCATGTGGTAGTCTGAAAATAATTCTACAGTGACCTAAACAAAAAAGGTATTACAAAGCACAGACAGTAGTAAATAGAGCAAGAGCCCAGGATAAAAATGCTGTATCATTTTTGGAATATTTAAATTTCTGATAACTTCAGAGATTCAAATAATAGTTTCATCCATTTGATTTATACACTATTCCTCTAGTTCTACATAACTGCAAATGGAAAAATGATTATAGCTTAATAGCAAGAGAAAACTAAAATAATTTATTACAATGCTAGCTTTAATAATCTTATATCTTGAACCATAAAGTTATATAATTAAATCACTCTTCTTTACTAGTAGAATTAAAACTCAGTAAATCTGAACATATGGAGAAAATTAATCTCTTCATCTAACCCTGTCCAATCCTAATCTCTTTTATTCTCCTACTTTCTCTATATTCTTTTTTTTTTTCCTGTTATGTGCTAACTAATTTACACAACAGCACTAACCTTCTTCCATATTCTAGACTAATTTATTTGTTTTCTATGTGCTGAACTTTCTATTCAGTCATAATGTGCTGTGGGAAATGAGCTAGACAAACAGCAATTCACAACCCTGGACTTCAGGAGAACGTATTTCAGTTTGCTCAGGGCTCTACTTGGCAGGATCCTACCAGACACTGCCCCTGGAGGGCAAAGGGCCTGGGGAAGTTACTTGATCTTCAAGGACATCCTCCTCAAGGCACAAGAGCAGCCCATTCCAATGCACAGGAAATCAAACCAGCATGACAGAGGGCCAGTGAGGATCAACCTGGGGCTCCTGATGGAGCTCAAATGCAAAAAAAAGGCACACAAGGTGTAGGGGTGGGCTACCCAGGAGGAACACAGAGATGACTGCACCAGCTAGTGAAACATTCAAGAACACAGCAAGAATACAGGGAATAATGATGTACTACTGCCTCTTCTCTTTCTCAGGAAAAAATTATTTTGCTTTCAGAAATTTGTTTGCTATCACCATTGAAAAAAAATATGGTATTTAAACTCACTAATCAACAGAATGAGGCTCCACAGAAACTGACCACAGAGAAGAAGCTGATATGCCTGTTTGTGCTCATGTTCTTCCTTTCCTTTTTATTTCCTCTACTTTTCCTATGATTACTGAAAGCTTTCTTCATTCCCAGCGTGCATTTAGCACATCCAGCCCAGGACCAAGTTAATTTAATAAGAATGATTAGCATTTACATGGGGCTTTATATTCTGAAAGAATTTTGCAAATATTAACCAGCCTTTAGTCTTTCACTGTGAAATAGGTACCTAATTATTACCTTAATTTTAGAAAGGGGAAAACAGAAAGCAGTATGTTAAATGCATTATCAGGACCCCACAGAAACTGAATAATAGAGCCAATAATATAACTGAGGAGGCCCTCAGTCTCAGTTTCCTACTTGGACAATGTTGATTACCTTCTACTCAAAGCAGGATGTTGAAGGCCTGGATCAGGAACAGAAGTAATGTCAGTTTAACGACATGGTAATTGTTCATTAGCATTCTCCTCTAGTGTTACACCCTGGAATGCTTCCTGGAACAGTATGAACATAAAATGCCTTTCACTACATGGATAAAGCAGATGCTACCAACCATTCTGGGTTACTAAAAAATGCTAACTTTACCATTTTTGTCTTCTCTACTAGAGTTAACGGTTTGGACAATCGAAACTCCACATGTTGCCACATTATCAATCACTTGACAAAGAACAAGGAAAACATAGAACCTCATTCCTTGAAATACTTTTGGAAATAGTGAACAATATGTTACAAGTTCATATATATTTAAACAAATATTAGCATATCTATGAATCTGTAGCAGAGGCATTAGTTGAAATTTGATACCAGACCCATGTCTGGCCCAGGTGTTGTTTTTAAGAGGTTGTACAGGATAGTAATAGCCAAAAAGATAGCCAAAACCAGAATATTGGAATTATTGCTTATTTGAAATGAAAATGATCGCTCAAATCTCTGGACTGTATTTGATTCAGAGGTGGGAAAAAGGTAGAGAAAGAGCTCTCAGTCCTCTTTAAATATGAAGTTTAGAAAGCTTGTCACAGTCTCTGTAACCTTTGCAAAATATTTCACTGCAACGTTTCCTCCCGTTATTGATAAAACCCACACTATCCTTATTCCTCTCTTTATTGAATCATGAGAGATTCATTTACTGTCATATTCCAGTACCTGCTTATGAGAAAAGTAAAGAAAGAACTATAATAACTGATGGACCTTAGTAGCTGTTTCTTGTTTTCCCATCAGACTCAGAAAAATCTACAAAGAATGCTGGCAAGCCAAATCCGTGGAGCCAAAGTATTATTGAATAGTCTCATAGTCAAAGGACAGCTCCTGAAGCAGTCCTTTGGGGAATCAAAAAATGATACATACTGGTGTAGGGCACTTCAAATATTTTGCTAGCAGCTTTGAAATATATTTGAAATAGATTGTGGTCTTGTCAGTCCACCACTTCATCCACATGATAGAAATATTTTTTCATTTTCCTTTAACATGAAATATCTTAAATCAAATGTTTCTTGTTAGCTCCATAAAACTGAAAAAATGAAGTTATTGAAAGAGCCAAGACAGCTTAATGATGCGAGCGTGTGTTTGTTGGCTGAATAACAGGTACTGAATAACATAAAAATATTGCAAAGTTAGGTACCTCACAGGACAAAATTCTCAAAAATAATCCAGAGAAATGCCTGAGAAAGGTTCACTTTTGTGAAAGTGACTTGAGATTTTTCACTCCTGGCCTCACATTTCCTGACTGAAGTTAATGGAGTTAGGGTACGCTTGTATCATTTACTGCAAAAACCAGGACTATTTTTATTTAAAAAAAAAAAAAAAAGCTCTTTTTAAAAAACAACATTTCCAAGAAAACTTTCTACTCCAAATTTCTTACAGCTTTTGCCCCTTATTTTATTTATTTATTTTGGGATAAAATAAAGACCTTATGCATGCTCTGTGTATAAGACACTGACTTATCTACATAGAAAAATGCATCTACACAGCTTCCCCACAGCACTTTTACAGGAGAATAAACTTTTCAGCCATCTCTTATGCACATTATTAATTTTGCTTCCAGATGCTTCTAAACTCCAAGTATAGGTGCACACCATGGTTGCTTTAATGGTACATTTTGCTTGTTATTAAGATAGCCGCATCTGACAGCAAACTAACATAACAGATTAGTTCCTCTGCTTAGAAAGGGAAATTACTTGCATGATATGGGATCTACCAGCAAGATGACTCTTAATAAAGACTGATTTTCTTCAATATATTTGCATCTAGTTACTTATACACAGAGACCTCCCTTTCCCTTGCTTCTCTTTCTCTGCCTAGATTTAAACAACAAGATAGATTCATACACGTGTATTAAACATTATACACTTATGCTACTTGTATTTAATGGAACACCTTTGCACAGTTTTGGAAGTGATTAAGATAAACTTGATAACTGTCTTTGCACTGGAGATTTGAGTAATACTTTATTTAGTCTCTCTGAATCCCTGTTGATTTCTGACAACTTTTTAGATCCTTGCACAAAACCTGTCAATGCTTGGTGGTATTTTGTTTTGGTTTGTTTTTTTTTTGACGTATGGCAAAGCTCGAATGAATTCAGCAGGCTTTTATAGTTAAAACCTATCAATGTTTTTGCAAAAAATCTCTATTATGTACCTACACCAGTGGAAACAGTGCACTGTATGGACATTATTATATTTTTCTACATTTAGCATTCCATATTATAAATATGATTACAAAAAAAATCTTTAGACGCTAAACAAATAGAGAACATCAGTGTTTATTCATATTAGTACACTAACAGGTCAAATTCATTAGAAGACTGGCTAAGTAATTCTTCAGTCTCTTAGTAAACACAGATTAAAAGATTGCCTTTCCTTCAAAAAGTTGCATACTCAACTAACAGGACTTCCCAACTAATACGCTGCTCATTTTACGTGTCAATTGAAAACTGGGATTTGTATTTAAAAATTAGGACAAGAAAAAGCATTTCATTTTCTGTTATTTTGCTTTTATTGCATGTAAGTTTTGAATGAGACCAGTACAAATTATATTTCACTATTTTTAAAAGTTATCAAGTGTTTTAAAGTAAGTTTGGCAACAAATAATTATTAGCATACTTCTGTCATGGATTACTACAGATTACTACAGTATTTTACACTTCGACTAGGAGATATGTAATGAAAATTCCTATGACAAATTAAGCAAAACCTGACATGATTCCATTTATTTTTGCAATCTTTTTAAAAAAGAAAGGATGCATAATAAAGAAGAGACATTTATTAATTTTATTTTCAGTTTGTTATGTAAATCTTCAAACACTTGATAATTTTATTTTTCCTATTTTTATACAAGTTTTGAGACACAAGTATAAACTCTTCCTTACCCTTCTAGTCATGGACATGTCCAGAAATATTAAAGGAAATTATTATGATGTAAAATAAAGAAAGAATATATTAATACATTTTCTTTTAAAATAATTTTGGCATGATGAAAATATGGGATCTCACTCCAAGAGCAAATGATCTTTAATTCATTTGGAAACTCTTCTTAATTTTTTTTTTTATCTGCTCTGGATAGTAGGACAATCAACACCTTACTTCTTAGGAAAGCAATCAGGCATAATAAAAGAACGCCACCATAAAAGCTTCCTCTTAAAAGTAATGAAGTATGCATGAAAATGATATTTTTTTTGGAATGTCAAAATTTTGTTATTTTCAACTGAACACAATAATATGCAATAATTCATCTTTACTGTTTTCTTTGAAGCAGTGCGATGTGCAGCTCTTTAAAGCTGATTTTTTTTTTTTTTAATGACATTAGAAATACCACCACTGTACATACCCTTTTCATCTCAAAAATCTGAAACTAATATCTTCAATATAATCTTCAACCTGTATTATATGTAATGTATTGGGACATTTACATTATTACATTTATATGTAATGTATTTGGATATTTACTGTCAGACAGTGCCTGCCACTCTGGTAGTATGAAGGAGATTATAGAAGGCAGAAATTAACTTCAGCCATTTCATGTACTCAGAAAGAACTAGGGTGGAAATGAAGCGTGGAACCCTTCTGAGAAAGATGTTTTTTGAGAGTGGAAAAGAAATGATGCCATTAGTGACATATGATGGTGTGTCCTCCCAAAAGAAGAAAATTCAGTAAGAAAATATACAGTTTGTTGCAATTATTTCTCCTTCTAGCAGTACAAAATATATTGTAGTGTTTGCATTACCATAACCATAAGAATTAACTCTAAATTCTTAGCCAGTTTACTGGACACTTATCCATTTCTTGCAGATAATCTTTCTTCCAACCTGAATGTTGAGCACAGATTACATAGAAGCATTGCTTACACACAAAAAAATATTTTTTAAAATTAATTACTGTATTGACATTATCACCAACCTTTTGCCCTCAATGGTGTCTATAAGATCCATGAAAGAGACTCTGCATGTTTTCTTAGTGAATAATTGCTGCTTAATATTCAAGCTTTTAAGTTATAGTTCCGATTAGAGCAGAAAAAGTGCTTATTCTCTAATTTGGCATGTGGTTTTCATAGATATCAATCTGTTTTCAAGAGAACTATAGTGTTAGAAACAATTACATTATATTCTTGGTATTTAATATGTTGTCTTTACACTGCACATCTACTTGGTCTGGCAGAGACCTAACACCAATGGAATTACTTGGCAACAGTGTGACACCGATGTAAAATACCAGTATGTATTTTTCCCATAATACCATCTGGATTGTAATAATTTTAGCTTTTTTTCCTGGCTATTATCTTGGCATGCTTAACTGCTGGATGTTTTCTCATGGTGGATTTGCTTAAAAGGACAGCTGAGGGTCAGGCAGCTGATTTCTTCTCTTGTGTGTCCAAACATCATTTTTGTTTGGTAGGATCTCGTGTGTGAATAGCTTCTACTCTATTCATATGTTAAAAAGCTTTTGGACAAAGAGTATTTCTAAGACACTTCATATCAAGGCTTTATTTCTCTTTAACCCCCTTCATCAGAAGAAACTGTCAGCACCATGCTATGTTCAGGAGCACAAAAAAGACGATTAAGACAATTCATTATTACACCAAGTATTAGTGTCTCTGTGTATTTTGTCATTAAATTGGTACATAGGGCAAAATGCCAAATGTAGCAGACACTTCTTAAAGGAAGGGAATTCAATGTGGATGTTTCCATGTCCTTATGTGTTAAAGTAAAATTAGAGTTTGATTCTGAAGTCTCATTTTGGTTGATGATAGACTTAAGTGCTTTCCAGTGAATTCCTTTAATGGAACTCAAATCACAATCATCTTCACAGCAGGCATAAAGTAATGCATTTGTTTTACAAACTTCATTGCACATAAATTTTTCTCTGTCAGCAGCATTTCATGTTGCTTGGATCAGAAATTTTGAAATGATTTTCTCTCAGTCACTATTGGCATTGCTACTATTATTTATATTGTTGTAACACCCAGACGTCACTGCCACAATGTTAGGCAGTGTCAAGATATGTGGTATTACATGATCTGTGCTCTGAAGTGCTGAGAACTGAGAAGACAAGGAACAGAGGGCTCAAGGGAAATTGCAGGCTGATGATAAACATGGATAGTGATCCTATTAACTTCCTTTTTCTCCTGGCTCCATGGAAAACAGCACAGTGAAAAATGCGGGAAGACACAAACAAGTGTCTACACATATATGTGTATGGCATGTATATACTTAAATGCTTATTCATGTATGAACAAACATGAATGTATATACATACATATGTATATACACATATATCCACTTATGTTATACCTACAGCCATATTTAGTAAAGTTCAGCAAATATAATTTTTCACTTCAAGGTAACTAATGGAAATCTTCCACAAAATGATTCTTGAAACCATATTTTTAAAAAATGGTAGGTGAGCCCCTTTAAATTATTTGTGAAAGATATGAGTTCCATATTCAGTGGATACTGTGATGGATAATAGAAAAGGTATTTGTGAAGTGGCAAACTGGACTCCTAGTCCTGTGCCAGTGTATAAATAAGAGTTTTAATGTAGAGAATAGAAGCAAAATACTTCTACAGTGATCTGAAAGTGAAGAAAAGAAGATTAAACTTTTTATGCTAGGAAAAAAAGAATTGATAGGTATGTCTTTAGATTGTCAAAGTGTGGTAAGTGTGACTGACAAGATAATTTTGGGATTTTTGTCTTTGTTTGTTAGTAGCTAATGGATCTGAGCAATAGAAGGAAACAGAGATAAGAGGAGGTTGCAGCAACTGAAATTAGAGACCTGACCTTCATATTTGTGAGGGGGAAAAAAAGGGTTTTTAAAAGATTATTTTGGTGCATTATAGTAAAAAAAAAAAAAAAAGTGAACTTTTCGCAAAAGTGAACTACATAAACACGGCCAATGCTCGGGAAGACAGTTCATACTGGAAGACAGGAACAAGAATTAGAAGAGAGAACTTGAGTATGTACATTGCCCAAGGTACAAAGCAGTGGTACAGTGGGAGAATAAGAGCAAATGCAAGAGCTCAGCCACAATCTACTTCCCCTTTAGACAGTCAAGAGACTCCATTTTCCTGGTACACCTGATGGGTAGGGGGAAAAGTGGGTAAGCCTAAACTCTTACAAAGGTGACTTCTTGGCCCTTCAGCTGTTGACAGAGAGAGACAAGAGCCATCTCTAGCGTGGATATCAGAGATAGAATCTGAAGATTAATCTATAAAAGAAGTAAGAGAGAACATAAACTGATAACCTAGAAATAGAGGTGAAGGAAGAAGATGCTCCCCTGGCAAGGGGCACCAGAACAATGGAGTTGAAACGAAAGCCAGGATCTGGTCAGTTTACCGTTTGGTTACTGACAATGATGTGATTCTGTGACCTGAGTTGTTCACAGATGGAAGCTGAAGCATACAAACAACTGAGATTTGTTCTAAAAAACAATTAGATCACAGCTTTTTTGACCCTGCCTCTACACTGTAGAAGTATTTTAGACTCAATGATCCCAAGGATCTTTTCCAACCTCAATGATTCTATGATTCTATAAAGATAGTGGTTACTGTGTGTAGTGGCAGTGGCCACTGCTGTGGGTGCTTTTTGATTCTTAAAATCTTTTGTTATTGTAGCAGTTCTTGCAGATGCTACTCAGTACTTTTTTTTCTAAGATATTGTGTTATAACAGTCATTAGTTGTATAGAGGTGACACCCATCTCCTGGAAAGCCCTTGGGGATTATCAGCATAGGAATGATAAAGGAGCTTTATTTGGTATAAACCATGATCTGTTGAAAATACCTCTGGGTAACCAAGACTTATTTCCTGCAGAGCCTACAACCAACTCCTTGAAGTAAACAAGCAGAGAAAAGGTTTTCCATTTGCTCTATGAAACTGCTTCTTTCCTATTGATAAGCCATTCGGTGATCTTGCAAGGATACTTGATCTTGATACTTGATCTTTCACTTGGTTTTGCCCCCAACAGATTTCCTTCTTGTCTTTTCTCCCTCAGTAAAAACAAACAGCTTTCTTCCATACAAAACTACACTGAAATTATTAGGCTGAAATTAAGAAAAATACCCCTTTAAATACTTACAAATACACATACCTATTTTACAAGATTTTTTCTGTGACATAATTCAGCTGTGGCTGTTGAAAAGGCAGATGAAAGAAATCATTAAAGTGTTGTCAAATAAATGCAAAGTTGCAAGCTTGCTTCATAAAACCAACAGGGGGTGAAATGAGTGGATTTGTCTAAGATACTGAACAAGATGTCCCATTAAATCACAATTAATAATGCTAAGATATGAGGCTGCATGAATTACAAAATAGCTTGCTGACAGTTTTATTAAAGTTGTTAATGGAGCTGTAAAATGGGCTAGTCCTAGCTCTTAAGGAGTGCCTCTTCTAGCCTAGTTCAATAGATTAGACAATGAGTTTCTGTGTTTCCAGAGGCTGTGGATGATGCACATACTGGTGAAGCAGAGACTTTGAATAATGCAATACTTGGAAGAATTTAATTGCCTGATTAAATGGCTGTAATAAAATATCATGTGTCTTAATACAAGCAGAAGTTGAGAAATGATCTTCCTGCTGACTACAGAACTGGTAAAACTGCTGCCAGAACAAGGAGTCCAACTTTATTAGCCTCCATTCATAGAAATTTTGCATTCAAAAATAATGCAGGCACTGGAAAACAAGTCTTATAGGCTTATGCAGCTCAGTCAGTTTTGCTCATTAACAAAGAGAGTGAGTGTTAACTTCTTGTAGTTCTTACACAAGGGAATTATACCCCAGATTATGAGAAAGTGGTCTTTTAATCTAAGGGATATAAACTGAAATTAAGCAGATGCAATCTGGAACAATATCACAGTGCCCTATTTATACTAGAGCAGTTTGGGAAAGATGGTGGAGCAGGTTTCTCCATTACCACCTCTAAGAACGGTCTGATTTTTCTGAGAACTGAAGGTAAATGTGGCTTCTATGAGGAATTCTGTATCTTCTGCTGTTGTTATGGAGGCTAGACGTTCTGAAGGACTTCCTTCTGTTGCTGATCCACAGACTTAGCCCTACAACACTGAATTACCTCACTCCAGATACATTATCTGTAAACACTCTGACACTTCAAAAGAGGGAAAAAACCCCCAAAATCTGACAAAAGAGAAAAAAATGTTTCTCATAAAATCAGCTTCTGTGGATTATTCTAGCCATCCCCTTCCTTTAAAATAAGAGCTTCTGCATTGCTTTTATTCTTATAGTATTTGCAAGTATATTAAGATAATGATTAATAACTTTTATCATGAGATAAAATCTCATGCTTCAGAACTTCGGCTAGTCATACTCTAAAGGTGAGGAAAGGATTTTACTTCTGCCTGATTACCTGTTTTATTGAGTTTTGGCCCTCCTTCCTCCGAATATGAAAGTGACATGAAGGGTCCACTTTGTAACATCTGACAGGCAAGGGGGAGTATCTGAGATGCTGAGGATTACAGCCCTGGCTGTCTGCCCTATGCCCCATGCACAGATATGGGAGCATCAACTACAACATGACATTTTAAGATAAGCCATCCCTAGTTTTGGTAAGCTCCAAAATGCTTTGCTCTTAACTGTGGCAGTTTAAAAGCTGATTGACAAACAGGTCGGGCATCCGTACATGGAGGGTAAAGGGGACAGCAGGGAGAGCAACCTTGTCAGCTGCCACAGGCAGAGCAAGCCCTGCTTATCAGACACCCTTCGATTCCTTGCTGGTGTCTTTCGCTTCCGGGATCTGGGTCAACTGATTGCCAGACTTGGGGTCAAGGAAGAATAATCTATTAACACGCAAAGCTGATTGTATTTTTCTTCAGGGAAAAAAATAAATTAAAAAAGCCAGCCTTTTCTTTCATTCTCCATCAAAGAAAAAAAATCTATAGTAGCAGCCAAAGTGGTTGGAATTATCCCCAAGTAATTTTTTTTCCTTATATAGTCCTGGAGATAGAAGGTTTGTGTTTATTATTAATTATCTATTGTTTAGTTATTAAAATATTACTAAATAGTGGTCAATCAGAATGAGATATATTGTGTAACAGAAAAGTCAATGACATTGCAAATCACTCACTATGTGTTCAGAATAGGTCAGATGGTACACGTTTTTAAAATATCAGCAATAAAATTTTTCTTTGAGAGATTCATTATTATTATGCTAGGAAATACAATGAGGTGTACAAAGAATTGGGTTTGTACTGTATGAAAATATTTTCCTGTAGTCTTGCAAATGTTTTTTTGAAAGCAAAAGCCCAATTCCCTGTTTTCTCCATCCTTTAAGTGTATATTACAAGCAACTGCTCTGGTTTACTATTCTTTCTGAAAGGAAATTAAAGTTATCTCTGAACTGTTGCATTATTCAAATATGTTTATCCAGTGTTAAATATCCTATCTGATTTCCAATTTTACTTTGAAATTACCTGTTCAAAGACAAGGATATTAATTACTGTCTTGTAAATTTGTTTTCCAGAATCAAATATTATGGGTATCTTTGAGATCTGCAGCAGATATCACCTAACACTGAAAGCTGTTGGGAATAAATTTAAAGATTTTAAATTTTACAATGTTTGTGTTCATTGTGTTTCCCAGTTGAACTCATAGTTCTTACTCGAATCAAATTGTATGGCATAAACATATGAATGACTCATAAAATTCTGTAACAATACTCTTCATAGGCCAAGCACTATGCTAGACATATTTAATCAATCCTTGATTACTTAATGGAATTCAGAGCCATTTTTTTTTCCTACTGTGTTAGGAATGGTAACTCCTTAATTATGTACTTACCCAATCTTCTGCATTTTAAACAAATTCATAATTAAGCGTCTTCCTGATGTTCAACAGATGCTCTAGGATAGAATATTTTAATCAGATCTTTAATTTGAGACTTTAAATATGTATCCATATAAATAATTTGAATAAAGGGTCTCACAAAGGCCCCAAAAGAAGTCTAGTCCACAAAACTCCCATTTAAAGTCCAAATTCATTAAGGAGATTAGGTACTACCTACCAGTGATGCCCTATCTGAAAAGACAAGAAAAGGAGGAAGACAGTTGTGCACAGGTGGAAGGGTGTGAGCTTTCTATCATGCTGTAGTAGCACTGTAAGTGTCTTATGATTGGAATTTGTGATGAGGAGGAGGAAGAAGGGAGAGAATAGGATTAGTAATTAACTTGGAAGTACTACTGTAATGAAACTGAGGAGAGGATATAATGGACATATACACACTCCTGTTGCTGATGTTAGGAAAGGAAATGCTGAAACGTGGAGCTCAGGTCTTATAGAAAGCCATGCAGTTGTGGATACATGTATACCTGTTTTCATTTTTAATAGTGATCTTTCATTATAATTTCTCCACTTTTCCTCATTTCTTAATACTTGATATTAAGAGTGTGCTTTACTTCTTTTAAGGCATAATTAGCAGTAACTTACTTTAACAGAAAAGCAGAAACTAAATGTACTTCATAAATCATAAAGTGTGTACTAAGTAACTGTCTTCTGCAGAAGACAAATCATGATGAAAATTATTTGTGAAGAGATTTTGTGTTTATCTGTGGTTGGTGGAGAAAGACTGAGTTTCAAAACTCATTTAGAAGTTAAAGTTCTGAGAAAAGGACGTGCTGAGGACCAAAGCTACCACTGATTTGAAATGAACCTCAGCACTTATGTAAATTAAGCCTGCAGGGGTTTCAGCATCACCCTCCGATGCCTTCTGTTTAATTCCCTTCAACAGGAGATAAGTGCCTGGATACCCTGGGGATCTGGGTCTCAGTGATTTGTACAATCAGACCGTGTTTCTGAATCTTTAAAGGTTATGAGGGTTGTATCACAGTGGCATTTATGCATGTAAGTTTGTACTGATACCAGTAGACAGTTTGGAACTTAACTTTAAATGGACTACAGTATGGATGCTTACGTCTAACTAGGCCAGTCACACTGGGCTCCTTTGAAGAGAAGTTGGGCCCTTCCAGTGCATCTCATTCAAAAGTTCACGTCAAGAATTGTTGAGGGTATCACACTCTGAGTTCACCTAGAAGTAGGTGAGATAGTTTTCTTGTAGCATACTGCTTAACTTGCTTTTAAATGTATTTTTTTTTTTCCTTGGTATGTTCATTCAAGCAGTGATCTCAGCATACCATTCACTGGTACAGATCAGTATGCCTCTTCCTCAACAGTACGGACACATTCTTTCTCTATGGATAGATACACACAAAAGAAATAGAAAGGAGAAATTGAGATAAGTGAATTTATTTGCAGTTTTTCATTATGCCACTGCTCTTTCTCAAAGCTTGAACAGCTCACAATCTTCTACGAATGACAGAAGAAGCAGCATATTCTGCATTATTGAAATCCAAATGAAAAATTACCCTAAACAACATGTACTCTGACAACCAAGTCACCTGGAAGATCTACAGGACAAAGAAATAAAATTTACAAGTATCAAGAAGTTCCAATAAAGCAACAAATATGTTCCCTCTTTCAATACTTGTACTGTGTAAATTCTTAAAGATAGTAATTATTTTTGTTAATATTTTTCATTCATGTGGTTCAGTTTGTCATTATCTCCTACTTTTGTTGTAATTCATTATATTTTTAATTTTTTAAAAAAGTATTTTTATATGTTTCCAGACTTCTAACATATTTCCTTATACTTACATCTGATTTTCAGCTGCTGTAATATTTTGGTTTTAGCTGCACTAAAATCCATATATTTCTCAGTTGCATCTACACTTAACAACACTGGATTTCATATTCTACTGTACTAAAAGAGCTTGTAAACATGGTCCTTCTACACATGTCTCCTGGACTGGCAGCTCAATAGTGTAGTCTCTGGACTTCTGACAGCCAGCAGACAAATTCTAAGGTTCTGTGAGACACCATCTGGAAAAGAGAGAGTCTCTTGCCACTAGGTTTGTACTGTGATCTTTCTGGGGACTGAAGTGGGGCTGATCTGTATCCTCCATGTCTTTCCTGAGAATGGGCATAATTCAGTCTTTCTTATTGTCAGGGGCTTCCTTTGATCACTGTGATTTTTTCTGATTGGGATGGTCTTCAAACAACCTTACATGACTCTCATCCAACCTTGGGGATCTGGGTGCATCCAACTTCTCTAGGGACCCTCTAAATTTTCTGTTCTCTGTCACTAGAGAACAGAATGTATACCTCCATTCAGCAGGTATACATTTTCTTTAAATACAAGGACAAAATTTCAAATATACGTGACAGCTACAGCAATGGTGCAAAACATAGAAACAAGGTAGATATTTAATCACTTGACCTCTGAACAATACATTGACATTTGAAAAGGGCTCATCAGAATATTCAGTGTTTATTTCTTCTTCCTCTGTGTTAAAGTTTTGTGAAGTCTGAGAAGTTTTGTGGCACATTATATTTTGCACAGAAAATAAAATTTACTTTCTGAGTGGAAAAGTTAGTTTAGGGGAAAAAAAATATCTTTAAATCTATGTCCTTGTCATGGTTTCAGTTGGGATAGAGTTAACTTTTTTACTAGTAGTTGGCATACTGCTATATTTTGGATTTGAGATGAGAAATAGTGTTTATAGTGCACTGGCGTTTTCAGTTCTTGCTAGGAGGTCAAGACCTTTTCTGCTGCTCATACTGCCCTGACACTGAGCAAGCTTGGAAGGGCACCAGAACCTGGAGGGGACACAGCCAGGACAGCTGACCTCAAATGACCAAAGGGATATTCCAATACCTTGTGATGTCATTCTCAGCATATAAAGCTGGGGGAAGAAGAAGAAAGGAGGGAGACATTCAGAGTGATGGTGTTTGTCTTTCCAAGTAATCATTACACATGGTAGAGTCCTGCTTTCCTGGAGACGGTTGAACGGCTGCTTCCAGCTGATGGGAAGCAGTGAATGAATTCCTTGTTTTGCTTTACTTGTGTGTGTAGGCTTTACTCTACTTAATAATCTATATCTCAACCCATGAGTATTCTCACTTTCCCGATTCTCTCCTCAATCCCAACCAGGGGCAGTGAGCGAGTGGTTGTGTGGTCCTATCTGCTGACTGGGGTTAAATGACAAAAGTCTTCCAACTCTGAGCAAAGACATATTATAGTTCTGATGGTATAAATGGAATAAAAAACATAATCCATGAAGAGGGACACCTCATTTTTAGACATAGCAATGGTAAGTGCGTGAAAAGACCAATTTTAAGCTGTATATGTAAAGAATATGAATCATGCTGTTGAGGTCTAGGATTATATGACTAATTAGTCTGAGAACAAATATGTAAAGTGCTCTTCTGTTCCCAAGCCAGTATCATGATGACTCATTTCTCACCTTTTGTCTTCTTGGTGGGAACTTCAAAGTTTTAGTTTCCAAGAAGGTTTTACTTATTATTCTTCTCCAACAAGAACAGTTGTCTATTACTTGTGGAGGAAAACAGCCCAAAGAGGTTATTTCTACATTATGATATCTAAAAATGAAGAATCCTTTGCAGAATTTATAGCTTCTGTGCTATTCTGAGGTAGATCGTAGATATTTTGAAGGTAAGGATCATAGGGAGGAATGATAGCAGAATGACAGCAGAATCCCCAAACTTCCTGGTTCTGCAGAGGTGGGAACAGAACACCAGCTTCCTTGTTGTAAGCAGTATGGTAATTATTTTCCCCTTGTTCAAGAATACAGTACTGTTTTAGCCTAATGGCAATCACCTTGCAATTTACCCCCATAATGAAACCACTTCAAAATCATCATCATGGTTTCCAGGACGATTATTTGCCCTTTAATTACACAACCTGTTACTGATGTAGTTTACTGGCATCACACATTCCATTGTGGTTACCTAAAATGCTGCCTAATTTATTAATAGTGTTAATGGAAAAATGATTCTTAAGTAATTACAAACAACTCTTATCTATTTCATCTTAGCACTATTTACTGTGGCATTTACCCTGGTATTTTCTGAAGCTAATTCTATGTTGTTCTTTTTTAATGACATAGCTAGAAAGTTCTATCTATCACTTTTGGTTTTTAAATGAGAGAGACGATGTTCATATATTTTGGGTCTTTTGCACGATCTGTTCTGCTTGACCTTCATTTAGAAACGTACACCAAGAACCTCTCTGGAGAATGTTGCTATTTCTACAGCATGCCACGAGATGTCAGTGTTTCAGAATATTACTTTTGTCACAATCTGCTATTAAAAACCCTATTACGTGCTCTGCATTGTTTAAGGTTCAATGGCTGGCAGTCTTTACGTTTTGGGACTAAGAATATAAACTGATTAAATCACTCCCAACGAGAAATGGAAAAGAAAAAAAAATAAAAAAAATATCTAAGCGTCCTTCTAGATCCACATTTTTATTTCTTCCCCTCAAAATGGCACCTTGAGCAAATCTTTGCATTCTTGCTCTGTAATGGGTACTTAAACTGTTTGGTGTTTTTTCTGTAGAAGTCGTCCGTTGTGAATTACAAACAGCACTGCATCTCCTCAGTTTAGTGTGAGCTAGAAGCTAAGTCAAGCCCAGGTCTGATGTTGCATAGCTCAGGCAACAACAGACTCATAATCTGGAGGTTTAAAATTCACTTCCTCAGGTTGAAAACCTGTAGTAATTAGCACCATAATGCTGCAATTGTCTGAATGGAAAAGTTTTATGTCAATGGGGTGAGGGGAAAAAAAAGGTGTAAAGGTGTAAAGGTCGCAATATGGTTTTGCCAAGCTCTTGCCAAAAACTCAAATACATAGATTTTGCAGAAATATGGCATTAAGTACTTTTCCCTTAGGCTTTAGTAACCTCTACCTGTAGCTCTAAACTACCTTTTATTAAAGGTGAAAATATGACATGAAATGTTCCAGTTTGAGAGTAATTTCTCAGGTAGGTATACTCTTAATAGGTAGATAAAGCTGTCACGCAAGCTGCGGTAAAGGATCAGGAACATTGGCTTTAAGATATGTTCTTATTAGACCAGGGGCAGAATTCTTTTCAAAGGAAATATAAAATTCTTATTGTCCTCTAGCAACTGGAGTGCATAAAACAAATGAATATATATGGCATATGATATATATGGAATGCATCATACAGTATTTATGGAAAACAAAATTAATGAAAAAACTGACTTTACTGCCAAACATGAGTCCAACATGAGCCTGATAAACCAAAAGCATTAAAAGCAATTTATATTTCATCTTCTGGAAATAAAAGATGGAAGAATATTCAGTTATAGCTAGCTCTGGTAATGTCACGAAGGCAAAGGCTTTTTAATAGAGGTTTTTTTTTTTAATGTCCATCGTTTGGTTGATAATCTCTCCCACTGCGAAAAAGGTTGAAACTACTTTCTAAAAATAAAAAATAAATATGGAAAATAAGTATGGCTGTCTTTCTGATAATGATGTAAGGACTTCAAGTCATGAGTCTAGTGCCTTGTTTTTTGCACCATTCTGTCTTATGAAAACTAGCACTGTCTTCTGCAGAAGTGTTTTCATTTGCCATTTCCCCCTTAACACTTTGTTTCCTCAGTATAGATGTTAAAAGGTTCCTATAATAGGGTAGTGTTTGCCCAAAATGCAGTTACTCACCCAGTAACAAGTGGGGTTCATTCCTCGCTACTCCTCTGGGACCGGGGTCTCACCTGCATTGTCTGCAGGCACCTCCTGGCCTCTGAGTCCATAATTTCACTTTATGTCTTCTGAAACATGAACTCTATTGTGGGTACACAGGGAAGGAAAGGGAATAATGAAACTATAACATCTTCTATGTGTACATTCTTTAATTCCAAAATACCTCCTTATCTTAATTATCTGTCACTTCAAGTAACTGTTGTCAGGAAAAAATACCTAAAATTACTATACAGATACATTTCTTTATCTATAAAATTCACTAACGAAGACTTCCTAAAGGGCAACAGAATTTGTCTATATTCCACTCTCACAGAAAAGCGAACCATAATAAGTGATTCAGCAGACTCTGAAGCACCCAAGAGTGCTGTGGTGATTGATAATCAGCTAGGTTTATCTGCAAAAGAAGAGTCCTCCAGCTCAGAAAGAAAAATACAATTAATTCACCTAGTCTGCTGCTTACCACGAGATGTTGATGATCTAACATGAAAAAGAAAATCAGGCTGAGATAGACATTGTCTTTTGGATTTACATCAAATGCTTTCTTATTCAAACTTTATTAAAAAAAAAGATTTTGACATTAATAAGTTTATTCTCTGGAGCAAGTTCCCACTTCCACTGCTCACTAACAGCTGGGGGGGTTCACGCTCAATATCTTCTGTCATAATACAACTTAGCAAGAAATTTTAATGTCATAGGTGGCTGTACAATTTAACTGTTCCAATCAACAACAGGAAACCACTGCATTGGAAGAAAAACATAATTTTCACAGACACTGCTAATATTGCAATAACAGGAGAACAATAAGAAAGCAAGTAATTTTAACATACACATGAACACGCATACAGATATACATATATACCTTTATACCAATCTGCATTTCCTACTTTAGAATGGTTTTTTAAATGATTTGGGATAATTTACATCAAATGTCTCTTGATTTACTAGGGATTTGTTTTCTATAAAAGAAAAATCTTGAAATAAGCCAAATTACTTTTTTTTTTTTCCTTTTCTTCTTTTTTTTCCCTTTTCTTCTTTTTTTTCCCTTTTCTTCTTTTTTTTTTTTTTCTTTCTTTTTTTGTTTTCGTGTATTGATATGACTGGACTCCCTGTGGCAGAGAGGAATTATTCTTCAAGCATTCAATTTACTGTCAAGCTCTAAGCAATAGGTGTTCAGTGAACTGCTTCTGCCCTAAAGCTCGGAGGGAAAAGTTACTTGGGTTACAAACACTCAGACATTGTTGGCATCCTTTTGAGGAAAACCATATACAATGAGAACCCTGGTTTGACCTCTGTGGTACCTGTGAGACATCAGTATGTCATAGCTGCATGTCCTGAGGTTGCAAAGTGTCAGCAGTGTGCACTGGGTCCTCACCTCGGACACAGCATACATGTATTAGGAAATTTTGCATAATGGCCCTTGACCTGAAGTGCTGTAATCCAATGTGCTATTTTGAAAATGTTTTCCAAGAAGGAAACAACATTCTTCACCTGGAGACATCAGGCTGTACATGTGTCTGCTAAGTAGAGAAGCTGGGAGAAAGTCTGTGACTTCCAAATTAAGTCCCAGCCCGAGCACCATTCTGATGTTAACGCTGAATATTCATGGTATCAAACCTTGATGGCTCCTTCTCATGGGTACTTTAGCTGCTTGCTGAACCTCAGCACTTCGGTTGTGACCCTGACTCACATTCAACTTAATGATAGCTCTACAGAAACAGCACAGACCCAAAAGCAGGACATAAAGCATTTTTTCAGTTCTGCCCCTGCACTGGATATTTTGTAGCTTCTACCTAACTCCTATATTTATCTGTGAGGAGGCAAAGCTGTGACCATTTTCCATGCAGGGATTCAAAGTTTATCCTAGCCTGCCACTACTGTGCTCTCATTACTACTATAATGGCCAAGCTATAAATATGTATAAAATGGAGTTTGCAATCTTCTTGTATTTCATTAACTTTTCCTTTCCCAAAAGCTTTGATAATTGTTCTGCAGCATCCATTTCTGATATCAAATGTTTTGCAAATCTGTTTTTGAGATTTATATTTGTTTTTGAGACAGACATTCACAAATGTCCTCTTCTGTGAAGCACTGAGACTATCCAGGCTTCTTGCTGCAAGCCATTGCAAGTGGTACGTTGCCACTCAAGCCATTTCAAGTCGTACCTCTGCCACCCTTGAAATCAGCATCAGGCCACTAGCCCTGCCTCCAAATGCTAAATGATAACAGCCACCTCCCTGTGTTGGCTGAAAACATGAACAAATTTTAAAAACACCCTCGACAATGGACACCATCTCTGAACTTTGGGCTATTTTGCCTCTCCTCTTCTTAAGAACCAGTCTTTCTATTGCTTCTGGCGTTAGGCAAAGCTGAAATCTTCATCATGTCCTCAATTTGGTTCTTTTTGTCCTATGAAATGCAAGGAACACTGCAAAAAATCAGTCTTTGTGTTTTGTCCATAGAGTGGATGAGTGTTTGGAGTGGAGGCATTCCCAGTGGCATATTTTGGCATGTCTACAGTTGTAATCTGCCCCATATAGCTGCAGAAACATGTCTTGGTTCCATTCTGAGTGCTTTGCTACTTGGGTAAACACTGAAGGTTGGAAAGATGATAACCAGGCTTTCACAGATATTAGATTATTTTTATGACTAGTATGTTTGTACATTCAAAATGAGTCACAAATACACTTAATCAAAGAATGCATCACAATTTTATATTTGTACTAAGCAAATAATTAGAGATGCTAATAAACATTTTCTTAATGGTATAGTCATGTACCTGATGACAAAGCACATGTTTTTGCTGATTGCAGCTCCTAATTTTCCTCTTGTTCATGTTTACAGATTTTTTCTCAAGAATAAGAACACAGAGGAATTCCTTATGCTTTATTTTGATTGCAATTTCATCTCTTCTTCACTGAAGTAATTGATTCTAATCTTCTATTTCTTAGGAATTACAGAATCACAGAATCACAGAATCTTCTAGGTTGGAAGGGACCTTAAAGATCATCTTGTCTAACCGTCAACCTAACTGACAAAAATAGACACCCACACAACAAACAAGGAGCATCATCACTAAACCATACCTCCCAGCACTACATCAACCCGTCTTTTGAACACCTCCAGGGATGGTGCCTCAACCACCTCCCTGGGCAGCCCATTCCAATGTCTGATAACCCTTTCAGTGAAAAAATTTTTCCTAATGTCCAGCCTGAACCTACCCTGGCGCAATTTGAGGCCATTTCCTCTTGTCCTGTCGCCTGTGACTTGAGAAAAGAGACTGACCCCCATCTCTCTACACCCTCCTTTTAGGTAGTTGTAGAGAGCAATAAGGTCTCCCCTCAGCCTCCTCTTCTCCAGGCTGAATAACCCCAGTTCCCTCAGCCTCTCCTCATAAGACTTATTCTCCAGACCCCTCACCATCTTTGTCGCCCTTCTCTGGACCCGCTCCAGCACCTCAATGTCTTTTTTGTGGTAAGGGGCCCAAAACTGGACACAGTACTCAAGATGAGGCCTCACCAGTGCCGAGTACAGGGGGACAATCACCACTCAGGCCCTACTCGCCACGCTGTTCCTGATACAGGCCAGGATGCTGTTGGCTTTCTTGGCCACCGATGTCATTTTAAAAATTATTTTTCTAGAAGGAAATTTTAAATGCCAGCATTTCTCAGCAGAAAGATTAAAATAAGTTTTATGAAATTTTCCATTCTAACATTTTCAATGAAAACATTTTTAAACACAATGTAACTTCTTTTTTTTTTTTTTCAGGAAATAAGGTTATTGTTTGTGGGAATAGGAAGGGGGGAACCACCACTGTTGTGACAAATAGCTCCTGTAGCACCCTCACTTGGGATGCAGCTGAAAGTTGACTAAGAGCAAATGCTGATGGGAACATTTTCATCTACTCAAAGGCATCATGTCCTTTCTCTTGGGTAACTGAAGCAGAAGGAGGTTCTTAACTTGTTCTCTTGTCATAACTTCAGCGCAGGCAGAGTGGGGTCAGTGCTACCGTAGGACCTTCTTTCTGCTGTTTCTGCTCTGTAGATTCTTGTAGCCACTGCTGTTACAGCCAAGAGAACTTGCAAGGAAGAACGCTAATGAAGACACTCACTCATGAGAAAGTGATGACAGAAACAGGCATTTCTACAGCCTCCTTGTAGCATGGTGTCTTCTCTATTTGGTGGGAGGTCAGCGTGTCTGAGTTAAAAGGATCCATACTTCCAGATGCTTTATGTTTTAGGAGCAGTAATTTTAATTCTGTTGAGATATAAATGAGGAACAAGTGAAGTCGTGTTCTCACCAAGCTTTGCCGCTTTCTCATTTCAGCTGCAAGATGACTCACCATCCTATAAGTAGATCGCCTGCAAATAATTATTGTGCTATAGACGGAGCGCTATCATATCATTGCAAAGGCAGTATTTCAAAGATTTTTCCTACCATATCCACGTGGACCAAAATCCAAAGGTTTGTTTTTCATGGATAAAGAAGCAAGTGGCTGCCCTAGTTCTAGGCCTACCCTTCAGGAGGGTACTTATGGTACTTACTTTTGTCACTGAATTTGAGAATGATAATGAATCCAAGTTACAAAAAGGATTTGAGAATTATAGTGAAAAAAACTATATTCAGACAGGCATATAATGAAAGTCCAGTACTCTTAGGTACATAATATTTTTAAGCAACAAATTAAATCAGGTGTCTTTCTCAGCTTTCAGCAAGCTGGGAAACTATTCCTATTACCAGAGTTCACTGCCATATAACACCTTTCATTGCAAGTAAGTTTAAGAATATACTATCCTTTCCATTGCAAACTTTGTAAAGTTTTAAATCTCAGCAATAAAACTTCAGAAATAAACAACCTGGCTCACAAGGTCACAGGTAGCAGTCATCCTTTTCCTATCATTTTTAGGAAAAATCATTGCTGTGATTTTAATTTTAAAACCACCAAGGTTGGCCTTGCTGCTGCTGAAATCTATTTTTAATGCCTGTGCAGAGCTACATCTTAGGGTGATATTGGATGAAAATGCAGACAACCACAAGAAAGGGAAAATGGGGAGAGTCTATTTTTTTAAAATAGGAGCTCATTGTACCAGCCTGTTACTCTAGCTAGCTTTCTATTTTTGTTGCTGGTGTTGTTAATTGAGGTCAATAATGTGAGTATTATTTAATACTGTAGGATGCAGCAGCTATAAGTACTTGTGACAAGTATTTGATATTGTAAATTGGATCCCCTGCACAAAAAATAAAAGCTGTATTCATTTTTTTTTTGTTGTTGTAGTTACTTATGACTATTTTTCTGAACAGCATAGCTTACTTGTATGACTATTTACTGAGCATGAGCATCAAAATATACTTGGAAGATATAAGGTGAGAATCTAGATGATGTGAGTTTTACCATTGATTTCAACAGATGTTCATCAGCTTAGAATTGTGCAATGTGAAAAGACAAAGCAACTCAACAGTGGGTGTTTTGGCATCCATAGACAATGGGTTTCTTCACTGATCTTGGTGAAGCTGCCTCCTGTTTACACTAGAAAGCTTCTGGACTGGACCTACATCCTGGTCTAGAGACTGTGCATAACTGATGCACATCTGTCCTCTTCACTTATCCATACAGATCTTCCCAAAAAGCCCCCAAACCCAAATTAGATTACAGGGCTGTTGTTTGGTTTTGGGTTTTTTTGGTTTGTTTTGTTGTTTTTTTTAATGACCTTGTAATACTGCTTTACCATTTTACTGCAGTAGTTACTAGAAGGCTGCAACATACATTGCCTCCTTTAAAGAATAAGGGTATGCTACAGGCTCAGGGAGACTGTGGTATATTATTCAGGTAGACTACGATGGAGGGAGGTGGTGATGACACCAATCATGTCAGATAGCATTAATGAACACTTAGGAGAGTTGAGCTTTGAGGTCAGCTTTGAAAGAGTTTCCTATTGATAAGGCATATCAGTGAAGGGATTAAGGAAGGGGCAATATGAAGCTCAGATGGTGTATCTATCTCCTGAATGCCAGTGTACTTAACTCTAGTAAATAATTGCATGATGTCTTACCATCCACGTGTTTTACCATGACAAGCTGTGATTAGATACGTTTTGCTTAATCTTTTCAAATAGCTGTCAGTCAGAAAACTAAACTAATTTGGATTAGTAAATAAGCTTTTAAAAGTCATGTTGAGGATTACTGTCAGAAAGGTTATTTGTTGCTTCCAATAAGGCAGGGAGTCATGTCTCATTTGGACGTTGAACCCTCATACAAAAGACACTCACCCCATATTGTATCCTACAGTAGTAATCATCTCTCTGTAACTCCCCCTATATGCAAATTTCTAGTCCTCAGTCTGAGAAGACATCATAGCAAGAAACTATTAAAGGTTCTAGATCAACACTTTGTTACACTTTTATCTTGTGCTATCTCCATTTACCTTTCCAATTAGATTTTTTAGAGGAGAGGGAGTGTTGGGTGTTTGTTTTATTTTGGAGCTGGTTTGTGCTACATCCCTGCTTCCATATTTACTATACCATTTCTTTGCTAGGACACTTAATTAAAGATTTTATTTTAAAGTATCCTTTCTATTTTGTAACTCCAGATGCAGTAAAGATGAATGGATATCCATAATTATTTTTTTTAAATTAAAGTCAGTCGAACGATTTGATTCAGATACATGCAGAGCAAGACAATATTAACAATTTTACCATTTGCTTTACCGAAGTTAATTTGTAGATGACTACTTCTACTCCTAAGTTGAAAAAAATGGTATAGAAGAATTGTGCTCCTCGTGGAAGCTATTAGAAGATCACACAAGTACGGTATGAGCTATTGCCACCATATAAGCATGGCTGTGAATTTGCTGTGGTAATTGCCCTGTGCACAATCCAGCTCTGTCAGAAATGCCTGGTAGCATATCCCTTCATGACAGAAATGCAAACATCTTCAAATTACCTTCAATTTATTCTGGGATAAGAGACACATGGAAAAAAAAAATCACGCTAAATTGTGACTTACATTACTCTGTGTAGCATATTCAAAGTAAAATTGATGTAAAATTTGTTAACACCAAAATACGCATCTTTCAGCTGAATGGAGTGTTCACACTGGGTTCATTTCCTCATCAACTTACCATTACTATGACTAAAGCACCACGGAAACTAAAAGACCAGTTAATTACTTTTTTCAAGGCTGAGGAAGTGGCATTGGAGGGGAGTAATCTTTACTTCTTTTCTACAAATTGATTTTTAAGATAACTTGAAAAATTGGCTTGTCACTTCTCAAACACTACATCTGTCGTCCCCTGAAAACAACTAAATAACAGAGTAACAGCAGAAAGTGATAATGAAACAGCAATAACAGTGTACATGAACTGCCAAAAATAAAGTTAATGTAATATTGAGATAACTTGCTATAAGCATTTCAATGTCCATAAATGTAACAAAAGAAATGAAATGTCAGTAAATCCCTGTTTATGCTGACAGCTCAAATACAGCTTATCTCCAGTTTCTTCTCTGCTCATGTGAATACACTGTGATCACTGTATGTCTGTGTATTTTGTTTAGGAACCTGGCAGAAGTAAAAAATTTCAGTGAAACTTTTTCATTAATCTTGTGTACTCTAGTATAACAATATATATCACATATTTCTATATATTAGGAAACAAATTAATGTTTTGAACCTCAAACTTCACCAAGCAACCAAATAAAAATCCTCAAATTAAAGGATTCTCTGCATGTACTTCTACCCTGGGAAGGAACAAAAAAAAAAAGAAAATGTGAATTTTGCAACTGCACTATAGGAAGTCTCTCAGACATAATGCAGTGGTAGAGTGCTGTCAAGAATTTCTGTGATGAGCACATTATCAACAACTTTTTGAAAAGTCCATGAATTAATGAAGACAGTAAGAAATGTAAAGATAACCAGCACTTTATAGCGAATGAAGAAAATGTTACTCTTTAATTTATTACAAAAGTAGACAGGTTGTGGGTAAACGGTTAAAAAGGCTTCAAGTCAACCTAAAGGAGACCTAGAAGTAAATAATTTTTTCACAGATTTTCTGCCTGACTTTTGAAAGTAATTTAATCTTTGTGTAAATCCGTATCCTACCATTCTCCAGTGGGCTGTCTCTTTTGTTTGACGAGACCCTCTGTTCACTAGGGCAAGAGCTACATCTCAGTATTTATTTGTGCAGAGAAAGGCACCAAAAGGGCTTAACTTCTTGAGGTTGTTTTGGAATTGTGACAATGAATGTCAGGCTGACTTTGCTATCACCATACTATATCATGTAAAAGTGGTTAAACACCTTATTTGATATGAAATTTTCTAGTCACATTTGGCAGGAAATATGTTTTCCTTGCTCAGCTAACACTGACAGTTGATGGTCACTTCTGTTTGGGAAAGTCAGAATATATTTTCCCTATTAATAATATTTTTTTCTCTAGAGACTTCGGTCTAACCATTGATGTTACCTAATAGTTGTTTTCAATTCTATATGTACGTTTATGACTATTTGTACATTATTTCATTTTTTTAAAGTGACTGGCTGCAAGATTTTTTACAAAATGAAAATACTTAACAGTTAGATATTAAATATTTTCAAATATTATATGTGAAATTGTTTTTCTCTGCATAAAGGGATCAAAGAACAGCAAAGGGTGTTTTTGCTTACTTTCACCACCAAGAAGGTATTCTCTCAAGTCTTTTTTACTGCTATTTCACCAGTGTCAAAATAGTACCATTCAGTGGTGGCACATGAGAAAGGGGCAGTCTTACATCTCAGAGGAGACTGTTAGCCAGCTATCCTAAACCAGCGTTATATTCTTCTGATTTTCAGGGACATTTAATACAAACCTAAGAAGTATTCTGTATATTAACTAAATGAATAAAAATAGCACCAAGAAAAACAAAGGTGGGTTTCTTTATAGCATTCCAGAAGTATTCCTGCTTCCACTTTCCTCTCAAATAATATTTTCAGTTTAGGATTTCTTTTAAAACTGGTCATGTCGTATTTTAATTACTGTTGTTTCTCTATGATTGCTTTTTTTACATAGGTAATGCAGAATATGCTCACATCAGAAATGCCTGTGCTCTTCCTGGGTTTATTTTATTCTACCGATTACTAGTTCGATGACTATGACAGTCCATCTAGCAATGTGAGCGTTGATATGCATGTGTCAAAGAAATCCCGAGTAATGCCTCAGCTCCCAAGCAAATCTAAAATCCACCACCCTCACAGTAAAGAAATTCTTCCTAATATCTAGTCTAAATCTCCCCTCTTCCAATTTAAAACCGTTACCCCTTGTCCTGTCACTACACTCCCTGATAGAGTCCCTCCCGAGCTCTCCTGTAGGCCCCCTTCAGATATTGGGAGGCTGCATGAGGTCTCCCCGGAGCTTTCTCTTCTCCAGGCTGAACAACCCCAACTCTCTCAGTCTTTCTCTCTTTATATATACATGCATATAAAAATGTCTAATAGGATTCAGAAACTTAATCAAATATGGAGCTCTAGTTGAGCCATACAGTCTCTCTCTTTTGGAGCTACCTGGTGTGGCATATGTGTTCCTGTCCCCAGCAACTGGTTGTGCCCAGCACCTTCACTCTCCAGCAGGGGCTGTGCCCAGTCCAATCAGCTTACAAAATCTGACATGATTACCATGTCAAACATTGCAGTAAATACCTGTATGCACTCCTTTAGCACCATATATCAGCTTGTGATACAAGTGAACATGCGATGCAGGGATTAAAAGATGACTCAAATCACCTCACTGCTGCCAGCACCTAAGAACACGTCCACAGTTTCAGTGGCTCACCTGGTGTTCAGTAACATTTTAGGTAACAGTGATCTGGCTCTACATCCCTTGATTTGCAATTTTCAGACTTCATGAAGCACAACTTGGCTTTTGTGGGGTGGTGGGAACTTACAGTTTATTCTCTAGTAGCCTGTGGAAGTGTTTGCCGTAAACTGTTTATGACAGAGGACATAATAATTTTTAACCCTGACTTATCATATGATTAATGCTGCCAGGGAATAAGCATCAGCCATACTGCTGTCAGCTCAGATGTACCACACCTTAATCACAAATACAGAATCAGAACTGGAATAAGTAATTTTGTCTTGTGTTTAAGATCACCTACAATCCTTGGTTATCAGTATTTTGTGTTAATGTACTACCTTTTTTCATGAAATGGCGCAGTGGGTGTCCCACAAAATTAACAACTGAAAACCGAGAGGTAAGTAAGGATTCAAGTTTTTGATGCAAATCTAGCATTTTCTACAGAAACAGGATGCACTTTACAAAATAATGCAATTTAAGAAATTACCATATGAATGTTGTTTTGATGGAAAAATCTTCAAGCAGTTCAGACTTCATTTTATATACTTCACTTTGACAAAAATCCTTTTCCCTTTATCTTTAGCCTATTCAGCTTGCTCAAATTCGATGTCTGGAGGAAGCTGCCAAATTGTCACAACATTAATTTTATTTTTTGTAATTCCAAACTATTTCTATGTTTAGCATACATAGGAATAAAGACTGAAAGGAAATTCTGAGATCATCTAGCCCAATCTCCCAGATTTTGAGGCTTTTATGTAATAATATTTTTCATAAACTTTGCAAGCCTCATGTTAAGTGAGCTTGCTTTTGGCCCTCAGGGTTCCTCACAGAAAGCTTTCCAGACCCTCATTTCTCTGATAGTTCAGCCTAAGTGTATTCATGGCCACTGAATATGCATTTGCTCTTCTGCCAGCATTGTTCTTCATCCTGAATAGCTTTTCTCCCTCTCTGCAATTTGCCCATACTAATGTATTTATAGAAAACAATTATATATCCTTTCAGTGTTTGTTTCACTGGGCTAAATCCTTATGCTTCTGAGCTCTCATAATGTCTCCTGATAAAATAGGCTCTCTTGGCGTCAAGTTATTTCATAAATTTGTATTTCATAAAATTGTATTTTTTCCACATTCTAGAAAATCCTGTAGGATCATGAAGTTGGGGGGTTTTGACGGTGTTTAGGGCTGGGTTTTTTTAAGCTTTTCTCTCTTTGTGAGAAATACTTGCCTGATAAGATGTAAAACTGCATCTGTGTTTTATCATTGGCTCAGAATCAAGAATATATTGTGATCTTGCTGCTTAGTCATTTTCAGTTGGTGGCAGCCAGATTATTACAGCAAATCTTCTGATTCGTCTCTTCTGATTCGTCACCCGTATCACACAACTACCTAGTTTTTGCCATAGCTTAAATGCATGGCTTGTACTCAAACTAAAAAATACCTCAACATTTTTTATTATTGATACTTCCAATTCTTTTTGTGTGGTATCACAAGGAAAAACCCTCACTGCAACACTGTGGCCACACACACCACCCTAGTACCCCCTTCTCCTATTTTGTGCAATGACCAAAGTTTGCAAAAGGGGAAGCTCTTTTGCTTTGCTGTACTGCTACATCAGTATTTATACAGAAGATGTATGCAATTCAAATTAATATTATGGGCTCGTCTTGACAAGTCTTAGGTGGGCTTAACGGTCTTTTTTCAATCAGAAAACCAATCTAGGATGTCATGATTTTTACTTCTGCCTTTCAAATCTGAGAATTTGAAGTGGAATCTTTGAAACTAAAGTTACCATAGCAGTTTTTTCTATCACTGGCATGACTACACAAGAAAGTTATACCAGATTTCCTTAGCAATTAAGTGTCTTTAACTGAAACACTGCATATATAAATTCTTGTTCTTACTCTGCTTTTATTCAGCTCAAAGTGACTGTTTCTAGGTTTAAATCTAACCATAATGATACATAGTATCAGCTAAGAAGAAGAGGATTTAGTCAAATCACCTCTCTTGTAGTCAATAACTGAGAGCAATGTAGTCCTCTGGTTACTCATGTTTAGTTTGCTGTAATCTCCACTGATTAGAAGAGACACACTAACGTTAACCCAAATCATGCACCCTTTTTCTATATCTAGTTTTGGGGAATAGAAACAGAGAAGGCAAAAGCCATGAAAGTGTCACAAAGCTCTGAGGCACTGGGAATAGATGAAAACAGTCTCAAAGTGGTGACCAAAGAGCAGAACAAAAAGCAGGAGAAGAGGAAAGGTTCTCTGTAGCTGAGAATTCCTTTGAATGTTCACAACAGTAAAACAGCCTTTAAAGGAGAGTGCACAGTTCAGGAATTCCTATATTTTCCTTACAACTGAACTCTTACAAGAACTGCCACAGCCATTCATTTAATCCTGTGCTCATTGGTCATTACTGACAGGGCTGCTAGATAAGATAAGGCTCTCATTTTCTGCTGTGTTTGTTCATCAGCTGGTGAGAGGGGCAGATGATGGACAGCACTCCGGCAACTAATATACAACATGACAGCATATGTGATATAAAAGGAATAATATCTGTAAATAAAAAGAGATCATCTATGTTAAGATTCAGTGGGTATTTTCAAGGGTTGGAGTCTGCAATGGTTACAGCTGGCAGGTTTCCTAATGTAGGAGCAATCCTTTTTGTAAGAAGGTCACTTGGTGGTTTCTGTGTCACGAGAGCAATGCTACTGTTGGGATTAATAAAAAAGCCATTATGTGACAGAGCTCTGCAAGCTTCAAAAAGGTTGAAGTCTCAAATTAGAGAAGCCTCCCTAAGCCTTTTCATCCCTCTGGGAGACAAAGGTATCCTGCAAATTAGTACTCTGACACTAACTGCACTGGAAGGCAAAATCTCACTACCTGAGATGGCCTTAGAGGCAGAGTTTGAGGCTGATTGTTAGAGGCATCCTTGGCTTGTTTGAACAGGCACATCATGATAGAAATCAGTACTGAAGTTCAGTTCTCTCTGTCCTCATTAGGCACAGATAAATAAGCTTGGCTAACAGATGCAGTCCGAGGTGTTTCACTTAAGATTTCTCTGCTCTTCATGTGGAGCACAAGGAGATAAGTCTGCTCAGAAAAGTCTTATATAGAAAGAGCCTGAACAATGTCTTGGAATTGAACCTCCTGTGGTTATATAGGGAAATAGAAATAAAAACAACAACAAAAAAGATCAGGTTTAGGATTTGACAAAGTAAAAGTACCTGCAATAGTCTAGGAAGGGAAATTCAGACAGAGCCACTGTAGCAGGTCTTGGAAATCTCATATTTAATGAATCCTAGCAAGAAAGAGGCAAGACATGCTGGAGACCTCCTAATGCCCATGACTTTAAGAAGAGAATCGGATTTGGGTGGATCCTGTCAGGCAGTTTAGACAGTCACTTACCAGCTTGTAAAGTTTCAGAATTGCAGGCTGAATATTGGCATAGCTTGATAAGAAGATTTAAAATAAGTGACTCTGATGAGGAAAAAAAAAAAAAAAAGCTTTTGCTTAGATTAGGTGATCTGACACTTTAAAAAAGAGACAGGAGATAGAATGACTCTGCAACCAAAAAGAAATATTAAAAATGTATCTTTACATAATAACAAAGCCCATTTGAAATGAGAAGAATTATAAATAACTCTTAAGCCTACAACAAAACAGACAAACTGAAATGTAATAATTTGCAATGAAAACCTGAAATGATACATCCATAAATGGATTTCATTTCTTTGATCTAGAAAAGAAACAAAAATAAAATAATACTTGTGAAAAGACATTTGAAAATTAAAGGTAAAGAACAAATAATTTTGGCACAGTCTATGTTAAAGTGTTTTTGTTAAAGAGTAGGCAGAGGATAAGAACAGAAGGAAGAGAATAATCTTCCCAAATATTTGCTGTATTTTTGCCTTGTGTTTCTCATCATTCTTTGGATACAGGTTTTAGCTTGTAGATTTCAAAACCATGTGGAGTGCTTTTAATAAACAAGCAAGTTTTAATAAAAACCTCATGGTTTACAATCACTACAAAAGGCAGAGCTTCTAAATGTATTAAAGATCTTCCTCTCTTGGCAATTTTAATGATTGGGAGCAGAAAGTATTTCTTCATTGAAAAGTATTTTTTATTTTCCTCTCATTTTCAGGTCAGAAAACCTGCTAAGTGAAAAGCAAGTTCTAGGTGGCCTTTTCTGAAACAACATTATGGAAAACTAAGATAGCATTTCTTATAGAATTTTTTTTTAAGTCTGGATGTTAGAGATATTGTTAACTATACTATGTAAAGAAATGGTTCTCAAAAAATTTGGAAGAAGTAATCATTTTGCATCAATCAAAATGAATTTGGTTTGATTTTCATGAAAGTAATGTTTTGGCTGGAAAAAAATGTGGTTTACATGTTTATATTTGTTTCAGTATGTTTTTTATTTTTTCAATTACCCATTTTCATTCACTTTTTCTTCTTATATTACATTATGAATCAAATCTGATGCATTTAATTAACAACAGTCTGCATGTGCGAACTTACAGAATATGATATTCAGCAAATATGCTTCCTCAGCTCTTCTTATAAAGCACAAATCGTGAGATTATTCACCTTAGATTTGTCTTTTAGTAAAAGGTGACAGAAGGAAGTACCTCCCACCAAGGCTACTCAGTTCAAACTCTTCAAGTGACAAAAAGTCCCACTGGCAGATAATTGCTTGCTTACACCCACCTCTCCCCTGCTTTTTTTAAAAAAAAATTGCTTGAGCTTAAAAGAACAGGTTTTAGACTAGATCGATGTGGTGTACACATACAAAACCCCATGGTTTTAGCTCAGATTTTTTACCAATAAAACTACAACTTCCTGCTTTCCTGTACATAGAAAAGTAATTACATTTGTAATATGGTTAATTTCAGAGGCCTAAGTTGGTGACAATCAGAGATAATTGAAGACTTTATTCTGTCTGTATTACAGTCTAGGAGCTTCACTTTTAGAACAACAGAAATTTTGATCTGAGTGAAAAAGAGCTGGGACATGACCTGATGCTGACCCGAGGAACTGGGAAGAGGAAGTATCGACCTAAATTACAAATTAGAATAAATTCATCCAGACCTGTCAAAGGTAGACTTTGATACATTCTGATGATACTATTTGTTAAAAGAACTGATTTTTATACAGACAAAACCCATAGGATTTATTAGTGTGGTCATATACAAATCATTATCCTCTGGATATCAGTATATGAACTATGAGAAACGTAAAAAGAAATGAGCACAGCATGTACTGATAATATGGTGGAAAAAATAGCAGGATCTGTAAATTGTGAGGGGATATATCTTCTGTATTATTTCTACTGTGGTAAAAAAATACACATTTCATAATGAAATATTTTAATAGCACAAAGGTGGTCTCCTTAATACTAAGAAGAGTTGGATGCTATATGCTTCTTTCTATGACATAGGAATATAACATATAATATTAATAATGATGATCAGTAATCAGTATGAAGTAAAAGGGATTATTTTTAATAACAGGACTTTTTGATATAGGCTTGGCACTCATTGTATGCAAGCAGCTGAACAGGCATTAGTCTTCCTTGATTAAGTGCTGATGGAGTAACTGTTGGCTGTGAACAGCACATGACTGTGAAAAAGGCAGTTGTTTTAAGTCAGGCAAGATGCACCCAGAAAAGATAAGGAAAAAAAATAATTCCATTTATGGGAGGCTGACATAATTCCATCTGAAAGAAACCTATTTTAATCAGGTGTCATCACTCAGTCTTTGAGAATGATTAAGGCTGAAACAGATACAGAGGAAGATACCTAGCACTGAAACTGAAGGACCTATTTTAGATGCAAGAAGAGTACAGCTTCTCTTCTATGGGCAAGTGAGATGATGACTAGAACAGGATACAGTTCTTTGTCCTGAAGAAATATGTAGGATTTATGCACCCATACAGTACACACACCATCAGGTATTAGTATTGAGATCTCTGGTGGCAGCTGAGGCCTGCAAGAGAAGACTTTATCCTGGTATTTTACTTTCACATAAAAATAATTCAGTGACATTATAACGTCTGTATTTACTGCATACTGGTACTAGTAAATCCATTGGTTCTGTATTCATGTAAGTGACTGAATTAATGGGTTGGATTGCTCATAACTGGACTTCAATTCTGGACCATACGAAGGGTCTTTACCTTTCAAGATTTATTGTTTTTATTTTGAAGTTGATACTTCACCCTCACAAGGCAATTATTATCTAAAATGCAGGTTGCAGACTTGGTGCTGAGCTTCTATATACATCAGGTACTTCAAGCTGATAAATCTCTGTAGGATGGCGAGATGATGCTTTCGGGAATGTGATGGAGAGGTACTGCTGTCTCTACCTTCTCTCATTCACGAACTATGCCTTTTTGTGATCTTACAAAAGGATGATTTTTATGGGAGATCTGTCATTCTGAAATTACTTAGGGATACCAGGTGCAGTTGATGTGTTGAAGGTCCTAAAACTAGTTAATTATGAGGATGCTCTTTCACCCTTAGCTGAAATATTTGATGTTTATAGCCTTCAGTGTAAGTAAGCTAACACCTTTCTCTCATCACTGGGCTGGTTTTAATTGCATTTTCAGACTTCATAGCACAGCGGGTTATATCTGGTCTCAGCGCATTCTCAAAAAGATGTTATAGCCCTCCAGTCTAAATGACTCTATTGTCTTCTTATGCAAACAGTATAAGCTTTGACAAAGATCACTTGCTGTTATGGTCATAGGAGGATTCCTCTCCCCACCTCCCCCCACCAATTTATAAACATGCTACTTCTGTTTTATGCAATATAGGTGTTTTAAATCATCATTAGCTAAAAAGTAAGGAATCGCCACCATCATATTTGGTAAAAGTCATATTTATTTACCATCTAAAAATATTCTAGAATATACTGAAACTTAAATTAATGGCAGACCTAAAAAGTTCCTTTTACTAAAACCTAAAGGTAAGAATAAAAGATGTTGTTGAAAGAAATCAAACTCACAATACAGTCATGAGACTAGACATATATAGGTTAAATTAATGAAACTTTTCAAGATACATTCAAGGAGATTTGATAAATAAAGTAGGCATTTTGATTTAACCATACTAGAAAAACAAAATGTTTTAAAAATCATCTGAGTATTTCTCTAAATGTAAACACTTAGCTCCTTCCTAGCAAACTCTGTGCTACATCTTTACTCAAAAATATAGCAACCAGTGGGAAATCTTTTCACGTCTTTGCTGATTTAGAGGGATCCTGGGGAGTACAATACAAACAGAAAGCAAGCTTAGAATACGATTTTGTCTCATACTATTATTGAGTCTTCACTTTGGGGAAACCCCACCTCTTGCTCCAAGGAGAGGAAGATGAGAGATAGATTTATGAGTTTAGGAAAAACTAAACTACTTTAATGAAATATTAATTTAAAAAAAAAAAAAAAAAGGAAATAACGAAATAGATATAATATATACAAATATAAACAAAACCATAACAAGCTCCACGAAAACGTCACTGGCAGATACTGGGGAACTTACAGACTGGACTCAGTGATGGATGAGAACTGGATTCTTGATCTTGACTCAGGAACTCACAGACTGGGTTCAAAGGTAGAGGAACTGACATGGTCCTCCTTCAACATCAACCATTTAAGAACCAACCCATTGAAGAAAAAACCTCAGACCTTCTGATCCCTCAGCTTTTACACTGAACGTGACAGAAGGGATGGAATACCCTACTGGTCAGTTTTGGGTCACTCCTGTCCACTCCTCCCCACAGGTGCAACCCCTCCATGGGGTAAACAATGGAGTCAGCTGACCCTGGTTGCCACAGCAACAAATATAAGAAAGTGCTTCTCCCACTGAACGGAAAGTTGGCTCTGCTCCACCCCAAGCCAGGACATCTCTGTATCTCATGTATGATAAAAAGATTTTCATTATTCATTGACACTTTCCGCAGTTTCTGAACAACAAAAAATTTTATTCTGATGAACTATCTTTTCTGGAACTGTATAACTCAAGGACAAGGTTTCTAATGCCAAAGCAGTCTTCTGAGGCAGAGTTTCTTCTAGAAAGTAGTCTGTTAACCTGGAGGTGGGTTTTTCAAAAAATTACAAGAACTACTTCCTCTGCTCTACTTGTTACATATTTTCATGTGTTTCCAAGAGCATTCTCTTGGAGAAACTGGCTGCTCATGGCTTGCACAGGTATATTCTTTGCTGGGTAAAAAACTGTCTGTATGGTTGAGCCCAAAGAGTGGAGGTGAATGGAGTAAAATGCAGTTGGTAACTGGTCACAAGTGGTATTCCCCAGGGCTAAGTATTGTGGCCATTTCTGTTTAAAATCTTTATCAGTGATCTGGCTGAGGGGGTTGAGTGCACTGTCAGTAAGTTTGCAGATGACACCAAGTTGGGTGGGAATGTTTATCTTCTTGAGGGTAGGATGGCTCTGCAAAGGGATCTGGACAGGCTAGATCAATGGGCTGAGGCCAATGATAGGTGATTCAACAAGGCCAAGTGCCGGGTCCTGTGCTTGAATCACAACAGTCCCATGCAATGCTACAGGCTTGGAGGAGAGTGGCTGGAAAGCTGCCCAGCAGAAAAGGACCTTGTAGCGTTGGTTGACAACCAGATGAATATGAGTCAGTAGTGTGGCCAAGAAGGCCAATAGCATCCTGGCTTGTATTAGAAATAACGTGCCCAGCAGGACTAGGGAAGTGATTGTCCCCCTGTTCTTGCCACTGGTGAAGTTGTACCTCAAATACGGTGTTTGATTTGGGGCCTCTCACTACAAGAAAGACATTGAGGTGTTAGAGTGTGTCCAGAGAAGGGCAATGAAGCTGGTGAGGTGTCTGGAGAACAAGTCTTATGAGGAGCAGCTGAGGAAATTCGGATTGTTTAGAAAAAGAGGCTGAGGGAAAACCTTATTGCTCTCTATAACTACCTGAAAGGAGATTGTAGTGAGGTGGAGGTTGGTCTCTTCTCTCAGGTAATAAGTGATAGACCAAGAGGAAATGGCTTCAAGTTGCACCAGGGGAGGTTTAGACTGGATATTAGGAAAAATTTCTTCACTGAAAGTATTGGAACAGGCTGCCCAAGAGAGTAGTTCAGTCACCATCCCTGAAGGTCTTTAAAAGACATGTAGATGTGGTTCCTAGGGACATGGTTTAGTGGTAGAATTGTAAGCGTTAGGTTAACAGTTGGATTCAATGATCTCAAAGGTCTTTTCCAGCCTAAATGATTCTATAATTCTATTTAATTTCTTTTCTACAATTCACTTAAAGGTACGTCTTCTGATTTGTTTCATATACATAAGGAACGCTCTATTTATCTTTTTTTGAAATACCACATAATTATTACTATCAAAGATAACTAAAAGCCATTAAATACAGCAGTCATGATCTATTCTGCCAGTCACTAGTCTCTTAAACAAGATTATGAGTAAGGAACCACATTTTCACAAGGCTTAGTGCATATTCAGTAGGGATAGGTTAACTCAGACCAAGTGTAACCTCTGTTAGCCTGGGAAGTGCTCCCCCACTGTTGACAACTAACAGAAGCTAGGGGGAGTAGGAACCTAATACAGGTTCCTTACTGAAGTGAATAAAATAATTGTAATGAGTTTAGACTCATTACTGGTGCATTAAAACTTCTCTTCCTGTTGAATGTCTGTCTTTTCATTTATAAATTTCAAAGGAGTCACTTCCCTAAATCTGATCAGATTTTCAGAAATATTCAGAAATATTTTCAGAATAACTCCAGATCAGAGTTTTGATTAGTTTGTTCTTCCATTCTTCTGTTTATTTTCCACTTTCCTCTGGGACTATTCAGTTTCAAGAAATCATTGTAGTCCTGCTGTGCTGAAAAGAAATTTATTTTGGTTAGTAAAAGAATTCCACAATAACAGAACATGCCTTTTACAAAACTTTACTTCCAGTCTATTTGGCCTAGGAAGCTGTTAACTAAAATAGCTACCTCTCTAATAGCTAAGATACAGATCAGGACTATGTTCTGAGTTGAGATAAATATTGAGTAGTGTTTATCATTGGGGCATTTTTACAAAACCATAATCGAGACCATGATCATATTGTGATATGTCACTATGTTGCAGGAAGGCAACATCTAGAAAAAAAATGAAGAAAGCAAAATGAAAAGTTATGCCAACTGATTAATGAACTCTACTGAAACTAATACTTGTTTGCAGAAGTAATCAACACTTCAAAGAGACAGGCAGAATTCTTGTTGTAACAGCTTTGCAAGGATGAAATTATTTTGAATAGTGTCTACAGACTATTAAAACAAATGTGTTTTCTTTCTTCATAAAAGCAGTGTGTCTTCCTGCTTTACACTTTCTGTTTTACAATTGCATCTCAGTTTCTGTTTATGCCCTAGATATACATGTTTTTCAGTCACATAGTAAATATATATGGGGGATGGAAGGGCAAACAATTGAGAAGCATGTAGCAAAAAATACTTTGTAAGTAGGATTTGCCTACTGTTGTGAATGTGTTTACCAGACTTCATAAATAGATCCAGAAGGAATGAAAAAAAAAAAAAGCAGCAATGAGAATATCCACCAGTTTATATCTTAGTTAATTGGGCTTGTGAAAGCATGGAGAAGAAAAGTGGATTTTAAATTGCACTGTGACTGAATGTTTGTATGTAGAGGTCATTCATTTTGCACATTTGAAGTATTTGTTTATGGAAATAGGTGAGCCACAGAGAATAATGATAAATCCTGGTTCCTATAAAGAGAAACATTTTTTCTGTCAGTAGAGAACAATACAAACAAATCATTCCTCTCCCCTCTCCTTTATCCTTTTTGTGCCCTGTTGAAATTATTTTAGTTGATTTTTATTTCCCCTAGGTTATTGCCTTAGAAATCTTTAAATATCCAGGTACTTTATACTGTGATTTTTGGACAGTTGTGATTCTGAGGCTACTCTCCCTTTCAAGAACATATTTTTTATTAAAAATATGATTCATACTTTACTATTATAGTTGAACATACTTAACGCACATGTTTGGAAGTTCTATTTGGGATATTGGTATGGGCAGATTCTTCTAAATATTAGACTTATATGAACCTCAAAGAGAGGAAAATCTTGTTAGATATAAATGTAAACATAAGTAATGCAAATTAATTTGAACAGAGCCTGGAAAACTTTAAGTATGTAATGAAAATAACTATGCTAAATCTTGTATATTTTCTGTTGTTAACAATAACTGGGGACTGCACTATACAAAAAGTGAGCTGCATGAAAAAATAACTCATTTTCTTGGCCTGAATAACAGGGGAAAAGAAAATTCCATCCAATATAAAGTGAACGTCAAGGTATTTGTGTAGGAGGGAGAAGGGGCCGAACTTTTTATTGTGCTGTTTAAAGCATGACCTTTGCTTCTGTATTTCAGTTGTTAATGTAGGTGGCAAAGTAGCTTACTAGCAGAGACTCCAAATCACACAAGACAAACCTTCTGAGACTAACAACATATTTTACCTTGAAAGTCTGTTATGCGTTACCTCAGACCTCCATTACCAGAGTAATTTGCTGCACAGTGAAAGGAAGGAATAATAACTTCTCTTCATTCACAGAGCTAATGAATAATGTTATATTCACAAGTATTGAACCCTCTGTTAGTCTCAGTTCAGTGGCTAAAGATTTACATTTGAGTTATACTTAAAATGAAATAAAATAAAATGTCTTTGCTATCCCTAATCATTATTTCGTAAAAGCAAAGACTTATGAAATGAGATAAAGGGAAATCTCTTGCAGTGTCTACAAACACAAGGCCAGCATAACTAGTTAAAAAAGTGTATGTTTAGGTCTTTAGTCATCAGTATTTTACTTAAGCACATTCAGATTCATTGTATATCAACATATGCACATATATAATTTAGTATGACAAAAATGCCTGAAAGACCACAGTAATACTGTCATGAATGTTTTCTTAAATGAATGGATTAGCTCAATGTATGATTTTGAGATGTCAAGGGTGCATCTTTCACATATCACATAAAGGGCCAAATACCTTGTACTTTTTTTGTATATAGAAATTTTGTACCACTGAATCTTTGTATTAGTCTTCCATAATCAAAAAGTCATAAAGAGGCTATGTTTAGGGTATTTAAAGAACTTTATTCTGTTTCGGTATAAAAATTCTACTAGAATAGATTAATTGTGTTTCTACTTTTTCACTTTTATTTTTTACTTCATGGGATGGGTTGGGGGATTTTTGAAGGAAGAATCAAACATTAAAACTGTAACTGGTTTAACCAATATTTTAAATCCTAGCTGAATTTTCCAAAGCGTTCTACCTTCTATGTGATTGTCTTGCTCTCTAATCTCTATATTTTATAATGCTCTGCAACTCTTCATTATTGAATGGATTTAGGTAAAACAAAAAAAAAGAGGGAAAAAAAAAAAAAAGACCATGGTTATACAAAAACATTTTCTCAGTGATACCTGAAATCATTAAGGAGGAAGAGGTATGTTCATTTAATAGGATTTTTAAATCAAGATAAATCTGCTCTTAATCCTGAAATGAATTCCAATTCCATTTGAGGATGAGTTTTTGCTGGTGCTATTGTTCATTTACGCAAAGGTATATCAAGGCAGTTAACACCCATTTTTTTACCTTGAAGTTCTTTTTCTTAAGGCATCCTTTTTAGTGTAGTCATGACAGAAGCAATTATTTTCCACAGAATCTGTTGTCAGTTTTGCAGGAATACACTGTGTATTGAGAAAGATCTTTGAGTAATTATCGCTAGTTATTGCTAAAGCTCAGATACACTCCATAAACATAAATATTGTTAGCTGTTACGTCCATACTAAATCTTAGTATAACATGTCCTTTATCAAAATTTCACAGCATTCAATAATAAAATTGACCACAAGAAAATTATGTCTGTTAATGCTTTTAGAGTCCTCCTAATTGCAGGTAATCCAACCTAGCCCAGAGTGGCTTTGTTTCTTTTAAGTACATAATTTAGAGAACTGTCAGTCTGAAGAAAGCTAGAAAAAAAAGAAAAAGTGTGTGCTGTTCTGTGTACAACTGTTTTTTTTAGATTATCTATCAGCTAGTCTGTAATGTCGATTTTTATGACTTGACTTCAATGAGATCAAGAATCTCTATTCTAGAAGCAAATTTGCCAGTAGTGTGATACATTAATTGCACTTCACTGAATCAAAGCCATGTATTTTATAGTGGAGTTGCAGATTTTAATAACAAGGCTCATCAAAGAAACTGAGGTGCACACAATGTACTTCTTAATGTAGTGTGCAATAATTCTGGTCTATCTCACATAAACCAGATGTCATATAGGGTATATAATCAATTGTTTGATGCCAAATTCTGGAATTGCTAAAAATATGTACAATAAAAAGAAGCTAAGCCAAATCTTTATAAATGTACATTGTAAGGATCATTGATTGAGACTACTCACTTAATTGTGTAAGGTTCTTCCCATGCTCTAGAGGTAGACTAAGGCAGAACAGCCACATTTATTAGTGGTGCCTATTTTATTATTAAACACAGAATGAACAAAGGCAATTAATAAACAATGGTTTACTGGAGAGCTTTCAACAGAAATTAACTTCTTCAATAATTTATAAGGTAGTATCAGAGACATTAGCATTGTGTTCCATCTAAAATTGTGCTGAAGCTGGTCTTCAAATGAACTACTCCTGGCTCTCTGATATCTAAAGTTTTTAAAAGCTCAGTTTTCAGAAGATATTGCTCAATGATTTCTGCACTATGTAGTCTTTTTGAGTCAGACAGAAAGAAAAGATGTAACATGTATAGAATTATCCCAGAATGAGAACACTTAGGAAATGACACCCAGAAATCAGAGATACAGATCTCATAAAGAAATTGTCTTTTTGTGATCACAAGATAATGGAATAATAAAAAAAAGACTGTTTTATAAATTTTGTTGCTACTGACCATGTTGTCCAACATAAAATACCTTAACACCTGACAGATGACAGTGTGTTAGACATAAAATGTGTTAAATTTGTCCTTTTATGTAACAGGCTGAATATTTGCAACATCCCTCCCCACAAAAACCACCAAAACATAAACAGAAATATAACCAACCAACCGATACAGCAACAACAAGGACCACAATTTGTTGTCAAGTCTGAATGCAGTCATCTCCTGCATTCATCTTTACTGGTATTGCAGTGCTCAAGATCTCTCCCTGGGTGTATCAATATCACCTGGCACAAATGACAGAAATAACAATGAAGGCTACATGGACTATGACCTTTGTGACAACTAACAATGCAAACAAAAGAAAGTATTGCTAGGAATTTTTGATGCCTTGGAAGTGTGAATAAATAAGAATAAAAGAGTATTCAAGATAAAGTAATACAACACAAGTTGCTCTCAGCACCCAGTGAATTGGTTGTCCAGCTCATCCTGAGCAGTGATCGCAGATTCCTGCCCCCCGGCCAACCTCCATTTATATACTGAGCATGACGCCTAGGGTACAGAATATCCCATTGGCCATTCCATTGTTCTGTCTATGCTCCTTTTCAGCTTCTATGGGAAGCTGAAAAAAGTCCTTGAATAGTATAAACATCACCTAGCTACAACTAAACCAATAAGTACTATTGACATTCCTTTCATAACAAATCTGAAAACAAAAAACAAAACAACCACTAGAAAGAAAATTAACTCTATCCCAGCCAAAACAAGGACACATTCTTTTAAATCCACTATTATTATTAGGAATTTAATTTATGTTTCAGATGAGTACGGTTCTTCCCGCAGAAAGGTCTTTATTTTGTTGACATGGTCTTTCTTCTTCACTAGGACAAGAGTGAAGGGAAACCAATTGGCTTAACTAGGTGACAGAAGAATACCACAAGAACCTATCATTATTCTTATGGTTTGGGTTTTGTTTTTTTTTGTTTTTTTTTTTCTTATTGTTGGCAGGGCATGCTTCATTTTAGTATATATCAGATATTAACACTTTTAGAGGCTTTATGCAGTCACAAGTGTGTGTGTAAGTATATATTTTTCCAACTCTTCTCTAAACTACAGATGATGTATAGACTACTTAACATCTGTCTATTCATTTTTTAAAGTGGACTAAAAAATAGCAACCACATAAGGCTCTTTTTCTCTGTCTCTAAAACCATTTGTCTACAGTTGAATTTTGAAGAAACTTGTCTGTACCAGACTGTTACAGCTATGTTGTCTGGTTTCACTAGTGGATTTTTTACTGAGCTTAGCAGATTTTTAATAGCACAAAGCACATCTTCAGATTGCTGGTCATGCTCTGTGTAAAAATGTCTACTTCAAAGCTTTTCCTAAACTAGTTACAGAACAGAGATAAATATTTCACAACATGCTTCATTTAAAAAGGCTATTTTCTTTGTGAAACAGGAATATTTTCTTAAACTGAAGATATTTGTGAAAGATTTTCTTATACTATAAGCTTTCCCAATTCTCTGTTTTGCAACAGGTAACAGATATGATACTCAGGAGGGTCCTTAGGCCAAAAGATTACCCTAATTTTATCCCAAGAGGTTCTATTAAAATTTTACCAAAACAAGCTGATTTTTAAAAGTTATTCAGGTTTTGGGAGTTTTTTTGTTTTTGTTTTTTTGGGTTTTTTTTTTTTTGTGGTCAGAACTTTTCAGCAGCTTGGCAAAATAATAAATGAGCGTAAATATTTTAAGGCAAATCTGATGTCCCTGTCAAAGCTGCAATTTACAGGGGGAGCAACTAAGGGATGATAGAAAAAGAGAAAAAAGATTTTCCACAAGTCATGAGTAGCCCAGTCTATCAGGAGCTTCTGCCTCTTTAAATCAAGAAGAAAGGATGAATTTGATATCTCTGACAGTACTGTGTGGCCCACACCATGGTTATATGAATTTATACCAAACATTGAATTGAACAGACGTTTTCCAGAGACAAAAAGCAGGGGTGGGGGCTAGGAGTGTCAGAGAACCTTACAAGAAGGCCAGGATAAGTTTCTTTCTTTGCTGGTTTGTTATCTGAACACATCTAATTTCTTCTGCTTCAGAAAGACCCATCCCTAACTGCCAGAGAGCAGGTGTTACTCACCTGTCCCACCTGACTGCAGTCTGTGCAGAAATGCTGGCAGTGTGTTCTTGCTGCTGACTAATGGGAACATGTTGCTGCACCGCACAGAATGTATCTAACTTTATAATGAGTCATTGTAGCCCATACAATTTCAGCTCAATATAATTTCCTACATGCCTTACAAAACACAGGGTATCCCAGGCTGGATGGGGCTTTGAGCAACCTGCTCTAGTGGGAGGTGTCCCTGCCCATGGCAGGGGGGATGGAACTCAATCTTTAAGGTCCCTTCCAACCCTAATCATTCTATGATTCTAATTAGTGACCCCACCCTTGGGTAATGAATTGAGTGAAAAGGTAGGCATAGAATGCCTATAAGCTGCACACGAATTTCCTAACTTCTGAGTGCTGGACTTTGCAACTAAAAGGTCATCCTGCTTTTTGAGGCAAATGCTGTGACAGGTTCAAAATGATGAGAGTAGTCTAGTAAAAGAATGATATGATTAAAAAAGAACATCAAGGTCAGGCTTTAGAAAAAAGCACTTTCATTGAAAAGCATAAGAACAAAACAACATAGTTTATACAGTCATCTGGTGTGACAGCTAAAATTCTGAGGCACGTTTATTGTATTCCTCTAAAACCAATTTTTTTATCCTGATTGAAACTCTCAACAAAAACCCAGTGGGAAATTCAGTTCTTAAGTTCCTTTCTTAAGACAAGTCTGTTCATTTGGTTGGCTTTTCTTCCAAAGTCTGCCTTTCCACTACCCAGGATTTATTCCATCAAGGAATTCAACTAGATATCAGAAGTGACAATTTGATTTCATTTGTTCAGGATTATAACAAGCAGTGAAACCTCAGCATACCGATAACCAAACTGGTAGGGCCTAGCTGTCCAGCAACTGGATTCTGCCAGCCTTTTATTCAGTTGAAGTACCTGAAATTTTTTGTTCAACTGAGTGTCCTCTTCAGGCTTTTTTCTTTTTGCATTTTCAGTAAAGGCAACAGACAGTCCACCATTTTCCCAGTAATATGCTTCCCAAATAGCTAAAGTTAATTCCCTGTGTTTCTAAGTCTTTTGTTGTTTTTAGTCCTGAGAAGTCCAATACCTTCAATATTGTTTTAGCTGTCATAATTGTATATAATATATGGTAAATGCATACTGAAACTAGGTATTTTGAATAGTATAGTAGTTTGTATGTCTATAGCTATGCATTTTAGTCCTAAAGTAACTCATAATAGGTCTCACAATTTGTATTTGTATTTTTAACTTTTAGCAAAAGCACTTCACTGAATTTGTTAAATGTATTTAATTTTATATGTTGCATGATTTTGGGGAATGGTTCTCAGCTGGATGCTCTGCATAGACAGCATCTGTTTCTTAAGTATACAAAAATGTTCCTATACAGTAGCCCTCCCTGGGTATTTTGGAAGCTACTCCTGTGTTCATAGAGGTGAGCACATGGCAACTTAGGTTAAGCACAAAAGTAGCATGTGGCTTAAAAAATGAGGAAATTATAAGATCCTTTAAAAGATGATTACCATTTTTTGTATTATCCAATATGTAACAACTAAGTGTCTTTGTGCTAGTATTAACTTGATAATGAATAGCCTATACCCTAGTTGTTGTCTATGACATTATTCTTTTGAGCTATGTCAGCGCTGTATGTCACTGTTAAGGCAGAATGATAAATGCTTTCATGTTTTTTATAAACATTAGTAGTTTTTATGAAGTTCTTGTGGGGATAGACTCACCCATTTTCTTCCTTTAAGGTGCAATTTCATGAACAGCTTACCCAATTCAAATATGTGACGCAAGTAACAGAAAAAAAATAGTTCCACTTTTTCTCTCCCATAACATGGACACTTTTGCATCAGGGCTAGCTACCTCACGCCCTTTCCACAACCTAATATTTTAAGTAACCAATTATTTAACAAAACAAAGTTGCAAGTTGCACTTCCATCTAACCTGTTAATGTAGAATAACCTCATGTATACTGACTTTTTATTACTCCCTGTCTTTTCAATTTTCATCAGCTTTTCTGTAAACTCTAACATTTAAGATTCTATTGTCATTTAGCCTGGAGCATCCAGCTTAATTGCTTATCTTGGTTCTAGGAAAAGGCTGATTTCCATTAAAACAAAGACTTTCAGTACAAAAGAACAGCTTTCAGCTTTTGAAAACTGCTGAATTTCTCATGTTTGTGTTTTTTTTTAACCTCAGAGCATCAGTTTTTGCCTAGAGTAATCAAACTTTTACAGTCATATTATGCAATATTACCTATGACTTTAGCACTATACTGTTAAAAGTTTAACTGCTCCCATTTCACTTCAATCTTCTCTTTTTAATGAGTATCTCAAAACTCTACAAAGGTTTTTTTAAATGTTTCTACTGTCTTTCTTCTTACCAAAGAATGACCAATCAGTCTTTGTCACTTTGGGGATTTTTGCATTACCTTCATTTTAAAGCTTGCTTTGCTGATTTATGGCCACATGAAACTCCCAATTTCACCTAACGGTCTTATTTAATAAAGTATTATTCTCTGTCCACACTCTTGTGATGGTTACAGTGGGCTTTCCTGAGATTTTCAGTTCGGGTACTCTGCTAGTGATGACTGAACAGGAACAGGAATTTAATATCTTTGTTGTCTTCTACGTACTTCAAATTTGATTGTGTGTTCAAGGCACATTGATGTTCTCTCTTTCATTTTTATTTTTATTTTTTTTTACTTGTCTGAATGACATCGTGTTTGGTCTTCTTTCTGTATGTTCCCTGGTCTTTCCACCTGTTTTTAAAAATGCCCCATTTGGGAATGCAATTCATTATATGTAATTTCCTTTTCATCCTTATTCCATCCTGCTTTCTTTCCTAAAATCGTCTCCTGCAACAAGGGATTTATTGCTTTTCGTTTTCTCAATTTTCACTGATACTTAGAGCTTGTAATTTTTTTCCACGTAGCGAGCTCCTCATGCTAAGGACCCCATGGGGAGGGAGAGCCTTTCATTAGCATTCCTCCAGGGGACCATTAATGGTATACTTCTCACTCCAACTCTTCATGGCCAAGTAGAGAAAGAAATCTGCAAAAAGAAGCATTCCAAGCACCCCACTCCCAATCACACCAATCAAAACTTTGGTTCTGATTTTGTCTTCCAGGCTCACCTCTCCTACCAGCCAAGGTTTGCTGAACTCTCTAGCTGGCACTCGTATTGGTGTCAGTAGTGTCACTCGTGGGCTTTTTATTCATATATTCTGACAAGCAGCAAAACACTGGTATGTGGCTGGCTAAACAAAAACTGGCATATTCTACCCAGTTAGAAGCTTGAATTCAGGTTCTCAGACACCAGTTCCCCTGTATTCAGTATGCATTCAAATGTTACAGTACACAATTTACTAGCTGGCTGCAGGTCCTACATACACATTTTGTACATATTCAGAGTAATCACTGTGATATAGGCACGTGTGTTCATGCAAATATTCTTTTCTTTGTATGAAACCATTCCAGAATATACATATTATCTATTATAGTTGCAAGTTTAGCCTATTTAGATTGTCAAAGTGTGCATTTCTTTCGGCCTAGCAGCATTGCTTAGTATTATTCAGGACAAGTATGGCATCTTGGTATATGTTCCATGCAAATATCTTGCAGTTTCTGTGGTGTTTGCCTTGTATATTTCTTTTTAATATATTGTGTCCAAAACAAGCTCTGTATTCAAGCTGAGATTTTAATTTTGTGATATATTGAAGTCTTAACAAATACAATAAAACTTAATGTCCTGGTTTGAGGTAAAACAGAACTAATTTTCTGTTCAGGTAAATTTATTTGCCTGAATATTTGCCGGAAGTGGAAAAGCGTAGAGGGGTCATCCCTGTAGGGAGGAGCGGACAGGACAGGTGACCCTCTTCCTCTCCTCTCTTTTCCTTAGGAGGGGGGTGGGGTCATCTGTCATTCTGGTTGGTCAATTTGGTCAAAACTATGACACTTAATGAATTTGGTAAGTTACAAGAGGTAAAACTGAAGGTTTGAGAACTTGTGTTTGTAACTGGGGTATTTGTCATTTGGAGATATGTAAGGGAACCTCAGATGAACACTTAATTTATCCTTTGTCTTCAGTAAATGTCCAAAGGACTGTTGGGATAATTGCTTCTTTTAAAGATTAAAAGGTTCCATAAACGTTACAATAAAACTCAACCTATTATCAGAATGGAGTAGCTTGTCTTTGAAAGTGCCCTCTTTCTAAGAAATTCACTGTTTTTAAAATGTCTTCACAAACTTAAAATTATTAACACTAAAAAAATAATTTACACCAAGAGCTGATTTTTGTACCATATTCCCCCCAAAAATGTTGACAGAATTTATGCAGCAAAATTTCACTAAATTTCACTGAGTTTTTTTTAGAGTTGGAAGGGACCATAGAGATCATCTAGTCCAACTCCCCTGCCGAAGCAGGGTTGCCCAGAGCTAGAGCATGTTACTCAGGATTGCATCCATTTCCAACTAAGAAATTCAAGATATAGTGTAGTATAGTAGTATATTAAGGAGGAATTAGAATGTCATAGAGGAGAAAAACATGTCTTCAGTATAGTACATGCCACTAAAATGACTGGTAACCCAGACAATTTGAAAAAAGTTTTGATTCAAACACGTCTGTCACAAAGGAAAGCACAATTTTCTAGGAATTTTATTTCAGCAAGGAATTTAAAGAATTTTTATTTTAGTAAGGAGGATATTAAATTGCTGCTGATTATCTTAGATTAGCTCAGGCAATTTGTTTTTTGCATGCATGGGAGACTGTGGGTTTCGAGTTAAACTACATCATGGTCAGCTCAAATATTTGGTTTATGGGTTGACACTGAAAAGCAGCAATCATGATTCAGACTAGCTATAGGTGGATATTTTTTGAGTTGTATTTCTAAATGCATACTCAATAAAAATAATTCAAAAAGTTATTTTATGAAGCAAATTAGGAACAAACTTTTTGGTAAGGTGACCAGAAAGCAGAAAATGTACAATTAAAAATATTTTTTCTCGGGAATATCTTAAAGACAAAATGTTCATACCACAAAAAGAATTATTATTGGTTTTAATAGGTCTAAATTTAGATAATATTTTGGAACATAATAGAGGAATATTATTCCTTGTCAGTAAAATACAGTGAAAGAATGTATAACAATGTAGAGTATGGAACAGGAAAAGTATAGTGCATGGAAAGGGAGTTTCTTTTTATTTTTAATAAATAGTGTGTGGGGAGATCTAAAGTAAAACTGACTTCTCTGTTTAAAAAAGTGTGTAGTTTCTGTTTCCAAGCCTCTTCTTTATGTCTATTTTTGTTCACACTGCCATTGCACAATGCTCATACTCTGCGCTCCCTTGGGACTGGCTGCCACCTGTGTCTTGTTGCCGGTTCTCTGTAGCCTTTCTAAAATATGTTCTCTTTTTCCCTTGCAAAGGTAAAATCATATTTTTTGTCTTCACTCCATCAAAACTATAGACATAATTTTTGAGACTTGGAAAAGAATATTCAGTTGGCTTCTCCCAATAGGAAGAAAAAAATTGTATCCTCACCTCTGACTGCCTGGTAAGGTGTTCATACCTGCTACCATTCGCTCATTGTCATTCAGAAGCAGAATAAGATTCAAATATGGAGAATTATTTGTATTTCTTTTCCTGGGCAGGTCATTCTTTTGAAGCCACACCTGAATTTAGATAGGTGCCGCTGACATGTTTTAGATTCACATTCTTTATCTGCATTAGTGTGAAACGTAGAAAGGTCTTTTCAGAAACAGACTGTATAGCACAAACACAGCTTCTCTAACAAGACTAAAGCAAACCTAAATAAGAAAGGTGGAGTGAAAGAATCTGAGATACTGACTTCAAGGGAGTTTACGAATTAAATAATTTACCTAATGTAGAAAAATAGAGAAGTCTGATTTTAATTTTATTCCTTTTCTAGTATCATATCAATAAGGAATAGAGTGTAATAATTTTCATTCAAAAAAAAAAAAAGCCCTGATATTCAGCTGGTATAAATTTCTGCAGCTCCCTTGACAGTCTTTGCAGTAGCACCCTCTTTTTCTTATGTCCTTTTCAACTGTTTCAAAATGCTAGTAACCACCGAGAACTTCCTGGTCTCAGGAGAGAAATGGGACAAATGGGTATGATTCTGGATTGTGTCTATATAAACTAAGGAAAATAGCTGTGAAATTCTGGGGTATTGTGCTGATCTGCTCCATCCTGTTTCTGATGAATGTGAGGTATCCTCCTCTAGGGTCTGATGTAGGAACCAAACAGATTGGTCTCTCCAAATGATCACAAAGGCAGGGTAAGATCTTGTAGAAGAGTAAATTGCATTTCCCCTGAACTATGAAGAAAACTGTATCAATTCTGTTCTTCCTAATCCAGGTGTGTACTCCAGCCATATAACTGGAGTGGCATGAGAATGGACATGCATCAGGGCTTCTTGGCAAAGTCCTGATTTTCAAAGAAAAGAAACTGTTGTCTTTAATTTCTACCAGTAGACCCTTAAGATAGAGTTTCCTAACAGCGTATTAGGATCCTAATTCCTGCCTGCTTAAGACAATATAAGTCACTTTCTGAAGTTGTTTATCATTTTCATTTGGCTCAGAGGACAACTATGCTACCAATCTATTGAAGATTGCCAAAATTCTGTGCATTTCTGTTTTATTCCTGGAACATCATGAGCTCTCTCGAGCAGCTAATTTAGCACCTGAGAGGCTGCTCTTTTTTATTATTTTTTCCTTACCAGAAAGACTCTGCATGCTACAAGTCATTATGCCTTCAAGACAAAAATTTTGTTCTAATAGCATAAAATGTTTTAATATTAGGCTTTGTCTTGTCCTTGTTTAGAGTTGAGGAAAGCACTGGGCTATTTTTTCAAAGAACAAAAGAGGAAGGAAGAGTGGGTGGGCTAAAATAATTAACACTAGCTCAAAATATTTTAATATGTAAGAGCTGCAAGAAATGACATTTGACAAAAATAGGTAGCTACATGCTGATTTATTCAGTTATGTGGAGAACTGTCCCTCATATTGGTGCTTTTGTGTGCAGTAAAATAAAAGAATAACATGCTGAAAGGAAACGAAAGTGAAATTAGTTTGATGATAGATGCCAAAATCTTTTGCTTCTTTTTTTTTTTTTAAAAAAGGCAAAAAAACCCCAACATACAGTTTAGAAGAAGGGTGAATATTATCACTCTGCTTTGACAACCACTTTAAAAGAAAGTAACTTAATTCTTTATTATGTGGCATGTCAGATACTTATTTATGCCTGGGCTACCTGACAATGAAATGACAGCAAGTATGTAAAGTAATCAAGAAGTTTTAAAGCTACTCAGAGTAGGAAATTAGAGACATATTGTCAAATTTAGCTGTGAAAAACCCCGAACATACAATCAAAAAATTATTTTTATTTCGTCTTTGGCTTTTAGCATTTTTATTTCTTCATAAGCATGCAGACACATGCTAGCATGGAGACGTTATTTGCCTAAGATTTTCTGTCTCAGAGGAATAACAATCTCAGTACTTTTTCTTAGTTCATTCCCAAAAAGGCAAGCGAGTGATACTTAGGATTGAAACTGCATGAAGTTTTAGGTTGTGGTGAGTTTGACACTCCAAGAATAAAAAGTGAATTTTAGCTCAAATCGGCTGAAACACAGGAAAGATTTCCAAATTACATAGTAACCCTAAGAAGATTGCCTCTTCACTGCTGTTGTCTGGGCTTCCTCTCCCCCAGACATCAGACCTAGACCATCCTCTCCTTTCATATTCACTTGCTCTGGGGTTTGGAGGTTTTTTCCGACTTGTTTGTTTGTTTTTCCCCTAGCATCACAATTTTCCTGTTTATTTAAGGACATAAACTCAGGTGCAAAACTGTAGCCATCATATCATTTACTGTACGTTTAGTACTCCCTACTCAACATGGGGAGAATGTGGGATTTCTGCAACAGAGGTGAACAGTACAAAAACCTGTTAAATATCATAGAACCACAGAATCATAAAATGATTCAGGTTGGAGTCATAAAATGGTTTGAGGACCATAAAGATCATCTAGTTCCCAGCCCCCTGCCATGGGCAGGGACGCCTCCCACTAGACCAGGTTGCTCAAAGCCCCATCCAGCCT
>JAHREE010000073.1:3980460-4005714 GCA_033628505.1 Tringa tobata
TATGATTTATTTTCCAGCCCCTTCACCAATTTTGTTGCCCTCCTCTGCACTCGCTCCAGCACCTCGATATCTCTCTTGTATTGAGGAACCCAAAACTGGACACAATACTCCAGGTGTGGCCTCACCAGTGCTGAGTACAGGGGCACAATCACCTCCCTACTTCTGCTGGTCACACTATTTCTAATACAAGCCAGAATGCCATTGGCTTTCTTGGCCGCCTGGGCACACTTCCGGCTCATATTCAGCCGCTTGTCAATGAGAACCCCCAGGTCTCTTTCTTCCAGGCAGCTTTCCAGCCACACTTCTCCAAGCCTGTAGCGCTGTATGGGGTTCTTGTGGCCCAAGTGCAGAACCTGGCACTTGCCCTTGTTGAAACTCATACCATTGGTGCTGGCCCAATGATCCAATCTATCTAGATCCCTCTGTAGCGCTTCCCTATCCTCCTGGGTATCAACACTCCTGCTTAACTTGGTGTCATCTGCAAACTTGCTGATGATACACCCCATGTGTATGGATGCAGTACTCCAGATGAGGTCTCACAAGAGCAGTGTAGAGGGGGGGAATCACCTCCCTTGGCCTGCTGACTAGGTTTGATTGATGAAACGAAATGAACTGTTGCTGTTTTCCGAATGACACAAATACATTGAAAAAGTTGGGAAAGGCATATGCAAGAAAATTCTCTCTTGAGGAATAGGCACAGAAGTACAAGCCTTGCATGGAATTCCTGTTAGTTCAGTAAAATCTTTCTTATCAGATCCTTATGGGATGGAGAGATGCTCTGTTATTAATTGAAGGGTTTGAGTTTCCAGTTTTGAATACAATTCTAACCCAGCTCTCTCATCTCTTCTGTGTGCAAGCAGTGCAACACTGCCGGTCATGTCAACATTATGCATATATTTCTATGCTGAATTCACATTCCTCAGTCCAAGTTGTAGACTGGCACCTGATCTAGTCTGATAAGTAAAGACTGAGCAAGGTAAAGTTTGAAATCTAGTTCATTCGATGCAAAGACTTTCAAGAGTTCTAATGTGAAGGCATGAAGTGCAACAGAGCTTAAAAAAGGGATTTAGAGATTCAGCAGAAAGTAAGCCACTAAAATTTCTACTGATTCTCAGAATACTGTATTTTACATGAATAAAGATTTTCCTTAAAAACATGGCAAAACCTGACAAATATTAATTTTTAATCTTTTTCATAGTAGGATTTTCGAAGAAAAATTAAAAAAAAAAGCTTCATATAACAGTAACAGAATTGCATACCTTTTCAGCAATACATGCAGACTACTACTAGAAATAGAGGTATATGAACCAAAACCATAATCCAGATTTTGCAATGTTATATCTGTTTCACTACTGTGTTTCAATAATGGTGGAATATTTCAGAACACTTGTAGGTTCACACTTATTATCTCAGTAATTTAGCTCACCAAGTTTCCATGTACCTGTTTGTACATTCTGTAATCCATAGCGTATACACAGTAATGCAATGTAGCTGAACAATTTTTCGTTTCTGGCTAAATTAAGCTGAATTCATGATTTGTCCTCCTTTCCCATGGATGCGTCAGAAAACTATCTTTTTATTTTTATTTTTTTCATTGACTGACTGCACCTGGTAATCTGTACACAAAATGAACAAGTAGCCACTAAGAAAGGCTTCATAAAAAGACAAAGCAAATTTAATACTTGCAGCTGATCCCAGCTTCATGCTGGCACACCTTTTGTAGTAAGCCCTGGTGCTCTGCAGCAAACAAACAGCAATAGCTTTAATCTGTATGAATGGGGAGGGCAGAAAAAAAAATCAAAACAACAAGTTCCCTCCCAAAACAAATAAATAAACAACAATCCCAAACCCACAACAATATCCTATTTACACAATTTAATTACTCAGAAAATTTTGTCCCTGCTGTCGAAATTCTTCACGTATGAGCATTTGTATGAGCAAAAATATCCTTCTTGAAAATAGTCTTAGAGTGGGATGCAATGAAGCAATAGAATTTTGTCTCTGACTGGCCAAAAATATTGATGGATAATTTCTCCCTCTAGTTATCATATTTTAATTGGAATGGTCCTTATCTCATTTTTACTTCTCTTCGTACTTACTGAGTGGAGATGAAATCAAAAGCAAAAACACTGAAACAGCACCAACTGTTATCACGATACTTTTATTGCACAAAGAAATTGGAGGCGCAAGTGCGGTCATCGCATTTCTAGACCAGTTATTTAAAAAGATGCTGTTTTGTTCTCACATAATCAGGAATTATTCCACCCAGTCATATTACACCAATTGCCATAAAATATTCAAGCTTCAGAACACCCTCATACCTCCTGAAATGAATTTTAGAAGGTTTTCAGCTGTGACCAAAGATACAAATTGATTCAGTCGTCAGAAAGTATATTTCTCTGAAATGGAAAAATATCTTTCTGTTCCAAACACACTATTTTGTTCTAAGCTACATATCCTTTATTGTTATATTGATCTCAGCATTGTATCCATAGGTTAACTTTAGTCTCTTCTGTGTAATGCATTTAACACTTTTTTACAGTACTTTTTAGAGTTCAAATTTCATGCGGACTGAATTTGGATTATCTCAGTTTACCTTATCTAATATGATGTTATCCCTTCAAAATAGTATGTAGTAGTGCTATACAAATTAATATACTCTGTAGACATAAGTGAGTTGATTTGAAAGCCGACATTTGCCCTGAAATATTAATTATGAACAGATGCACATGAAGATACTCTGCTCTGGGAAGATAAAGTGCATGCAAGTATTATTGTCAGTATAATGAATAAACCAAACAAAAGCAGTTTCCCAGACCCTTTCAGAAAATTAAATCAGTGTCACAAACTAATTAATGGAGGTTATCAGGAGAGGAATCTTTTTAAAGGAGCCAGAGTGAAAGAAGAATTCCCTATTTTAAGAGAACAGCCTTTTAACACGTGACACTCCTCTATGTTGTCTTAACACATTTACTACAGTTAGCTGGGGTTTTGCTCACCTTTCTAAATACTTTGCCAATGCTACTGCAATGACAGCATTGAAAGATTTTAATGGAGGCAAAGAACTTGATTAGTCTCTGATAAGCTTAGCATCCATCAGGGTTTTTGACATTTGAAAATACTGAACTGCTAAAGTGCAAAAGTGCTGGTAGAATTGAACGGGGCACACAGTACGTGTACTGTCAATATTTATCCGTGGCCTGGGGAACTGACATCTTTAAATATGTTAATTGAGAAAGACAGAATTCATAGGATTTACTTCCAGATGTCCTTGTTGGAAAGCTAGGATGGCAGTCCAATCTATAGACTCCCTAGCACTTATTTGTAGCAGTATGCATAAGAAAGAGATTGGGCAACATTCACTCCAAGCATACATTCCTCGTTAAATAATGCCAACTACTCATCAAATGGAGGAAGAAGAGATTTAGATTTCATTGATGTAACTGGTTATTTAACAATCACTTAAATACAGGAGGTGGTTCCTAGTATACCAAAGGGCCACATTTAAGAGAAACAACTTGCATTCGGATGGAGAGGGTGGCTTCCTATTTCAGAGGAAATAGAAGGATTTGCAGTGAAATATGACATCGATCTAAATCCCTTAGAAAAGCCTTAAGAAAGCTAGGCTGTAAAAGCAAAAATGTCTCACCAAGAGTATGAGACACACACAGGATCCACAAATCCAACTACTGCAATTTCTGGATAACAACAGTAAATCAGCCCATTGAAGGAAAGAAAGTTATTCCTGTAAGCAATTTAAGTAGCTATATTTTTTCATTTCTTTACTTTCATGTTTTTAAATTGCTTGTAACGGTCTGGTTTGTTTTGGTTGTTTTTAATAATTGCTAGTATTTTCATTTTTTTCTCTCTTTTTTTTTTTTAAAGAATAATTTTTAAAGAATAATAAGCAAGTAAAACTTCTTATTTCAGAATCTGATATATCTACAAAGAATGGTCTTGGGAAATTTTAGCAACAGTCTACCCACTCCAGCACATGTATATGCAGTACTGTGTGTATGTACGGTATCTGTATATATTTGTATGTATATGCAGCACTGTATATAAAAACTAACGAAGTCAAGAACTTGCCCAGGTGACAGCCACATAGAGAAATGGCACAAAGGGCTGGAGAGTGGGGAGGGCGGGTATTTTACATTGACTGTGAGTGTCAATACCAGGCTGCCCAACATACCGCAATGTATTGGACTGCACGCTGGAATGAAAGGGCCACGGCAGGGGGAGGGAAAGAAATAATTAGTGCTCATTCATTTATCTTTTTATTCATATCCTATTAATAGTTTTTCTTTGAAACTGCAGAGCTGCAAATCTTTAGATCTTAATTATAACTTTGCATAGCATCACAGGGCAGTGCTGTACTGTTAGAGGCTGCCATAGATATAGAAGAGGATCTCCCACTGCTGTCTCAGACTTTGTTCTCGATAATCCCCCTGACCTCCAGTTTAGCTGCTACTATGCCTGTTTGAAGAGGCTCCTACTTCAGCATTTTCAGAGTTTCACTTTTCAGGCTGTCTGATGCCAAACCAGATTGTATTCCAGAGCATTCTGGGCAAGATCCCAAGATTTGCTGTGGAGTCCTGTCCCTTTTGTCACTGCCTTAAAAGTAAAAGCAAAAGGTAAGCTCTAGCAGCAGAGCTATAGCTGTTTCATCTGAATACTCTGACTATAACAAAGTGAGTCTGAGTTTCACTGAACCCCTTCTTTTCTCACTGACACTTGACTTTCCTAACTCAAAAAAGATGACATGCTTGCTAAAGAAACCTGGCCAAGTTTTCTTTATTCCTAGGAATCAAGCATACCTCTTCTAGAATGTAAATATAATGAATAAAATCAGATAACAAATGATACCATCAGGTTTGCATGGAGACTACTAGAAAAGTGTTACTTGTATTGCATTAGGATGATGCTCACTAGAATATATGAATATCATTCAATAAAGCAACTATTAGTTTTTAATTAATATCTTCAGTTTGAACACTCATATTTAAATTATTGGAGTTCTGTATGTTGAAAATTATCAAGAGTTGAACACTATCAGAAATGCTTTACAGATATATATAGCCCTAAAACAAAGTATAGGAGAAAAGTTACTGCATGAACTAAAAGAAAAACATTTTAAAAGATTTTAAATATATTTTAATTCTTGTTTTACTGTTACAATTAGTTTTACATTGCTCTTACCTGAAAGAAATTTCTCACATGTGACTGAATACTACTAGACTGCAGTTCCTGTTAAAAAATATCCAAATTCTGATTCTGACTTTTTAAAGTAAGCAAACTTTCCGATTGTTTTCAAATATGTCTATGATTCATTGGCACATTCCTCAGGCAGACTTTATTGACCAAACTATCCACTAATCATATGGAAGCATAGAAAAATTAGTTATGTTCAAAGAACATATTTGTGTTCTGTATTTAAATGGCTGCTGTGTCTCAAAATTTTCAATTTAGTTGCAGGTAGATGAATAAGGTGAATAACACAGAAAATGATAAAAGCTAACCCCCTAAAATATCATATAAGTACACATACGCAATTTTGGCCATTGCTGAGGAAACTGTTAACTTGCTGGAAGACTGTCTGACAATTTTGGGGCTGTTTCCTGTCTTTGATTAACACAATATGAAACTAATTTATGAACACTACTGATTTGTTAAGTGCTTTTGTGTATCCATTTTACTAAGTATACGTTCAATGCATATTCTTCAGAAAATGGCTTTTATAAGCCATTTAAGCTCAGAGAGAGGCTTTGAATCTTAAATTATGTGACCAGAGCAAAACATTAGTTCACTAAACAGTTGGCCACAGATGGGAAAATCAGTCTGCATAGTGCTGGTTGGGAATGGACATTCCTTAAGAAAACAAGGGCAGAGGTGCCAAAGGGTAGAAGAGACTTTCAAAAACTCGTGGCTGGAAAATGTGGAAGAAGAAGACTATCAGAGGAAGGCCTGTTTATTTTTAGGAATTGGATCAAAGAGTACAAGTAGTGTTAGTAAAAGTTGTAATTAAAAACATACATACAAGAAGGTTCCTGGACCAGAGGTCTGCTCTTGTCCCTCAGATTTCTACAGCTAATGAGAAAATGGAAGACACAAAATGTAATTATTTTTGTCCCATTCTTTATGTTGCTTGCTAAGAATGATAGCATTTTTAAAACCTATACAAAGATTGCTTGTGGGCTTTTTTTTTTTTGCTTACAGCTATTTCTCACTATTGGACATTCCTTAAACCTCCCAAGAGAAATAATCTGGAGTCAAGAGTGTCCATCTGGATAAGTTTCTGCTGGCCAAAAAGCTGTTGAAATAGTAGGTGACTCTGGAGATGAGAGCAGATGACTTTATGTAGACTGCTCTCAGGTGGAGGGGCTGAACAAATATCTCATCTTTTGATATGTTTCTAGTGATATCGGCATACAGGTAAGGACATCTTAGAATCCAATACTTTAAAATCTACAAGATCCAAGTGGTTAATCCGGTGTGTTGAACAGTTGTATTTTATCTCTGTTTAGCAAGAAAGTAGAAGGAATGATGCAAAGTCATTTCTGGTAACTATCAGTTTAGGGCTTTTAAGCCACCAAAGAATAATTGACTTAAATTTGGAAATGAAATAACCAAAAGGTGCTGGTAATAGAAATAAATCTCCTAAGATCCAGCACTCTGTTGAGAAAATCTGTCTTTTCTTGCTCTTTAACCTTTATTTAAAGTGTGTGATACCTTAAAGACAGATCTGAAGTCTAAAGGACTAATTTACGCCCTTTACAAAGTGGAATAGGTTAGAAACATCTTGATAATTCCCAGATGAGTAAAGTTAGTAAATTATCTAATAAATTTTAATTTGAGCCTCATCTTTTTTTCTGAAACTCTCTATTGTCTATTAGCTATGTGCAAGCTGCCCCATGGTGTGCAGACTTAAAGCAATACTTTAATATTTGACATCAACAAATAATATGGTTAAATATTTTAAGTGGTTATAAGACAATGAGCAACCAAGTCACAGTGTAATAAGCCATTCTAAGCATTTTAAGAAATGTCACCAGTAGTCATTGAAGGTCAGAACCAAAAGACGTAACTACATCAGTCCTATGTTGAAGTAAAGGATAATTAGGTTTTAACTCTGTAAGGCACTATTAGTCACATGACCTCCGTCACTAATAATCTTTCTTTTTGTGTCTGCTAAACTGGCACTACATCCCATGTGATCTAATCATATATATTTCATACAAGAATATGAAAAAAGAATAAGACATTTTAAGTATATGGAGCGGTCATGAACCCCTTATGAAACTTTTATGAACTTTTAATTCATGAACTGTCAGGAATAAATGTATAATTTTAATAATCTCATAAATGCTCATAAATGTTTTCTGAAAAGTGTTTCAACGTTAATTTATTTGTGATTTATTGAATGTATACTGAAAAAAAAATAATGTTCAAAAATTATGAATCAGATAGTGTTTTGGCAAAAACCCAAAACAAAGTAGAATATGAGTAAAGTTTTGGTTTGGATTGCTTTGGTTTGCGTTTTAATGTAGGTGGTTCTGAATATGCTGGGATGCTGTGTGTAACTAAAACTGAAAGATATACCACACATATTCTAAAGCTTTTTCTCACATAAATGTTATCAGTGGCAGAATACAAGATAAAGTTATTCCAAACAGAAGCAACGAATGACTCTTTCAAAGTTCAAAATGACAAAAGGTGGGTTTATTACTTCCTATAAAGGTAGAAAAAAAAACATATGATTTTGGTGGGACATATAAGTTCCAGAGCAATAGCTCTAATTTCTCCACGTGCCTTCAGAAGTATCTCTGAATGCCTTTTCAGAAAAGCAGTTAAGTTGCTGTAAAATGGTGCAATGTACAGAAAGAATATGTTTGCTACAAAAATTTTGAAAGAGTTTTTTTGGTTTTGGTATTGGGGTTGTTTTTTTTTTTGAAATTCAGTTTTTTATATATATGTATTTAGGGAGTAAGAAAATGACCACTTATACCAAGCATGTGTGTATGCAGTCGAATGCATGTGTTTTTATCTCTGTATACACACAACTTCAATAAATGTACAAGGAAGAAAAAAAGAATTACAAAAGAAAGACTTCCAGTCTCCTAAAACTTGCAGCATGATTCTAGGCTGCTGTCTTGCTGATTGAAATTTTTCTGAAGCTGTTTCAGCCATTGCTGAAGCTGTGATTAGCTAATAGTGTTTGAATTCCAATTCTTTCTGAGTAAATGTTCTGGATTGTCATGAATTTTACCACAACATTTGAGTTCTTCTGTACCATTTTTTGTATTTACATGCCTAAATATTCTGATCTTGTTTTATCTTGTAGGTTTTCTTTTCCTTTAAAGGGGCATTGCATTTTTATGATCAAATTCTAAATTAGCTGTCTTATTTTTTTCCACCTGATACTGCTGATCAGCCAATTGTATACTTCAAATTAATGTACAGATGTTCTATGGACAACATAGGTCAGCTGAACCTCTGGGTTTGCAACAGCTTTCAAAATCAGCAGTGTTTCAATCCATACGTAATGGGATCCTTGGAGAAGACAATGCATTTAAGGAATTAGTGACCCTGGGCAGGCCACGTCTGCGCTATTGGGCCTGATAAGCTTATACATTGGCATGAGTAGATGCTGTAAGGGAATGTGCTGGAGTGTCTCATTTCAGCCAGCACTGCATGCTTCTGAATGTTTTGACAGATAACATTCCAGCCTGTTAGGAGAAGATACATGGTTTTTGGTATTTTACACAAGGTAAAAGGCACCATGTATGGGAGGGAAGTTTAATCTCTGCACGGATGGGATCTATGCAGCATGCTATGGGAAAATCCATCCAGAGTCTGTCCAATGTTGCATAAAAGCTGGGTTCCCAGCATCTGCAGAGACATATTCTTGTCTGTATTTCTCTTTTTATTCTATGTTTACTCCATTTATTGTCAGACCTTTGCTACTGAGATCTAGAAGGGCCCTGTACAACATCCCCCTCTCCTTTTCTCCTTGCCCCTTTGATGAGGGGCAATGGGCACAAGTTGGAACATAGGAGGTTCCACTCAAATATGAGAAAAGAACTTCTACACGGTGAGGGTGACAGAGCCCTGGAAAAGACTGCCCAGGAAGGTTGTGGAGTCCTTTTCTTTGGAGATTTTCAATACCTGCCTGGATACAGTCCTGAGTAACATGCTCTAGCTCTGGGCAATCCTGGTTCAGCAGGGGAGTTGGACTAGATGATCTCTATGGTCCCTTTGAACTCCAAAAATTCAGTGAAATTCTGTGAAATTTCCCTGTCTCCCTTTGCATGACATCATATGCCTGACAGGAAAATGCAGACATAACCACTTTCTGCAAACTATAAGCCAGAATATTATGCAGCAGTTCCTGGTTTAAAATTATCCCAAGTAAAAATAAGTTAATTCTCTCATTGATGTCATGTTCAATTATTTTTCTCAAACAGTAATTGAGAGGTTGAAAGGACATTCTTAATTGGCTTCAAACACTAAAACTTAAAAAAACCCCAACCCCCAAACTTAAAAAAGACCCAAACAAATAACCCCCTAAAACCATGCAGCAGGGAACTATTGCTGTTTTAGTTCAACCTACTCTTTTGTTTTCTTTATCTTTTCAGGAGTTTTTTTTTTCTCCTCCTATTCCTTTGTTTAGCTTGCTCTTCTCTTTCCTTTATTTGCAGCAGCAGCAAATGAAAGTGAGCTTATTGCATTCTAAGACGTTATTAGCTCCCCAAGGCATGATTAAAAAGAAAAAAAAACAAGGAAATATTTGGTCACATTTTGTAGGCATAATGTGCAGAGTTTTAGTTGAAATGTGAATGGAAAATCTTGAGGGGCTTTTTTAAGGTTATTCAGAGTTCTTTCAATGAAGTGTTTAAGTAGAAATACCTAGGGAATATGGCATGTATGATTTTTTGTGATTTTTTTTTTTATTTTTAGTGTTTGAATTTGTGAAATCTGTTGAGGGTTTTATACAAATCCCTAAAGTACTTTAAGAATGTAAGTAGTCAAGTATTAGAACTGAGGGCAAAGGTGCTGGAAATCAATGAAGCTCTGAATGATTTTTTTTTTCTCAAGGCTTTCCCCATCTTGCCTGAAAGCTAGCTATAAGACTTCAGTTTTTATACAACAATTGTATCGGAATACATATTTCTTTTCCGTTAGAAAAAAACTGTAAAGCAGAAAATAACCTGCTTTTCAGATAACAGAACACAAAACCTTTGAAGGCTGAAAGGATGCTAACTCTATGTTATATCATCCCATCTAACATTTTAAAACTTTCCATGCATAAAGCCCCACAAAAATATTAGAAAAGGTGGTGCCATGAAGGGGAAGAGGAGGAAGGAAGTGGTACATGTTCAAATCCAAGTGCATATAGAAGCTAAGGGATTTTAGGGAACTTGCCAGATGTGTGCACACTCTCTCCTTCCTTCTACCTCAGTAAGTATTCAAATTATTCCTTCTGACACGCAATTTCAGTAGGATGAACTGAGATAACCTACACAAGTATTTCATGGGTAGCTAACTACATTTAAAAATAGGAGTGAATTGCCATGTAAATGCCTTTATAAAAAGGTAATAGTTTAAAAGTATTACTTACTCCTCCATTTTGTGAAATGACTTATCTATTTCATGCACATGTAGAACAGGATTAAAGGTTGACATCCCCATAAAGATAAGAATCTCTTCTGACCTGGAAATGTACATCATTTTTATTGGAAGCTGCATACCTTATCCTACTCCTCATTTATCTATCCTCTTTATCTGGTAAGCTGGTTTAAGCAAATAGAATGAACACTGGAAATCAATTGAAGAAGAAACCATAATTATTTGTATAATTATTAGGTCATCAGAACAGGTTGGAAACTGTAGCTCTACAATTTTCAGACTGTCTAATATTTAGATCTTGATTCACAGTTAGTAATTTTTTTCATGATTTTCTGTGTACCAAAGAACTTAAATATATTGAGATTAACTAGTTATAATACAGGATAGCAAACTTCCAAATAAATCTATTCCAATGATGATTTTGTTGTAGGATTTTCTTACATTTATTTCTTTATATATTTTTCTGTATTTACAAAATATTGAAGGCTTTTTTCTTTTTCTCTCTTTAGATTGCCCATTGGTTCTTACCCTGCTCACATTAGTACATATATCATGTTTATTTTGTTTGCCTGTCTATGGGAAGGTGGAAATAAATAGGAAAAATGTTGAGATAGTGACAAATTTCTATTTTGTTTTATTTCCTTTTTTAACTCTCTTTCTACACAAGTCTTGAGATGGGTAATTGACATTAATTATTGAACAGAGTTGAAAAGCATCTAAACTTAAGGTCCAGCAAATGTTTCAGCTCAGGAAGACAGTGTATGTAATTCCCTGCAATAAGGAGAAACTATTGATAGGATATCCTAAAACAGTTAAACCTCATTTCCCACTCTTCTTAGCAGCACTTTTTTTCCAGTGGAAATTTTACAAATATTACAGAGATTCAAGTAAGCTCTTAAAAAAAAAAAGAGTGCAATGAGGTGGAGCTCCCTTTGGGAGGCATCTAGTACCTCAGTTGGAAAATTACAACTGTCTGCTTTGAATGACCACATTAACACTTCTATGTCTGTTTTTTGTGATTTTAGATAGTCCATTCAATTTTATCTTGAGACAGATTAGAACTGCTCTGGCAGTCAATTGGTGTTTCTCATCTGGAAGTCTTTACTGATAGGTCGAGGGCAATAAAGGTGGACTTCCTACAGTTGCTGAATCTTCTCCTCTGCAATTCTCTGACAGCCTCTGGTCTACTCTATTTATATCTACATGATAACACTGATGTGTTCAGAAATTATAAAGTAGCTGTGCAAAAATACAAATCCCCTAAACATCTATTTATGTTATACCCAAGCTCAGAATCACCTTGACCTCAAGCATTTTCTGTATGCCTTTTCAAACATAAATTTCAGTTTCAGAAAGTGCTGACCTAACAGAGCTATCTGGCTTCTAAATTTATTTCACATAAGCAGAGGCATTTACTTGAGAATTTGCAATCTATTGACAAAAAGAGTTTGCCTTATAAAATTCTTCATAGCGCCTTGCTAGTCCTTTCCTGCTGCTCAGAAAATAAAGTAAAAGTTCATAGGTCATTGTCGGGAGGAGAAAATCACATACAAAGAGCTTTACATATTTGAGAACTAGGTCTGCACACACAATGTAAACAAAAGACTTGACTTCTTGAGTCTATGTCTGTGCTCCAATGATGAGGAAGGAAAGCTGGCTAAGCGATCTTACATGGGTTAGGATATACTACTACACCATCAGAAACCCTCTGCTGGCTTCTGTGGAGGGTTTGATAACTCCTGAATAATAATGATTCTTGTTATCTAATGCTGGAATTAGTCATATTCTGCTCTTTGCGTGAGGAGAGCCTTATTAATGATGTTCTAAGGAAACAAAGGAGCCTTCTACTTTCCCCTGCCCAAGAAAACACGTAGAAGGAAAGTTTATTTCAGTCTGTATTTCTTATGCAGCTGTTAACTTTTCTGTTCTAGAAACAGAAACAGACCCCGCCTGCCAAAGCAAGTCCACCTAGAGCAGGTTGCACAGGAACGTGTCCAGGAGGATTTTTAATGTCTCCAGAGAAGGAGACTCCACCATCTCTCTGGGCAGCCTATTCCAGTGCTATAGGCTTTAGGAATTATTACTATAGGAATTATTCGTGTCTATAAGAACACAGATGATAACTATGATATATTCTGGTCTGCTACAATTACATTGTTGTTTTTTTTTTTTTTTTTTTTAATTTAAAAAGCATTCTAAGGTTATCTGCTGCAAATACTATGCTAAGTACCATTCCACTGTATAGGTAGGTTCAGGATTCATCTTTTACACAGTCCAGAAGCTCATGCAAGTGGAGCACAAACAAGTTTGTATTTCACTGCTTTGTTCACAACCCAAATATCGACATCAGATTTTTCAAATTATGGACATAAAAATGAAATGATTCTTCAGCTCTTTACTTAAACACATATTCAGATTTCCTTGTCATCCATCCTGTTAAGCAATGATAAATTAAATAAACTGATAGAGGTCAGTAGTTAGACGACTGCTAAAGTTGGAAACATGCATGATCTATATATAAATATGTAATATACTCAGGAAACAGCTAAAATATTTCAGTCATGGCTATGTGAAAATCCCAGACTTTGTCATAATTTTGCAAAATGAACAAACATAATTTTGTCATTTCAGATCTTTAAAAGATGAAGATAAATGAACAACTGAATTTTATTTTTAACTCATTCTGTTGAGAAAAATAACCCAGGTACCACTATGTTCTTTTCCAAAAACTTGGTAATAATCATATGATAATTTAATTTTTGGTAGTTCACATAATTTTCTTAATTATTGTCGTTCACTGCAAAATTAATGTTCCAAATTTTCAACATTATTAATCTTTAAAATTAACAAAAACAAAAAACCAACAAAACCAAACCAAACAAAAAACCCAAAAACCAAACACCCTCACAAAAAAAAGTTACCCCCAAAATGCAATCGTTTCTCTAAATAATGTACCTGCTCCAAGACTACTGGCTGTGGATCAATTAGATCACGTAGTATTTTCGAGCATGAAATCTTTCTCTTCCTCTCTTTTAAATCCCAGTGAAACAGTGTTGCTTCTGGTTTTTTTATAGGTGGGTAATCTTGTCAGATTACATATCAGGTGATCAAATGCAAACACTACGTGTTATGTGAAAATAAACACTGCTACACTTTAAAGAGTAAAATAACACTGTTACTTAAGAAGTAGTCCAAATCTTAAGTGTCATCTTATTTTTATTTTGTTGTGTAACATTAATATTTCATTTTAAGCTTTTATTCAGTGCATATGTGAGAGAAAAAGTGCTGTTTTCTTAAAAAAAACAGTTGAGAAAGAGTACAGTAACCAAGGGCCAAGACAGAAAAAATTATACTTTTGAATCACAAGTTGCCTATGAATTTTGTCATAGAAAGCTACATAAGGTGAAATACATTTTGTAAAAAACAACATGTGAAATCAGGCATACTTTTCCTAATTGTACAAGCAGGACCCACCACCATACTATCTTTTTTTCATTAGATTTGCATATTGGAAGCTTGAAGTTTAATTTTTCAGAGTTTCTGATTCAGGGAATTACTTTAATCACAAAATGAAATAGCTGTGCTTTGATTTGGCAATAGCAGGAGATAATTAAAAAAAAAAAAAAAAAGAAAAATATGTGTTATATTCTTATATTCTGCTTTCTGTATGTGGTTTAAAGAATAGAAATAGAAGGATATTCCAGTTTTTGCCTCTCTGTATCCTTTTTAATCATACCTGTTCAGATAGTAAGATGATATCAATACAAAAAAACTCCTTTTCATCTCTTGTAGTGTCATGTTTAAAGTTCTTGATTAGCTCTTGACATCTGTGTAGAAACTGTAATGTCTTGTGTGTGAAATTAACCAGTAGCTCCCCTTCCTCTGGATGTCTTAACTCCAATATTATTGTCCAAACTGTAGGTTTTTGCTTTTTTTTTTTACCATTTATTTACCATTTTCAAACTCTTTTTTGAGACTCTATGTTTTTAAGTTGAACCTCAGAATAATTTCCCTGCAAGGTTGTTAAATATTTCCTTTGAGATCATTAAACTGGCAAAGTACCAGAATAACATTTTCTTCAACTTCTAAAACATTTACAAAAGTATTTGGAAACTCAAAGAAACTAAAGAGTTTATTTAGATTTTGAGACAGGTGAATGATGATTGAGTTTAGGCTTCAAAGACATTACAGAGTTTTGAACTCTGAATAACACTTCTTAAAGTATAGAAAACTTATGCAGACAGGAATATATTATGAATAATATATATATGGTAATATTAACATTTCATATCTAGTTATGCTTTCCTGTAACATCTTATCATGAGCTATTGACTCTGTATGACATTGCCACACCACTGGAAATGAGAATCACAGCTATTGCTGTTGAAAGGAGATATATAAAGAAATAGTGGCTTTGGACTAGGGAACTTTGAAAATTAGTCTCAAGTGCAAACTGTCATTATACAGCCTTATTATAAAATGTTGGTTAGCACTGTCCAAGACAGTGTGATTCCACAGTAGGAAATCTCACGCTTTTTTCCAGTAATGCTAAATTACCCACCTCGGCTCCCCAAGGTGTTACCTTGCTAATAACCACACTAATTGCGACCTCAGAATGTGACATGTCTAATCCTTTCTCAGTCCCAGCTGGGGTGATAAGGTCATTTCCTGGCTGGGATATTGTCAATAATTAATGCCAGGGGTACAGCCTGAAGCCTGGCAATTTGCCACTGCAGGATTAGCTATTTTGTGATGCTTTGCTTCTGTGAAATGACATCTTACTCCACAAGCACTGAATTCAGTGTGACTGACTGAACTTTACAGCATGAGTCACAATACCATGACCATGGCGAGAATCTGTCATTTTGATGATCTCCCTCATTCTGCATATTTTGTCACAACTTATTTATCTTTGGCTATCAACATGCTGCACTTGAAAATTTCAAGATATAATCCTCTATTCATCACTCTACATCCAGTCCTGTATAGTGCTAGGGCAGTATGGTATATTACCACAATTTTCCTCGTTATCCCACGACTTCATATTTTTTTAAAGGAGAGTTTTGAAATTTCTGCTACTTTTCATTGCTATGTAAATGCCATAACAAGATATATGAGAGGAAAAGTGTTTTTGTAAGTAAATATACCCCCTTTTCAACATCTATAGCTCTAAAAATTCTATCCCTGTAATTTGATGATTCAATATTTTTAATTGTAATAAACCACAAAAGCAGTAAATGAAGGCTGCTCTTAATGAAAGGGATTGGAGAGAAATATGTCGAATTCCTTTATTATTTTCTCCTAATTGTTAAATTTATGTTGACTGAAGATGTTAATTATCGCTAATGCTGCTTACTGTTCTTCCTTAAACATGACCTTTATTAGCTTGATTAACTACGCTATATTTTATACTGAGAAGTTGTTACTGCTAGTTTTGTTTAGGCAGTTTTATAGTCTGTTGCTAGTTTTGACATTTATATCTTCATATGGAAAAGATATAACTTTAGGTTGACCTTAATATCTGGAAATTTTGACCCAAATAATAAACTAAAACTGAGTAGGAGATGAGTTTTGTTATTCTTTAAATAGTATTATTATCACTGTTACCTTTAAGTGAGTACCAATTTTTAAATATATTATAAATGTTCATCATGTTGAACATGGCTGGCTTTCATCTACTGAATTGAACACACAGAAGGTGGAGATTTAAAATTGATTGTAATACCTTTATTAGATGTTAAAATCTTTGTTTTCTGGAAAAAGATCTACTCTGGCTGAATCTATTTGCCAGTTCTGCTGACTCAGCAATGACTAAAATTTTGCAACTGTTTTGAATCAGAACACACAATGTTTTGGCACCATTCTTGAATCAGCATTTTTCAGTTAAAGTATATTGTTCTTTATCTTACTGCAAGAAGCATAAATACACATGTCTTTACCTTATTATGAGAATATTTTCTTTCACACTATCTTCCATGTGAGATGATTCTCAGTAGTGTGGGATTGGGGAATTGAAGTTTGTTCTAATTTATGTTCATACTGATCTTTTAAAAACAAAATTATGCTGATTAAGTAACAATATAAATATTGCAGTTATATAAATATTGCAGGATGCTATTTCAGCCCTACCATGCATATAATTTAGAAATCCACCCATTTATCTGTCATAAACTTTATGGCTACCATGATAACCAGCCAGAAATTTCCTACTTTCTAGTATACTTTAGTGCAAATCCAAGAGGCCAAGAAATGACACTGCATTGCTGTTTGGAGTAACAGAAGAGCTTCTCAAATGCTGCGTGCTTCTGCTGCTGCGTGTGATGGGAAGAGCTGGCAGATTCACTGCAGGATCACGGGACAGCAAGAACCTCCACTGACACAAGAAATCCTGTAAAGACAGTGAGAACAAGAGTAAATAACATATACAGGTAGGCCTTAGCTGAATGCAAACAAGACATTAATTCTGAACTTTAAAACACACGGAAGAATGCCCCACCCTTGAGACCAAAACCAATGAGTTCATTAGTCAAGACAGGATGTAACAGATATGAACAGCTGAAGAAAAGCAGATAGGACATACCCTGTTGATTGAAGAAAGAACACAAGTGTGGATTGTGGAAGAGGAAATATGTGACTGTTCAAATTTGCTAAGTATACCAGTATGCATTTTGGGTGGACAGAAGAATTTTTAAATTTTATGATAAACTACTCTCGTTTAAAGACAATCCAGGCCAAACACAATAGCAAACAGTCTTCTATTTGGCCCTGAAAAATTATGTTTACCTGAAATTGACCAGATGGTAAGAGCCCATCTTCTACCTCTAGTTTGTATGGTACCGGAAATGCGGTGTATTGTCTGTAAATCTTGAGTATGAAACTTGCCAATTTGGAAAATTTTAGTGTATCATGCTTATTTTCAGATATTCAAGCAAGTAGTACCTACATTGACATTCTAGAAGGCAGTAGCGGATATCTTGCATAATTCCACATATATTTATGTTTTGATCAGTTATTTTTATTTAGTGTTTATTCTAGTCATGGAAACTATGCTGAGAAAGGGCCAATTAGACAATACCAAAAATATTCAGAGATCTGGAATTTAATCAGTATAGAAAGTAATTTTAGAAATACAGTTGATATTCTTTCACTTGGTTATCTTGAAAAGAATCATAGCAGCAGCTTACCCTGAAGTAGTAGGTCAATCATACTTATTTATATTGAATAAAAATTGGTCATAGTATATTACAGTTGGAACACAAAAGATGGACAAGACAGAAACTGTAGACCACATTACGGGATTCTCCACCTTTGTTATAGTTGAAGTTCCGGATGAATTAATGTGGAATCATTTAAGATCATAAGACACTTCTTCATAGAGCCTGTCTGTACAGAAATGTTGGGTTTAATTAACATTTTTTGCAAGCAGCTACTTCTCAATTTACATTTAACTTTACAGTAAAATTAATTCAACCTTCAATCCATAGCTTCTAAAAATGAGTTTTATTTTAGTTTTTTCCAAGGATCAGATTATTCTTTATAATTTGGTTTATCTTTAGAAATATAATCACTAAAAAAGCTAGAGCTATTTCTTAATTTTCCAGTATAATCTCTTAGATAGGCATAGGATTTTCTGAGAAGCCATGAACCATTTATCAGAGATTCTAACCCCATGTTTGAGCAATACGAGTTTCATTGGATCAGAGAGACTGGCAGGTACAACCTCACATTAAGAGTGGAATAAGATATTTCCTCTTGATATTGGTACAGACCAGTCATCTTTAAACTGATAACCTTTTGCAATGCTAGTAAGTAAAGTTTGGCTTCTGGCTTTGGTTGACAAAGAGATATGAATCTAATTAAACTGAAAGGCACAATGTTACAAACACACTGATAGTAAATATGTAAGATTAAGTATCTTCTGATTTTTTGGGTTTTGTTATTTGCCAAAGAAACATAAAAAAATAGCTATTAAGATCTAAGGTTAACAAAGGACAAGGTAGATGAATTTGGCCTTGAAAAGCTACACTTGAACCTCTTTGAATCCTCAGCCTGAATATTAAAGTTGCACTTAAACATAACTAAGCAACCACTACAATTTTATATCTACTTTGATTTGCTTGTTCTGAACTCCAAAATTATTTCTCTAACTCACCCAAAATTCTGTTCCTTCCAATACAGCAGCTTTAAAGCAATCTAATTCAAATGTTCTCAGTCCAAAAAAATAAACAAAAAGATCACACATTTCAGTTGGTGATTGCTGTTTACTACAATCTTTAGACTTACAGTATGGTCCTTAAGAACATAGAATAGCTGGCTGATGAAAGAGTAGATCAGTTCAAGATCTTCAAAGTGACTCAGATACACCTCTTTTTTTTTTTTAATTCTTGGTCTTCTACACGACAATGTTTAACGAGCTGAGCTTTTTTTATAAGAAAAGCTGAGCTGCTACTCTTTGAAAATAAGCTTCTTTAAATGTTCCAAGTTTTTTATTTAAATCTTTATTTGTATTCTGTTCTTTTTGACAGAACCTCTTCTCCATTTTTCTCTTATAATGTCTTTTTATTTTATTTTGTTTTACTAGGCTGCCTGCCTTTCTGTCTTTCCACCTATTCCACTTTTCTCCCTTTCTGATCCTTCATTCTTGACCCTTGTTGATCTTCTATTGTTCAAATCCTTTGACTGTCTTTCATGATCTCTCCTTTAACACTGGATGGAAAGATTTTTATCCTGGATCATGCTAACCTCAAACTCCTCTTTTGCTATTGATCTGTTTTAGTTTTATTTCAGTTTTCTTTCATGTTAAACTTCAGTATTGCTTCAGCATAATTTTGTATTGTCCTGAAGAACATACAAATGGAATCAAAAGTAGCTGACAATACCTGAGATATTAAAATCACAGGGAGGTTGGTCTTTGTATCCATTGTGAATGAATTATGTAGTTTTACATGCCTGGCCACTGGACAAAGCTGAAGCAGAACTAAAAGTCTACCAGTGGGATACTTAAGAAAAAGTACTGTCTAATCTTTTAAGGTTTTATGAGTACTTTAAAATGTGAAGTGTGCCACTCCTATTTAATATCACCATTAAAGATGTAAATCATTGTCTCAGTAAGAGTGACGAAGATGATTATGAATGTTCTCCTGCAAAAGAGTTGATGGTAAGGAACCTTTTCTTGACAAAGCCGAGCTTTTATGGCATTTAAACAGCTCAGTCCATCAAATGTTCATTTGTCTATTTCAAGCTTAGCTGGAATTCTCATGCAGCTTCACCATTTCTACAAACAACTGATTGTTATGACATAGAAAGAAAAGAAAGAAAGTACATCGAAAGAAATCCAATGTACTTTGCAAAATGTTCATTTATTTTTGAGAAGTAAACTTGTTACCCTCATGTCCTTAGGAAGAAGTACCATATTTGAAATCTTGTGCTCCAGTGGTGGACAACAATATGTTACAGGAAAGGGAAATAATGCTCCAAATTGACCTGCACGCAGTATAACTCAGCACATGATACAGTCTTTCTGTCTAGTGAAATTTTATATGGTAGCTTAACAGGTTAGAGAAACATCTTCTGTAAGCTTCCAGCTTTCAAATGAATGGAAAAGAATAACCTGGCTAGAAACGTTCCTCAAGCAAGGCCTACTTTGCTGGCTGACCTAAAGTTGCTGGCAGTTAAATGTCATGATCTGGTTTTTAATATGCAACTTCTCTCTTGAAAGTTATACTTTCCCGTTTTATATGTTATGTTCCGGTTTTGGCTTTGTGTCATTCTCGTATTTTCTCCTACTATTCATCTGATTGAAACTTTGAGTTTCACTTACAGACTTTTTATGTGGTTTTGTTCAGCACTTCGGAGAATTATGAGCTAAAGTATTATTGCAGTGTTTGGAGAACAAAGTAACTCCCTCTTACAGAAAGATAAGACACTTGGATGGCTAGGAAGGAGTGAACCTTTCAATCTCATGCTCTTTTTTCCACTTTTAATTAGTATCTATGATTGGGTAGATTTCATGATTTGTATATAGTTAAAGAGACTGACTGGGTCCCAGACAAAATCCATAGAAGGGGACAGGGCAGAGTGGAAAAAAGAAAATGCCTTGATGTTTTGCAAGGACTGTTCAGCAGTAGAGAAAACATGGATGTGTTATCAACACTGTTTTAGTCACAAATACAAAGCACAACACTGTACAGGCTGGTATGAAGAAAGTTAACTCTATCCCAGCCAGGCCCAGTAGAATTTTTTACATGAAATTGAACTTTCTCTGCCCTGTCCCTTGTATGGATTTTGTCTGGTTTATTCATAGGAGCTTGTATGGTGTTTTGGATTTGTGACTAAACCAGCATTGATAACACACTGATGTTTTTCTCACTCCTGAACAGTGTTTATATAACATCAGGGCTTTTTCTGCTTCTGTCACTGATAGATAGAGCTGGGACAGCTGACCCTAAATGACCAAAGGGATATCTCATACCCTTTACATATGATGTAATGCTCAGTAATAAAAGCTGGGGGATGAAGAAAAAAGTGGAGGGGCGTTTTGAGTGATGGCACTTGTCTTCCCAAGTAAACATTACATGTGGCAGAGCCCTGCTTTCCTGGGGATGGCTGAACACCTGCCTGCCCATGGGAAGCAGTAAATGAATTCCTAATTTTGCTCTGCTTACACGCACAGCTTTTGCTTTACCTATTAAACTGCCTTTATCTTGACCGATCAGTTTTCTCACTTTTACAATTTCTTCCCCACCCCACTTGAGGGCAGTGAGCTGTGTGGGGCTGGAGTTGCCTTCTGGGGTTAACCTACACCACTGCCCTTCCAGCCCCCATCAAGCAGACTGGGGATAGGTGAAAGTCTGTGAGGGAACACGGTCAGGACAAATGACTCAAACTGACCGAGGAGGAATTCCATACCATACAACATTAAAATCTCAGTGAAAGGAGGAGGAAAGGGGTGCATTTATGGTTATGACAGTTGTCTGCCCAAGCAACCATTATGTTTGCTGAGGCCCTTGCTTTCTAGGAAATGCTGAACATCTGCCTGCTGATGGGAAGTGATGAATAAATTCCTCTTTCTGCTTTGCTTGCATGGGCAGCTTTGTCTTTCCCAATTAAACTGTCATTGTCTCGATCCACAAGTCTTTTTGCTTTCCTTCTACTTCCCCCCTGTCCCACAGGAGAGGGGAAGTGAGTAAGCAGCTCTATGGGTGTTTGCTGTTAGCCGGGTAGGCCCATCAAAGAAAGAGAACATCAATAGGTAAGAATAAACTTTCTCTTCTGTAATTTTTTCCATTCCAACCCTCAAACAATAAATCACAATTTAATTTGTGCTGTATTCTTGAATTGTATTGTTTGTTGCACATTTACAGCTATGAGTACATTACATTCCTCTGCAGTTATTTCTAAATGTTGTGAATCGAGGCTGTTTCGTTAAATCCCTCTTTCTCCTCAGGAGAATACTGCAGTTCAGTGTATCCAGGGAATATTTGAAACAGTCCAGGAACATTTTATTTATTCATAACCAGACTGGAGGGAAGGCTGTCTGCTAAAGAGAGGGCAATATCGATTTCTAGAATATTTTTTTTCTTCCTAAACAAAAGGGTATACATAGAAACGTGTTAGAATTGTAATGTTTAACATTTACATACAGTACTACCCATGTTTACAGCTGTAAGTGACATAAAAGAGTAAAAAGTGATGGTTTAATTTATCAATTTTCTTATAAAGTTTTACAGAAATATTCTGTACTTAGCCAACAATTCTGATTTGCATTTAGATAAACCATAGGCAAAAATATGCCCACAGCCACTTTTTAGATGTCAGGCGGATGAGAAGTTGATAGCTTATCTGAAATCACCACTGACTTTTTTCCTGTCTGTCTGAAAAACAGTTACATTTTCAGTCTTTTTTCTTGTAGCATCTGATGACCAGAGTTAATTAGAAATATTTATTTCTTTGTACTCACAATACACTTGTAAATATATACCTTGTTCCAATGAGCTAGGTTCATTTTAATGGGACAAAATAGTTTTCTGTTCTCTGGGGAAAAAAAGTAATAAAGCTAAAGCAGAAAAATAAAGATTTTATTCTCAGTTTCATTTAAGTTCTTACATAATCTAATTTATCTTATTTTCCCTTTTGGTGTTGTTTTTCTTTTTATCTTATTTTTTTGTTTGTTTCTTAATGTCTTTATTTTGATTATTGATGAAATATCTGCTTGATTTTTATTACATTTTTTAGTGGATTGGGCAATTGAAATTATTAGACACTGCTGTCTAGTTCAAAATTTTCAAAAATTATCCATTACTTTGAAGGGAACCTGGTATAATAAATTGAATTAGCACTGTTAACATGTCTAGTATTTTTAGCACATCTCAAAGTTGATGTAAAAACCCCATTCACTCACATTCCTCCAGATGGTGGCCTCCCATGTTATCTGTATATACCTTCCCTCTGCCTCTCACACTGTCTCCCTCGCATTTTAGCTGTGGAAAAGGCTTAGTACTCCTCTGTTCTTTGAGAGGTACATATTTAGCAGAACTATCCCTTAGTCCATTTCCTCCACTAGAAAAATTGCCACTTTCTTCAGACTGTCTGCCACTCAAATGTGAACATTTCTACCAGTTACACAGACATGAAAGAGACTACATTATGTGAAAATGGATTTATTTTTTTTTTTACTCAACAGCATATTGATCTTCAAGGACAGCCACTTTGTGTCAGCTGTCACCTATTCCTGTTAAAATTATTAGTTCTCACCCTACCCTGGGAACTTTTTTTTGGGGGTTGGCAAAATTTGTCTGCCACTTCCTGTGACCATCAGAAATGTAATTCAGGTGAGGAGGAAATCTGGAATCCCATAATCCACTCTGATTTAATAAATAAAGAGTATAGAAGATGCTTAGTTTCCATTACAAAAAGAAATTATCTCCATCTCCTGTGGAGAACTGAGAGGTTCAAGACATGGAAACTGTCCCCGCTAGGGTGAACTCAATAGGAAGCTGTTGATATAATGAATCACTACCTTATGCAACTGCTTTAAAAAAGGACCAGAAGAGGGCAAGTGGGATTGCTTGCAGGTTAATTCACTGGCAGAGTCCTTTCACCTACCAAATTTGCCATTGTTAATCCTAATGACAGAGTAAATACAGGCAGAAATACCTCAGGCAACACTTAATTTTTTTTTTTTTTTTTTTTTTTTTTTTTGTCAAATCAGCCTGATATTGGCTAGGCAGAAACAGAAGGCAGAGCACAATAATCACAAAAATATTTAAATGATCTGACAGCCTCTCCATTGTACATAGGATGCCTCCAGATATCAATTTCAAAACAAACTTTAACAATCAAAATTCTGCTAACCAAAACTTCTTACCATGTTTTTGAAGTATGGTTCACCATCCAAGTGTATCCCAGACACTGTGTAAGGTAGATAGTTCTGAAAAGAAATTCTGCATCAATAGAATTAATATTCATTGATCTGTACTTTTCCTCAAGGGTTTTTACAATGGTAATGAGACCAGTAATTCATTTTCTAAGATGTCTAAGGGTTAAAAAGACTCATTTACTTAGACAGTGTCTCGGCTGTAGTAGTCCTAAAACTACAAATTTGTTTTGCTAAGTATCCTTCAGCATAGAAAAAACTGTTTTATCTCTCTGTTCTTGTCAGGATTTTCTGAGATTCAAAGAACCTATAATAAACCTCAGGCTTCTTTTTTGGCAAGAACAAACCATGTTCTACTTTGTCTTCTCTCATGCAAATTGATATAATGTATTTGGGTTTTTATTGTGTTTTCAGGGACAAAGTGCATTGCATCAAGCTTCAGGGATATAATACCCATTCATCCCTTACATCACATTCAGCATAGTCATAGTTGCTTGCATCAAACTCTTTGGTAATATCTTGTATAAAAACAATCTCATACGATCATGCAACTTTGCAAACTCTGTATGTCTTACCGGAGAAAATAGAAATTCTCACAGAACAATAGATTTTTGTTGGTTGGATTTGGATGGACTATCTTTTTCTAATTTTGATTATTCCTTGAAACCCTGGAACCTAAAATTTTGTGGGAATAACTGTTTGACTATTTTTATGGTTAGATAGATCAACTGTCTGGACAGTTACTGAATGGACCAGCATTTACTCCTAGGTTGTCTTTCTTCCTTTCCTACACACGTTGTTCACTGCCAGCAATAATATTACACAACAGAGCCCACTTCTTTTTAACCCCCTCTCTATTTAAGTTTCTTCTGTTGTTTTTTCCTTGACTTTTTTTAATGTGATTTTCCCATGTCTTTGTGTCTGATATATCGATCTCTAGTCAAAGTCTCATTTTAGAGCACAACATTTTTTGCCTGTACTATGTCAGACAATCTGCAGATTTTCCACCGAAATATTACTCTTCCCCCCATAGTTTTTCAGACTCTCAAAACCGATGGTACCTTTTGTTCTCTAAATGGCAACTGTATAAAGCAATAAATACAGAATTCAAAAAACAAAACCAAAACCCCAATGCCCCTCTCCTGGTTTGAGGTAAAACAGAACTAATTTTCTGTTCAGTAATTTTACTTTTTCAGCTAGGTCTCTTCTAATGAACTAAACTCTGAAATTAACAGCATGTTGTTCAGAAACTG
>JAHREE010000073.1:4010643-4048867 GCA_033628505.1 Tringa tobata
AAATTGGCTTCACCTACTCTGACAGACTAGGAAAACAAAGTGTCAAATGAACCTTATACCTCTAAAATAGTACCATGGTCTAACTAGAATGATTTTACCATGAGGCTCAGGTTATTCCACATCTCATAGATTCTGGTATAAACAGTGGTCAATTCTTTTAGAGGCAGCCTTAAGTCAAAGAACAACCCATCCCTGTGGTATCAGTGTTAGAGTTTTCAAAGAAGGGATAAGACATCGTACATACTACTAACAGGAACATGATTTGTAATGTTAATGGAATTGCCCATTATTACTGCAGACTATTCAGAAAGAATACAAGGATCTTGAATATGTTAACATAACCTGGGAATCACAAAATGAAATTTCTCAAAAGTGGTAAAACTAAACCCTGTGATATTTGAAAGACTAAATCTAACTTTTGTGATCAATAAATTATGGATTATGACTGGATGCAAACATAACAGCACCATTAAAAAAAATAAATCTCAATTAAATGAAGAGAGGGTGATAAATAACATGTCATCGGTCATCTTTGTGGTCCTGGAAAGTTATTCTGTTAATTCAGAAATTATTCTTTTTGATGTCAAATTTATTTTTCTCCTGAAAAATACTTCATTCAGTTACACATCAGAGAATTATAAATGACAAGAAGCAACAGTAGCACGGAGCTACTTTTGTGAATTTCATCTAAAGGGAAATGGATTTAGGGCATGCTGCCGTTATTTTACATCTCAATGTAATTGGCTGATAACATGTATCACCATCATATTATGGGCTGTCCATATCATCCCAAGACCACTATTCTGTATTTTGTGAAGACATGTATTGGTGCAAGGCTTATTATTTTCATTTAAGTAATTTTGAAGAATCAACTGGGAGTCTTGATATAAGAATTACAATAGCAGCTGGTAGCTGCCAAGTACACATTCCCCGCAAAGAGTTTCTTAATGGTACAAAATGTTTGAAAATTGCCTTCTTCACAAATACAAGTGTTCTCTCTCAGGACCATATTTTTTTTTTTTTTTTGATCTAGAGAAATGCTTGGGTCATGCTTCTGCAATCATTTCTGAAGGCTCTCTCTGGTCAGCAGAGGAAGACCTTTAATGAGCTGGAAATTGCAAGCATGCACTTATTGGAAGTAATCATCCATTCAGAATCAACACAAACATTGGTTTAAATTGCTCTGTTTCTTGGATGAGACTGACAGAGTCAAATAAATTTACCTCTTAAAAAATACTCTTCATTTTGATTAACATAATCTGTAGATATTAGTTCCTCATGGGCTTTTAAGCCAAAAATATTTACTCTCTCTACCTGTGACCTTAAAATAACACAGAAAAAAGAAGAAAGGGAAACAAGAAGCAGAAGGATATTTCACTTATTTTCTATTCTCAAAACACAATGAGGATTAATAGTGGGGATATTATCCTAGGCATTACAGGGAGGAAAAAGGAACAGACTTGGTAAAAACGAGGCTGAGGCCTGTTCATGGGATATAGTTTTATTCCTGAAATAAGTTGTAGTCTTGAAAACTAAATGGGCACCACTATCCTTACCTGCTCCTTTCTGCCATGAATTCTGATTTCAGTCTCTCCTGCAACATTGAATCTGTGATGCTTTGATCTCCTAACATAATAAACCTTTTAAAAGTTACATTAGTTTCTTTTCATCCCTGCACTCATCATATGCAGTTCCTAAGATCCAATGAAAACATTTGATGACAGTGTTATCAAAATTAGTTGTCACTTATACATTCACAGCATGAGCAAATTTAATGATATGACTTAATGGTAGCAGTTGATTAATTGTGTTTCTCACCATTGTCAGCGGCCTTTTTCTCAATAATTGCTGGGATTAATCCATCTTTCTATGGAATAATCAGTGTTTCTAGAAAAAGAGAGCTTGACTTGAATGTTGTCTCCTATGTGCCTGCTGTAAAAAAGTTTTGTGTCACCAAACTCAAACCACAGATGATTTCTCTGCTTTTGAACCATCAGGAGAGTCTTTTCCAGAGGAGAACAGTTTCCTTCCAAAACACCACTCCAGACCACTTCACACTTGGGCAGACAGGAAACGTGCAGTGCCAAATCCCTGATCTAGCAAAGCTATGGATCCTATGACTTCTCTCATCCCTTACAAGGCTTCTTACAGGCATCGCTTTTTGAATGATTGGCTTTGACCAGCCCCACCCATTGTGGTGAGATCTTGATCCTGCCATCCTAAGCCTGTATATTTTGGCTTCCAGTGCATGGCTCTGCAATCCCATTGCAATGCAGTTTTATGTGATTCTTTGAAGAACAAAGATTTTAGGACCTGAGGTAATGTTCTTACTAAGTGGTTCAGATCTTCTTAGGGTTGGTAGAATCATAGGCACTCTCCCTAATGACACTTGAGACATATCCCCTCTACACGAGGAACATAAACTTTTGATAATGACAGTAGTATCAACAGTTTGCTAAAATATCTGCATCCTACTGCATACAAGAAAATACATGGGACTTTCCAAGCTGTTGAAAGAAGCTTCTCTCTAGTTACTATCAGGAACTTCAGTATTCAGACTAAGAGTATTCAGGTTAGTTTAACTCGCCCACTTAATTCTTAATTACAGAAGAAGTAAGAATGAACATAAACTCATATTCTGTATTGGAGAAGCCAAAACGCCTTTTAAAGGTGTAGAAAAAAAAAAGGTGTAGAAAAGCATTAGGAAAAACTATTATATCAGACTGACACAGTGAAACATCCTACCATAAAGCTTTTAAATTAAACTTTTAGCCTATTTTGCCTATGCACTGATTTAGTTGCTTGTTTGATTTTTTTCTCATACAACTGTTCAAGTGCTTTTGGTAGTATGCAACCTTTTTTCTTCTGCTACAGGATAGTAACATATGTTTACACAACCATCTGTGAGATATAATCTGTTAAAATCAAGGTCACAGACTAATCTAGATTGGCAGGGATCTCTGGAGGTCATCTGGCACAATCCACACCTCAGACCCAGGCCAGCTTTAAATTTAGGTCTAACTTTTTGAATCCTGTTTTGGGTATCTCCAAGGATGGAGATTCCACAATCATGTTTAGTCATAGTTAGGAAAAAAAAAATTGTGACATCTAACCAAAAGTTCCTTTGTTTCCTCCTCCCTTATTACTAATAATCTAGGTAATTTTTGATGTCTCAGTCACTAAATTATATTTATTTTTTCTCTACACTTCCAGATACCTGCATACCTCTGAAACATAGTAAAGTTCAGTGTGTTTACTCCACGGAGCACAAAGATCACAATAATATGTCACTCTTCTGAAGATAGTCCTCTTCTTGCTTTCTGCTGTCTTTACTATATAGAAGAAGAATAAGAAAGAAGAAGACAACATATAATCAAACCCTACAAAACCTGGTATGCTAAGAAACTATAATAATATATTCTACTGTCAAGTTTCTTATCGATCCACTTAAAGGGACTTTGACCTTTAATATTAATGTGCTTAGCTACAAATGTTATTGGAAAAGACTATAATACTTAATCTTCAGTGACATAAAATGTGCATGTCAACTATGAACAAAACCACAGACTGTAGTGAAGAAATGTAGCCTTAATTGCATCATCTACTTGTCACGAGGCTCTTGCCATTAGCTATTATGAAAAATGGAGATTAAGAGTATTACTAGGCCAAAAGGCTTTCCATTCTTCATGGAAAGACATTACAGTGAAATAAAAAATAATTAGATTTTTGTTGCGGACAGGAAAGGTGGTTAAACTATACATGTTTATTTCAAAAGATTAATATCAGGATGCTCTTGTTATAAAATAAGTACCAACATAATACTTACAACAGTAAATAGAAAAAGTTTTATTGATTGTTTCATATCTGCCTGGAATTTATTTTCTTATAGGATATAAAATGTAAATTATAAGGCATAACCTTTATTCAGAGGGGATGCTGAACACCTTTATCTGTGCACAAACCCACACCAAAACCATTTTTCTCAAGAGTTAGGAGCTCTTAGGAAGTGGAAGTTTTCTGGCTTGCCGGGTGCAGGTGCCTGGGCACTGGCAGCTGTATGCTGCAGGGTGGTCTCCATGAGGAGAGGCTGGGACTCCCCCATGCTGGACACAGTTGGTTCCAACAGGCCCACCACAGGGCACAGCTGAGCTCAGCAGCCAAGACGGTGATGCCTCTGTGAAAATGAATTCAAGAAAGGGCAGAAAATGCTGCTAGGGGTGAAGACAAAAAAAAATATGAAAGGACTGAGAAACAACCCTGTGAGAGAATGTGAGAGAAGAAGAAGGGGAAGGAGAGGCTCACCCGGAGTAGCTGAAAAGTGTGAGGAGGAAGGAACAGGAGAGAAAAACTGCTGTGTACTGGCCACAACCCATCCCAACCCCCACCACTCGGTGCGAGGGAGGTAGATGAGTCTGGAGTAAAGTTGAGCTTGGGATAGCAGGGAGGAAAGGCGTTGCTTTAATGTTCTTTCTTTTCCTTACTACCTGAATCTATTTTAATTGGGCATAAATTAATTTTTCCAAGTGAAGTCTGTTTTGCCCATGGCAGTGATTGGTAAGCAATCTCTCTTTCCTGTTCTCCCCTCTTGTGTCACTGAGGAGTGGGAGAGAGTAAGCAGCTGGGTGGGAGTTTGGCCCTTATTCAAGGCTAACCCACCACACTGGCCAAAACCCAGTTTGGGTAATTAGATTGCCTTTAGATAAAATTACTTCCCTACTTTACATCAAGAAGCAATGTTTAAGCCTACACGTGATACTAAATTGCTGCTCCTAAACCAGAAACAAAACTCAAGAGACGTGAGAGGAGGACGAGTTGTAGTAGTGATCAAAGGATGCATGAACTTACTGAATCAGTTAAGACTATGAAACTGTTTGGATTACAAGTATTGTTTCCCTCTCACTTTGTTTTTTTTAATAATTTTCTTTTAACTTACATGCAACTATATTTTTCTTACTTGCCCCTCTTCATATCAATATATGTGTATAAGTATTAATATTCATATTGCCTGAGGAGCCAGTAGAAATTAAAAAACATTGTCAATGACCAACATCTTGTTTCTTATTACTGAAAGACTTAGAAAGTACTCAGCTAACACTACAAGGCAGTCATTCTGATCTAATAAGAAGATAAAACTGTTTAACACTGCTAAGTCAAGGTAATGAAACAGTTAGATGAAATTATAATGGCAGTTGAAATGATACACAGGTTACAATCTGGTGAGACTTTAGGGGACTGGAAGTTACTTTCTACCCAGTTAACCAGGCAGCTTGAAAACTGGCATGTAAGACTTGTTGCAGGATATTAAAAAGAGCTGGATGCAAGATGATTTCCGTCTGAGGAGTGCTGAATAATGCAATCCACTTAAGTTCAGTGATGTGGAAATGTGATTTTCAGAGTCTACATATGTTTCAAATGAAAGTATTGATCATGTGTTTCATTTTTTGAAAATTACATTCAACATGTCTTATTCCAAGAAGCTACCAGCAGAAAGTTTTATGCACTTTTTCTTCAGCAATTGTTCTCAACCAATATGTTGTTATGACAGGGTAAGTCTTAGAATGGATTACGCGGAGACATCAAGTTTAAAGAAGCAAATATAATTTTCTCAAAGTAGTACCATGAGTCATAGACTGTTACATGATACAGTACAGAGCAGAGCTGAACCTAGTGCAGGGAAATCTACACAATCTAATTAACATTATTCTAAATGTTTCTGTCAGTCCTAATAAAGCAAACCATAGCGACTTATAAAAATCATTTAATGATTTAATGATCCCAGAAACTCACAGCATGAGCTAATATAGATTGCTGTAGTGCTTTAATTCAACTTTTTAAAAACCTTGAATCTCTGATAAACATAATTTTTCAAATAATACTGTGAGAATGAAAATTATATTCATAAATATGTAGAAGAATGCAGTTATATTTGTTATACTGCTGTTATCTATGCAAAAACTAAAAGTACTTTCAGCCTGTAACAGACGAATTAGGTTGTTAGGAAGACCTATTAGACTAAAAGAGAATTTTTAGAGAGTATTATCCACTTATTAAAGATACTGTGGAAGTCTGAAGTGTTGTCAAGAATAATTTCTTGTTTTTCCTAAAAAGAGGTTTTCTCCTCTGTTTTTCTAGTCACTAAAGCTAGTCAGTTCCATTCTAGAAATGGAAACTCTAATTACATCCTGGAGCCAGTGCTATACTTAAGATATGCAATCAGTAACATTACCACACCTTTTATGTCTTTATTCAATCCACTCAGACTTCAGAATCTGGTATGGAAAAGTAAATTGGTGTACTCTGCCACTGCTCCAGGACCATATAACAGATACCAGAGTGAGATATAGTATTACTCTTCCTCAATATGTCTAATACCACAGGCTGTGGTGCTGCCGATTTTGGAAGAAAAATTCTGTAATGACTTGTTCATGTGAGCAAGGAGTGAACTCCTACTTAATTTCAAAGCAAGGAGGAAACAGGAAAGGAGCTACAATTCAGAGTCTAAACCTCTCTGAAGTTTAGTGCCTCCTATTCTTCTTAGTTTAAGAGCTTTCTTCTCTCTCTTTCATGCTTCATTTCAGTAATCCCTTTTCACTTCACACAACTTTTGATATAAGTGATTCCAGCTGTCATTTTTCACAGCAGCTACCAGGGAAAAGAAACATATGGTCTCAGAGAGCATACTGTAAGGACATATATGACCCACATGGCAGGAGCCTAGAAAAGGTTAATGAAAACTCTGATTATCTATCCTTCATGTGAAGAAGACAATTAGAAACAACTATTGTAATAGACTACATCAGGAGCTGTCTCAGGACTGCTGTTTTGAGCAACGGTGAAAAGGTGCAATGGAATGAAAATAGTCTGCTAAGTAATGAAGGTGGGAAGAAACCCCAGATAATCCATGAAAGATAATAGGTAAAAATAGTCTTTTGCCACTTAGCTTGACCTCTATGACAAGACACCTGAATAAGAGTATAGGTTTTGTTTTTTACTCCAAGGGATCTAGAAAGGATTTCAGGTTAAAGGGCCTGAAACTGGCAGATACCTACATTGTGTTTGTGAAAATCCTCACTAATTCTGTTATCTGAAAGTGCTCTTTCTTACACGGATGGAAAGATCACATATGATGAAAAGACTTATACCAGACAGGAGATTGTTATAGCTAACTGCCGCATAAAAGATGAGAACAGATCAAACACTAAAACTCCTATTGAAATTGTTGGAAAATGTGCCTTTAAGTTCAAAAAGACTGAAGTCCTGACAAAGATTTACTGCCTTGTAGTTAGATACTTGGTCAAAAAATGCTGTTCAGCTAAAAAGAGTGTGTATTTAATGTTGACTGACATGACATTATTTTATCTGCTATTACTAAAAGAAAACTGAGGTGGCTAAATGTAATAATAAATGCTACCTTTAAATATTGTTTGGTGGGCATATCTAAGCATTGAAAATGTTTACTTTAAAATTAAGACTAAAACTTAGTATCCTATCCTAACTCTTATTTAGCTTGAAAGATTTTATTAAGTGTCACTTTGGCATCTGGTCGACATTTGTAATGTACAGCAACTTTTGCAGTAACAGGAAAAATATTTTACAGAACTCTGAGTTGAAGCATTTTGTAAATATTTATTAAGAATGTATAGCAATCATGCAGGAATCTTAAAATTAATAGATACAGTCTGCAGACTTCTTAAACTGGCATTTTTAACTATAAGTTACTGTAAATTTTCTCAATAAATTGTCTGAATTGCCTGACACTTCTGTAAATTATTTTAAATTAAGTTAAATTAAGATCCAAAGGAAATATTTTAAGATACACAATCCTGAAACTGCAGACAATGTTTTTCAACACAAAACACCGAAGTTCTAAATGAATCTTTAGCAGCAGGATGCATGAAAATATATTTCTACTCATACAATCTTATGCACAGACACAGTTGTCCATAAATTAGATATTCAGTAGTTACTGTGTCCCTCTGGAAGCATCCCAATAGGAAACTTTATTTACATTCTTATTCTGACCCTCAGTGTGCTTGCAACTACTCCTTTCCTAGTTTCATCCTGCAGGTTGAGATAAATACAACATTGAGTAAAACAGGCAAGTCAAATTACAGCAAGGAACTGTCTCCTGTTGTTTAATCAGCCATCTTTTCTGAATCATGAAGGGAAAGGCAGGTTTTATTTTTTGTCTCTCCTGCAGAAGGCTACAGTGGAGCTGATATATGGCTCCACTTTGATAACTGACCATCGCTAATGACTCCCTGAATTTTGCATTTTCTATCACCTGGGCAAATCACTTTGCAGTAATATTGCATATTCCTAGAAGAAAAAATGTTGTCACATATAGATAGTTAAAATATATTTAAATGTATACTATGTAAAATGTCCTTCTTTTCTAATTTAATGGAACTTATAAATACATTTTCTCTGTTCTTTTATGGTAGATACTTAACAATAGTGCTGCCATTTTTTAAAAACTAAAGTTAATCTGACTAGTCTATGATCTACGAACAAATTTTTATTCAGCTTTAGTCAGGCTACTTGAAAAATTTACAATTTTAACTTTGAAGCAGTTACCTGATAATTCACACAGTACTTTTCCTTTCTCTTCTTTGTCCCTGATTCTTCTATCTTTTGAGACATCTTTAATTAAAGCAAGTTAGCTGTAGGGATCATTATCTAAAATCACTTCTACTTGTCTTATTTTGTTCAGAGGTGTCACACAATTCAAGATTGAACTCAATAAATACAGCCTTAAGGCAGTATGCAGCTGTGCTTCTTTTTCACCTGCGCCCACTTCTGCAAAAATATCTGATCGTGTCTTTAATGTTCTAAAAGCTTAGTGAATCCAGGTTAAATCCCAAGAGTCTGACAAGTATCAAGCTGCTTGCTGAATTTTACAATTGGTTGACTCAATGAGAATACAGAGTTACCAAAATGGGGAGAGAAGTGCATTTGTGAGCATGTATTGCTTCAGATGATGCTAACAGGAAAGCTAAAATTCTTGCTCATGCTCCTCCTCTCCTTCTCTTATTCTTCTTGACAAACCTCTACATAAACATAATTATTAATTTCATTAACGACATCATATATGCTTATTTTATATTACAGATCTAAGAGATTCATAAAAGAGAACCTGAAGAGTTCACATCTTGCAGCCTCTGAAAATATTTCATCAAACACTATAAATGGGTATGGTTTTGATGCTGGCAGTTCCACATACCAACCAGTAAAAATATTTAATCCCACTAGCTTGTGTCCATGCCACAAGAGTACAGCTTAATAACATGCAGTATGTAAAACTTTTTGCATGAACATTACATCTGTAATGAAGTGGGACTGAATAGGTTAGAAGTTGTTTGAGTCTGTCAGGTGGAAAGTTGTAAGTAGCAATCAGACATGTTCAGGTGCCAGGACTGATAAAAGAGAATTGTCATCTTTCTCAGAAGAAGTGGGTAAGAACCCTTTGCAAAATACATAATCCTTTTCACCTCACCTTCCATTTCTCTCTCACAATTAATACCACTCTCAGTAAGCTCCCTGGATGCATAAATCCATTCTCATTGATGGGCAGTCTCCTTTATTTCCCCTTTATTACAACTTTTTTTTTTCCTCCTCCTGTTCTTACACTTTTTAACTGTTCTTAAAGTACAGGGAGCAACATCTATGCAGTTCAAAAAAAGGCAATGGATTTGGCATTGCCTGTAAGATTATCAGAGTGGACTGGTAAGGACAATTAAGGTTGAAATTACTTAGAGTGATTAAAATGAAGTCAGTGGAAATTACTCTGTGGTTAACACTCACAAAACATGGACTGAGGACCTTATGTTCAAATGATTAAACCCGTTATAGTTGGCAATAATACTGATAGACTTTTTTTTCCCTTTTTTGTCTCTAGTTGCTTTTTTTTGTTTGGTTGCTTGGTCTGCTTTTTGTTTTTGTTTTTGTTTTTTTTTTTTTTTTAATTTCCTTCTTAGTGGTGTGCCTGTTTGATTTTCACTACATCATTAGTGAGAGAAAAAAGGGTAGGAAATGTAGAAGGCAGAAGCTGCTGCTGGAGAGACAACTGACAGGCTCAGCAAACTTTTATAGTTTGCTAAAAGTAGATCTCAGTCTTGGAAAAAGTACAGTTATCCTTTCTGAACATGTAATAAAGTCTGCATTTATTGCCTTTTTTCTCTTGCCCAATAGGCAGAATTGGTAGCTATTTAGCATACAAACATATTTGCTTTTGTTCAAATAAGATGAACACTGTAAGTTGATTGTTCTCCATATATTATTTCTGACATTTGATGATTGTTACTTTGCACGGAGTGGCACCTCTCTGCTACTCTGATTTCTTAAGAAAAATTTCTGAATTAGCCAGTGAGGGAGAAAGAACAATATGCTAATTACTTTACAGTAATTTGCAAACAATTTCTCTGTTACCCTCACAAGTGTATCTTAGGACATTACAAAACAAACATTTTGATGGTTTGCCAAGTGTACTGGAGCAGGCAGTTTTGAGTATGAGTCTTTTCCATCAAATAATAAAAATATAACTGCGCAAGACAGATGAAAGAACTGAGAGGTATTATCAAGACATACCATTAAAAAAAAAAACCACCCCAAAACTATTTACATTTCTCAATGTATTTTTAGGTTGTGATATAAGAGGATTGATGTGGTAATGGTGATTTGATTGAATGGCAAACACTAAGGATACACTCAGCATGAGAGCTCCAAAGACAGCTTTATTCTTATAGTAACTTTACAGTTCTATCATCTTTCTTACTGACCTTTCTTCTGTATTCCTGACTGGAAATTGGACCTTTTTCTAGGAAAGGAGTTTTATCTTTCTGTGTTGAAGAAAAGATAAAAAAGAAAATGGTTTCATAATAACCTGAAAGGAGGATCAGCTCCATGCCTGTTAAAAAATAGCAAAGCTCATGTTATGTTCAGTGCAGGCAGAAGTCAAAAGTGTAGATGCAGAGTAAAAATTGAAGAGGTTGATAAACTGAAAATTCACTTTTCAGCAACTTAGTCTATTTGTTTAAATGTCATTGATGTTTCTTCATAGAATATGTTGATAAAATATTTCTTGGCACTATTAAAAAATTACAGTACTCAGCATCATGCAGTTTGCCATTAAAACTAAATGCAAAATCCAGGATGCAATAGATGTCATGTCTCTGAGATAGATACCAAAGATGAAAGCTCTGAAAGAAAAAAAAAAGGGAGGAGGAATTAAATGCTACCAGAAGAGAATTTAAGCTTTGAACGACCTTTGGGAAGTGAGGGTAGATCTTCTTACATCTTTGATAGCCTTGAATCTATGGGGTTTATTTTTAGCACCTATGGGGTGCTGATTTCTATGCATAGTGTAGGTCACTATGTACAGGTGGGGAAAACAGCCGTGAGCTCTTTTACACATCTTTTACACACAAATGTGTGGACTGGCAGGGACTAAAGGGGGTCAGAGCTCAGGCCCTATGAAATGAAAAGCCAGCCAGGGGAACTGGCCTCTTCCAATCCGAGCTTCATTTCCATACTGGAGAATTAGAGTCATTAAGGGACTAGATAGAAAAACTGTCTAAGTAGTTTTTCCCAGACCTTTACATGGGACTATAAGGTTACTTTACTGTGATACCTTACCTAGTTCTTTATTATCCATGATAGCTAACAACTACCATTTTCACCCAGAATAGATTATGAGCAGAATTATATTACATATAGAAAAGCAAAGACCTCAACTGTGGACATTAAATTTCTTGTAAGAAATCCAAACTATCTGCTGTGGTAGTGAACATTATGGAAAGCCATATTGGTAAATGGAACAGATCAATCCTGATTTTATTCAGATTGTACTTAACAGACTGGCACTGTTTTCTGCACAATCTTGCTGAAAACTGGAAAAAATAACATAAACAAGAACTTTTTGGACAGATGTGGTACAGAATGAGAAGACAAAAAAGTATAAAAGTCAACCAATTATCTTGAGTTTATCTGTAACACTGCAGATCCAAAAAGAACTTCCATTAAGGGCAGCATTTACTGACAAGTTTAGAATATATAACCTGAATAAAAAATACTTAAGATCATGCATATTTATCTCTGCTAATGAGAGAGTAAGTGTGCTATTAAATGACATTCATTTTAAATGGCTAAGTCTCATAAATTGCATATCTTAAATCATAATTAGGATCTGTGATTAGCTGAGACATTTCAAAAGAGGTACTTGAGGTATCAGTAAAATAGAAAAGATATATATCAAGATCCAATGAATAAAACACCTTGTTTGCACTACAGCCCTTATACATAGAGCGGGAGGGGTGGAATAGAAATGTTAATACTGGGTTGAATTTATAGCATGATTCCAAATATCTCAAACACTGGAGCTTTAAAACAGTAGCTCAACACAAGTAATTAAATGGATTGCTTTGTGAGAACTAAGTGCCTATCCCTACTGTATGTATTTCTACCAACCTTGATTAAAGAACAGAATATTAGGAGAGTATATTGAATTGCTCATCAGTGCAAACTAGTGAAAATGAAGGATTATAAGTGTCTTCCTATTAGGTGAATCTTTTTTCCTCTTCTCTAAATTCTTTTGTGTTGTTTCACATTTAGGCTTAACAAAACAACTATAGAAATGATCAAAAAATTATTACTTTCCTAAGAAGTATATTTGTTTGGGTTTTTTTTCCCTCTCCATTATGTGCTAAAAATCCTGATTTCACAGAACAGTTATGATAAAAGTGATGAAATAAAAAAATGGATGAGTAGATTCTTGAATTTTTTAAAGGTAAAACTCCTCACATGAGAAAGAAAATCTGAAAAATCTATTAAATATGTGTTAGATTCTTCTGCTGTTAATATTTATCCATATTTTGATAATTATATAACTCATTTCAAAATCAAATATGCAAATTTGGTTAGTTGGATGCTGGGAATAATATTTTCATATCTTAACAATACTGTACATGCAAATTCTCATATTTTGGTGCACTAAATAGTAACAATTAAAAAAAAAGCATGTAACAATATTACAATTAAAACACTTATTTTCAACAGCTTAATTTGTTGCTAAGAATGTATATAATATCTCACTGTACCTAAAAAGACTTCTATGTTGAATTTGTGGTTCCTGTTCAACAAAGTCTGGTTTTATTTCATTTAGTGCAGGTCAGAATGTATTTATCTTGATATACTTTGGGATGAGCAAAAAGAATCAATGGCTTTATTATTTTCTTTTTAACACTTCCCAAAACTGTAATTGCACTTTCAAGCATAGACTTTCATGCCGAGATATATGCTGCATTAAAATATCATGAGAATGCTATAATGGCTCACAGGCTGTTCTCCCTTTCTTGGAAGATGATATATTCTCTTTTTATATCAGAAATATGAGATTGACATAAAAATATTGAGGGATCAGCTTGGGACATGGAAAGTGACATAAGTGATCTGGCTCTGAATTCCAAACTAAACTTCTTGTGTTATTCTTTTTTGTTTCCATGATAAATTTCTTCTGTGAGTATGCATGCAAAAAATGTTGCTTTCCAAAGCATTCTGGCATCACTGCTAAGGAGAAATAGAGATAATTATTATAGTGAGGCTCAAAGTTTACTTTATAGCTCAGGAATTATCTGAACCAGCCTTCTGTAAACAAAGCTGCTTTTATTCTGCCTCTCTTGGAAACAAATTTACCTCTCCCTTAATCATATTTCCTTCATTCAGAATGGAATAAAGACCAGGACATGGTAGTTCAGGAAAACAGATGGGACATGAAATTCAGGAAAGTGTAAAGATGTTTGGAGAAAGAAAACACTGGAGTTTGGCTGTTTACTGGATTTAAAATCAATTAAAAGAAAAAGATTCACAGAATCACATGGTGTTGGAAAGGACCTCCAGAGATCATTTAGTCCAACCCCCCTGCCAAAGCAGGTCCACCTAGAACAGATTGCACAGGAACTTGTCCAGGTGGGTTTTGAATGTCTCCAGAGAAAGAGACTCCACCACCTCCCTGGGCAGCCTATTCTCGTGCTCTGCCACCCTCAAAGTAAAGAAGTTCCTCCTCTCGTTTAGGTGGAACTTCTTATATTCAAGTTTGTGCCCATTTCCTCTTGTCATATCCCTGGGCACCACTGAAAAAAAAACAGTCCCATCCTCTTGACACCCACCCTTTAAGTATTTATAAGCATTGATCAGATCCCCCCTCTGACTTCTCTTCTCTTTTCCAGACTAAAAAGACCCAAGTCCCTCAGCCTCTCCTTGTAAGAGAGATGCTCCAGACCCCTAATCATCTTTGTAGCCCTCTGCTGTACCCTCTCCAGCAGTTGCCTGTCCTTCTTGAGCTAGGGAGCCCAGAACTGGATACAGTATTAAAAGGCTTAATTTTAAATGATGACTTCAAACACTAAATATCATTCTGAAATAAGCTTAGAGATATTAAGCTGAGCAGGTTCTTCCATCCTTTCTTTCTTACAGGATCCCCTTTGCAGGATTTTCAGCTATGTGAAATACTATAGAGGTCAGAGAAGAAAGGAACCAAAAAGTACCACATGCATGTCTTTGGAATTGACTGTCACTCTTCCAGACTGAAATAAAAAACTCAATAGATAGCTCTATATGTGTGTATTCAAATGTAATACAGCTTGGCAGAGCAGGCTAACAGCAGCAGATTGAATTAATACTATAGACAAAACGTGTTCAAAACTGATGAGCCCAATTAACTTCACAAAGGATATGAAAGCTCAGATTCCAGCTGATTAAAACCTGCTTTCCTTCTGGAAGCAAAACTGATAAAAGGTGAATTATGCCAAAGTACCAGGTCCTTTTACTGGGGTTGGCAGATCTGAACCTATTACACAAAATTCGGAATGAGTGGTCTAAGACCGTACATGAACATTACAAGAATGTGAGAGGTAAATTCATTTCAGAATGACATAATCTCTGAGCAACAATTAATACTGGCTACATAGGGCTTGTCATAAAATTGAATAAAGAAAACATCTGTTGAAGCAACCTGGTGTTAAGGAAGTGCCTGCTGTTTTCCAAAGCATGTAAGTGGAGGAGCTTTGAATACTTCCGACTGCATGTCTGGTACTAGAGGATGCATAGTTGAATTTCTCTGATTCTGCAGGAGACTGTTGCTGTTTTAGAATATAGCAAAGTGAATTCATACAAGGTCTATGTATATGTATGCATCTATATACACTGACCTTTGTATTTTGCTACAATGATCCCGGCTTGCCAAGGTTTAAATGTAATTTGAAAAAATGTGGATTTAATTTGTCCAATTTGATGCATTTCTAGGATACTGTACTTATCTCCAGGTTATAAACATCAGTGTTTTTTTGAGTAGGTGAACATGCTAAGACCCTCTCATTAGTTCTAATTCATAAGAACAAAACCACTTTGGTATCTACACTACATGCATCTGTCCAAAAAAAGAGCATACATGGACAGAAATATTTTGTGCAGTCATTGAGATCTACTCTTTCTGCATAATGTAACTTCACAGAAAACAGAACAGAGAAACTTTTATGTCATTTGTTTGCTTTTTTTGCATCCCACACTGACTTCTCATTGTTGCGATAGCCTTTTCCTATTACTAGGAGGCAGGATTGATGAGGCGGGATTTGTGTTAGCACAAGTATGTTTTATTTTAAAGACTTATGCTATCCATTTAACTGATGGTATACCTAAAGAAAGCAAAACATGCCAATAAAGAACACCATAGTAGTGGGTCTTTTGGGGATATACTCCACGGATTCAAACTTGCTAGAAAAAGAAACAGACTATGAAATGTACCAGATGCACATTTCAATCTAGATGCTGTTTTGCTGAAATAATTTCCTTGTAACCAAATGAAAGGTAAAAAAGTTAACTGCTGACAACTTTTGCTCCCCTCCCCACACACATACCTTCCTTTAATAACCATCTTCTCTTTTGTTAAAAAAACAGAACATGAGGGAACAGATTAAATACTTCATAACTGAAGTGGGAAGTGAGTAAGAACCTCCTTTTTCTTATTGCTTGGCTTACTTAAAAGCAGTTTTATCTGATTATTCTAATTTAGTTTATGAAATTTATTAAAGAGTCTGTGTAGCAATCAACTAGTATTTCAGTTACCGGGAGTGAACAACACTTGAAGAACACTTGGATTTTAACTATCCCATGGTTTGTTCTAGATACCTCTTCCCAGAGGAGCCCTTAGAACTAAGTCATAGGCCAGAGGTCTTGTTCTAGTGGCAGGAAATTCTGGCTGTGAGATACTCGTTCTTTTTACAGTGTTACTTGTCAGATATCTGGATATACTGGTAATCATATGAGCACAGAGAATTTCTTTTTGGCGCATGCAGAGTAAATTTGAGCTAATAGTAAGCTGTAAGAAATAGCCCCCTATTCTCACTATATAGCTTTTCTAACTAGAAAAACTGAGCATGATTTGTTTAAGACTAAAAGAATAAATTAACTTGCACTTCTTCAGCACAGATTCAGTGGGCTAGCCTTGTATCAAGTGTTGTCTTAAAATGTACTATTATTTTTTGAAATTTTTTAAAAAAATCTTCTTGTTGTCAACTGATTAGTTCATTTTTTGCACTTGCACTTAATCATCCATGTTACCAATTCAGCACATTATTTGATTTAGAGAAAGCCAATTATAATCTGAATTTTAAAATTTCTTCTTTCAGAATGTTATCTTTAAGTTTCTTGAGTGGAATGGCAGTTTTCATTATTCTCTCTGGATGAAAAGTAGAGAAGCAGCTTTATGAGAATATTTCATTCGAGATGCTGTCTTCATCTTTAAATTATTTGACACTGTGTCATGGTATTTACCACTTCTAAAAGGGAGAAATAATTTACGTTCTGTTAGACCACACAGATAGGCTTTAAAGGACAGCAGTGAGGATGCGTTTTATGGGTAAAAGTTGAGTCTAAACTTTCCTTCTGAAAAGTATTGGAAGAATATATTAAGATAAGACCAGTCAGTCATCATCCTTAAAAAACAACAAAGTCAGCAGTGAGATTATTTTTCCACAATTAAGACTAACTAGTAAGAAATAAAAAGCTAGCATATGCTGATGCTTATAAATCCTGGTATTGGAGTCTTTAGTCGGACTTGCAGTTTGAACTATTTTTTAAAGGACAACCTACTCAGTAGGCTTCCCACATACATGCTGTTGGCAAAGCCCTCATTAAAACCTTAGTGGAATTTTAAATTTGTTCCAACAGTAATACATCCAAATTAACATCTTCTTGTATCTACCTCAGGAAATGTTGCCTTGGCTTTTTTTTTTTAACTCAAATGGAAATTTCTATGGCAGTGGAGAAAACATAACTTCATGAACACAAGGTAATTTTAAGTTAGATTATTCCTAATATTTGAAAGCTGATTAATGAACAAGACAGAAAATTAATAAAATACATAAATATGCCAAGTCTTGCCTATTGTGCAACACCCTAGTCATCTGAACCTGGATACTTTTTTTTGCTCTAGGTTGAAACTCACAGGGGTAAAGACTGTATACTTTAAAAGTGTAGCACCCAGCACCCTGTTAATCAACAGAAAAATAGTTGCTGATACCCTGGTGGTGACTTTTTATTGAGACCAAGTACTCAATCCTGCAGAGCCGCCATGAGCATGACACTTGCTGTCCTGAGGTCTCAGTTCTAGCACCATTACAGTGATCATTTAAGTGCAGTATGTAGATTTCAGTATTGTTGTGCTTGATGATTTCTGGAGTCATTTAATAAAAGCAACTTATGCTAAAATATAATTAGGAATCAGAAGGTTAACTTGATGGACTGTAATGGCTAGTGCTATGCAAATTTAACCTAATCTGATTATCCTTTATGACCTTAAACGTGGTGAATCTGTGAATTTACTGAGCTTTCAGAATTTCCACAGCCACTCAGAAAAAGATGTTCAATAACAGGATTATATTTCACTTCACCAAATAAATACCTCAGAGTCCTTACTCTGGTCTTATTGTGAAATAAAAATGATACAAATGTAAAACTGACAGAAAACCTAGTAGAATTAACTATATTTCACCCTTTTTCTGAAAAGTTTTACAGCTGAGCATTTCTGAGGAGGATAAACTGATAGAGTGTGTCACAAACTTTACATGAGGTCAAACAAAAGTTCAAGAAACTCCCATTAAAATTACTTACACACACAAAAGTCATAGGGGAAAATTCAGGGAATAATTAACAGAGCAGATAGAGGGCACCTCTTCCTTCTGGCCAATTTCTCTTTCCAGCAGCCTATGCAGCTAAAATTGACACAATTATTTTCACAAAGCTGTTGTTCATATGTTAATAAAAAGACAACAGGATCATATGCAATTATGGTGTTAATGCTTGATATTTCCTCCTACAACCAGAGCAAACCCAAGTTGATGACTTCTGTCCATTATTTCTGGATCAGTGAATGAATCATTCACTGTGTATCTTCCCTATAATATTTCCATAACCTTTCCAAAGTACCAGTGATATACCATAGCTCTTAACCTTTTTTGCATTGTTTTTCCCCTGGTAAACAGTGACTGATGGAAGAATCAAGGAAACTTGAGGGATCACATTTTCTTTTATTAAATCATTTTTTTTCCTGTTTCTCAGGAATTGTTATGAGTATTTATATATGGATCATTGCATTTCAAATTATATATGCATTCTGATATATGCAATCTTTAATGAATGCAGCTTTTATGTTAAATTCTATAGTTCTGTATGTTTATTTTTTAGTGTGTCATACTTTAAATGGGCTCACACTTTGCCAAGCTGTGATTAAAGTCAGTGCTTATACACTGTTTCAATGGAAGAAGAAGCACAAACACAAATTCATGTAAAAGGGTATTTGGACAGACTGAGGTCAGCAAGTAACAGCTGTTACCACATTCAGATATGTCTGCAGGATTAATTCTTTTTCTGATACAGCTTTAAGTCAGTAGATGCAGGTTAACTAATGGGATACGCCATTTGCAAAAGTATCTTTCACGCTACTACACTGGACACCTTGAAATGAAGCACTTTTTGTTGTTTGTATTTTACCAGTCTTCTAAATGTGTTCTAAATAAAGGTTTTGTTACTGATTTAATATGGCATACGAATCAAAAATTTTGAGTTATCTATATACATACAGTATATATAGTGCAACATATATATGTGCACAAGGCACTAAAATGGAACTATCTGGGGTTTACCTCTGATCTGCATGACAGAGATCAAAACATGGATGCATCCCAAGTCCAATACTTAGAACGCAAGTCCTGGGGTTTGGCAGCTATTACTCATTTACAAAATATAAACGTTATAATATTGGATTGGGAGTTTCTCAATCATTCTTTAAAGAAGGGAAATCACTTCACAAAACACCAAAATTGCGAAGCTTCCAATAGTAGTCCATCATTTCACATGCATTCCGTCAGAGACATTGTTTGTCTGCTTGTCAATTAGAAAAAAAGATTTAATTTTGGTCTGACAGTCATCTATATCTATTAAAATCTGCTAACATCTTTTCACTGCTGAAGAAACACAAGCAGAAATTGCAACTGCGCTATTGTTCTGTCAAGGCAGAAAGAAAAAATAATGTTAATCAGTCCTACTACCAATCTCACTGTCCCACCAAATTTTGGTCACTATCAAGAATATAGAATAATAAAAAAAATATTGGATTTTGAATGTTATGTGGTCATTCTTGATTAACATCGGAACATAGTGTTCCTATGCAGAGAGAAACTGAAGTATTGAGAAGGATGAGATGTTTCATTTCAAAATAAGGGCATGCTATGCCACTGCACCTCGTCCGGAAAAGGTTACTACATGTCAGATTCAACATTTCAAACCTGCGTACGTCAGGAAAGCATTTCACTAGTTTTTAATAAGTGAAGGTCAGAACTGAGAAACCTGCAAAATGTGAAGGACTGCAGCTCTGCAGCTGTCAGTAAAGGGAAAGACAGCAAATGTTTTTTACTGTTGGAGTGCATATTCTAGTGCTTTAATTAAAAAAATAGAAATCAGTTCTTCATTGACTGGAATTTCTCTAGCTCCAGATTTAGAAAGGATACAAAGAAAAATAGATATATATTTAGACATTTTTCTACCTTAGAGCAGCAATGCTTCAATAAAAAACTACAAATGAAAAGTAGACAAGAGACAATATATCATGATCTCCATGATAGAAGAGTGCTCCATATGGCGAAATTAGTATTAGCGTGATCCATAGGAATTCAGGAACTGAATGAGGATAACTAAGAGTGATACTGGATACAGCTACTGCTGTAGCTCTGTGAAGTGACTGGAGATATCTATGAGCCTAAAGGTTTGCTTTTCATGGATACAAAATAAAATTATCAGTGGTACAGATTAGCAGTAAATCTAATTCATTTCGTGTTATCAGTCTGCTCAATTCTGTGTCCATTACCCAGGGAGATACCATCTTATGCTTTCCAGTGTTGTTTTAAGTCATTTGTGTACTATGAAGTGCTGTGATTCCTCTCTGCCCTTTAATTCCACATGAGCAACCTGTGCCCTGCAAACCTCAGTCCATGGTATGAAAGAATGAAAGTGAACCCATGCCATCGCATCCAGGCAAGTTAGAGTACAGCTCGGAGCTTATTAGTTGACAGCTCCCCAGTACAGATGCTTTTGACCTTATGCTTTGTTGCTTTGCATGAAGAGGGACAAGATAACATTGGTGCAACAAGTCTTTTGTTAGGAATCTCCTCCCATCTTTTGGGGAACTACTTCGCTTCAAAACCTGTATTTTACTGGAGATCAAGGAGACACGAAAGTCCTCTATTGTGTACAAAGTTTATCTGAAAAGCACTTCACTTTCAGCATTTGCTATACGTGTTTACATGTCTTCCTAGTTCTACCTTTTGTTTTATTGAAAGAATTCAAAAGATAATATTAAATAATAGTGTCACCCTGTGACACTTCCATAACAGTAATGTATTTCTTTTTCTGCTTGATTGGGAGCTAATTTCATATTTTAAATTATTTGCTGATCATTATTATGGTAATCTGAGTTTGAACTCAAAAAGTCAGATCAGTTTTTCTCCTGTGTTGTTAAAAATGTTGTGCGATTAATTGCAAGTTGCATAGTCCAGTGAATCTAATTCTTTTTAAACCTGAATCTCATTTGAAAAACCTGACAGTGCTCCAGACCTCACTGTGCTGATTCCCATCTTACTTGCCCTCACTGAAAATTGCTACTTTCCCTCTCCTATAGAAGCTCTGTTTCCTATCATAAATTTCAAATGAAGCTTGGAGCCTAATTTTGTGAAGTACTGATGCCTCACCAGTAAAACTAGTCTCTTTGGTAGTTAGTGAACTACTGATTTAAGTACTTTAAGACCTATTATAAGTCTTCACTATATAATTATCTGCTTATATGTTGTTCTAGGAATTTCTAGAGGTTTCAAAGATAATTTGTTTCTATACCTGACTGCATTTGGTAGGATTATTTATTATCTCCTAATTATTGTTTTCTTGTTGAATATTAAGCTGAAGGTAAGTACTTCCAGATGATGCAATACTTAAAATTTAGTTTCTGCTTAGTTCTCCGTATGCATATGATATATTTGCACACACTTCACTGTAAAATAAATTCATTACGATTGGAAATACCTGTTGCGAACTATGAACTCAGAACAGATTGTGTTGCAGCTATAAAAACATGGCTCCTTTTTACTTCACAGTAGGTTTAATTTTTAGTTTTGATTGTTATGCCACAAGCTTTGCCAAAATTATTCCTTTACTAGACGGTAATGATTTAAATCAGCCTGTTGGATAACTTGCCTGGAGCTCTTAATACCTATTTTTGTCCACTCACATAATTACATTGTTATCTAGAGTTTAATAGAACATTGCAATATTTAATTAAAACTGTGTAGAGCGATTACTATTTTGATTAAACCTGGGTTTGGAACCAGCCAATTTGTCGACATGTGCTCAGCATGTCTGGCTTTCTACTAAAACCTTTCATTAAGGTCACATCTGCTTCCCTTGACTCCTTCATCAAAAATAACCTTGGTGTTTACTCTATTTTACAACCATAAAATTTCTCAGTGAAAGATTCCTTCAAATCTATTTAAGATCGCATCCTTTAGCTCCTTAGTATTTCCCTATTGGGGGTATAGAGATCACTTTAAGTCAATATCCACCTCATCCTAGAGCAAAAACTCACCATAGCTACTGAAGTTATCTGCCACTCTTGTTTCCTATGTTTGACAAAAGGAAATTTTAGAGGACTAATATGAAACTTTAAACTTTATCCTACTGTTTTGTGAGAGCATGAGGAGATAAAGAACCATAGGACTAAAATACCCCGCTGTTGTATCACATAAATCTCTTCTGTTACCCTTTAAAGGTTAGAAATTGCATAAAATGTAATATAAGCATCACTGGTGTACTAATATATCCTAGAATGTGCATGAAGGGAAAACTTTGCACTCATTTAACTCAGATTTTATACATACGTGACTCAAGCTTCTGAGAAAAAGAGCTGGAAAAATCATTCACGGCAGCCTTAAAACAGCTTAAAAAAATCCTGAACAGTTCAGATCCATGTCCTTCTAGTAAAAAAGCAAAGAAGAAATCACCTTTTCTTCTCCCCCCTCAGAACCACCCTGCCAGCCCTGCTTTCAGCAGTCATTTACAAATTATTATTTATAGTAAAAAAAATCCTATCCTGCTATGCTTTTCTACAGGTCGAAGCAGAAGCAAAATGATTCCCATTCTGAGATTCATGCGTCTATTATTTATGCTAGCAACCTGAAAAGTTAAGGGTGGGTGGACTTAGGACAATTCTCTTCTAACCCAGATTTCAAAATGTAAATGGATGTTGCATTAATTGGTGATTATGCAGAACTGAACAAAAAGGGGATTTTATGAGAAATAAGACTTAAACTGCCACTGCCACTTACTCATTACATCATTGTGTGGCTACAGGACTTTGTTAAACATCCCAGGATACCAAAAGCCCAATTTGGCTCTCATGACACTATTTTTTAAAAAATGTCCTTAAAACTGTGTCTGAATCACATGCAAGTGCTAATAGAGAATCTAGAGTTCCAAAAACTAAAAAGAACTGCATGAAGCTGAGTGTTACTGTTGCCAGTTCCTGAAATTCCCGGTTAACACTTGTGAAGAACAACCAAATCTGGCTGTTACTGAGTGTTCCGCCTCTCAATATATGAACTATCAACCTTGTCTAAAAAACAAAAGAAAAAAAAAAACAAACCAAAACCCACCAAAAAACCCAAAACCATTTGACTGCAATGCAGCCATGAGAGTTCTGTATTCTCCTTGGACAGGACAGCAGATTTGACCAGGTGATCCAAAGACAGTGGCTATGTTTTTTGCACAGAAAAAGTTGCCATAGATCTAATTACACCAGAGGAGAAATTTGTGTTGGTAGGCCCAGTGCTGAAAAACTGTGGGTGATAAGCACCATATATTCATGCCCCGAGCTACTTATTAAGTAGTTTATGTATCTATATGGGTTGTGACAAATGCTCATCAAGAACAGACAGAATTGCAAAGGCATAAATCAGTGCGTGGTCTTATACTCAGACCATTGTTTCTTGACAGTGTGTCCAATCATATATGAACTAAATGATGCAATAATATCTGTGAAAGATTAAAAGTTACCTGGGCTTGCATACCACGCGTGTTGAAATCTTTAAAGTGTCCGTTCTTGCTACCAGCTTCTCCCATTTTTATGATTAAGAATACTCTCACAGGAATGTAAACACGAAATGGTTATCAGGATGCACAAAGACAAAACAGACCTGTCACCATGGGGATCCCTTCTCTGATTTTGAAAGATGCGACTGTCTGGTGTTTTGCCCAAATAAATATGTTTTGTGAGGGACTTTTTATTTTATTTTTTTTAAATCTCTACAGTCACCTAATTAACTCTAAAAGATTCTTGATTCCAAAGACTTAATATTGGGCTCTCTCAAAACAAGAGAAGTCCAGGAGCTGTTCAGTAAACTGATATGCTAGTTTTCAACCAGCTTCGGACTAACAAACAAGGAAGTTATGAATTAGTCCCTAAAGGAGAGCATATTACCTCTTCCAATTCCATTCATAGAACTTGTGCTCTGTTCAGATATAATTCATGTTGAAAAATTTCAAATAATTCTAACAGGAAACTTGGTGAGATAAATACTAGAAGACTAGAATTCCACTTGTTTTGTTTATGAAAGAAATATAAATTCAAGATCATATCAAGCTTTCTATCAAATAAAAGGCATTAAAAACTTTTTAGGCTTATCATGCTATTGTACATATGTGAACACTTTATCTTGTATGAAAATTGTTAATCATCTGGAAGTATTCCAGTGAACATCACAACTGAATCTGTTCTGAGTCAGATGGAATGCCAGATGACCAGTAACAGGTCCTGTAGCATTTAGAATGCACATCCATGAAGGTTCAGCCAGAAGACAGGGAGATTTTGGTTGAGCAGTACACTGATGACAGATAAGTTATATCAAAGAGGACTTGGAAAGAATAAATGCCGTTGTTTAAGAAATTATTTCAAGGACATTTTACAGGCATGCTTGCTTTGAATGCAACTTAACAGTCAGCTTCTGGGGGCTTTTATGCAGAAGCAAGCCTTAGGTAGCAATGAAGCCTAGGATGGCAGAAAGCATAAATTTCCTCAGGGAGCATGAAGTTGTACAGGGAAACTATGCCAGAATAAGATACCCTAGAAAAATATCCTACTCATACCATGGGTAATGTTATGAGTTGTATGATAAAAATACCCAGTTATTTGTTCACCTGTGAGCAGGTCTCAGTGATTCTCCTCTCAACAGTAAATTGAGGTATTTTTGTCAAATAATACTCTGCAATCTGACAGATCAGCACTGCTGGACTCAGACAGATAAGCACTGTATATTCAGCTAGGGCAATGTAAACATTTTGTATGTTAAAGTAACTATCATAGTTGCTAAGCTCACCAGGAATCTCACTTATAAATCATTGTAGTAGGTACCAATCATATGCAATTTGCTACTGATATCATAGACTAGCAATTTCAATTGCCACTGTAATTTTAAAAATAGAATTGGGGTAAATAGGCATTTTTACTATTTCAGAGTAGCTTTCTTTGAGTAAACTCTCAGAAAACAAAGGTTTGTTAAACACAAATGTTTTTATGACAACATGTGTTAGTATTAGTAGTACAAATATTAACCGGGAATATTTTTCATAGAATCATAGAATGGTTTAGATTGGAAGGGACCTTAAAGATCATTGAGTTCCAAGCCCCTTGCCATGGGCAGGGACACCTTCCACTAGAGTAGGTTGCTCAAAGCCCCATCCAGCCTGGCCTTGAACACTTCCAGGGATGTCCTCTTTGAGAAGTTTGGCAGAAGAGACTTACTCCATCTTTTATTAATTCATTTTATTAATTCAGATCACCATTAGTCTGGATTAGCATCTTAATTGTCACACTATAAAGAGTATTTATCAACTTAAAAAGGTTGGGCATAAACAGTTTTGACAGTTTTATTTTCTCAAAAAATCTCAGCCAAAAGAAAACCAAAAAAACCCCCACCCAAACCAAAACCCATAGCCTTTAAAAAAATTTTAATGAGGAGCACATTTTTAAGGGAAACATTTAAAGTGTCTTTAACTTAATGAAAATAGTTGATCATATTCTTTGGGAGTAGATGTTTTTTGTGAGTTGTCCTCAAAATCCCTCTGTGCATAATATTCTTATGTGATCCCAGGCTAACATCCCTGAACCATCTGCAATATTTTCTAAGTTCATAACACAGATGTAAATAAATTCTTGTGATCATGCACAATTTAATAGATTTTGTGTTTATCAGTTGTGACTTTCCAGTTTATTTGTCTTGTCAGGAGGTAGTAGTGTCTTGTCAAGCAGTCTGACAACTTTTCACATAAAATAAATCTGGAATCCATGTTTCATTGCATGAATGAGGTATCTATGTAACTTGTGTATTTAGTTTCAGAATTTTTTCTTAGTTAACTTGAAGGAAATTGCAAACAGGTTAGGTCTGGAAGCAAGGCTTACTGAATCATATAAGAAGAGGCCATATACCCTTTCATGATGGGTTTATTACTTTACCTACACTGAATGGAGCACTTCCAAAATCTCCAACTGATCTTTGAACAAAATTCAGTAAGAAAACCCATCTAAAATTATATTATAAATGATGAAATAAAATAAAAATAAACTCTTATGATGTCAAATTTACATTTTCAAACTTATGACCTGGAAATATTCTACATGAGACTTTATGAAGCATTGTGCTTTTAATAGGTTGTTACTAGAGCTGGCAAACAAGCGTTTGCCCTTGAAAGGACACTTATCTTACAAAGACTAATTAGAAGAAATAAGTATTACCCAGAGTTTGTGGCAAAAAAAAAAAAAAAGAAAGTGAAATTTCTCTTTTTAAGTTCCCATTTCTACTGAGCAGAAATCTTTTACATGAAAATCTCATTTACTAAGGGTGTTATTAACTATGTCTTTCTTAATGACCCAAATCTCATCACTGCTGCTACATCTTTTCTTAGGTGGAATCCAACAGAGTGAGAAAGAAAGAAGGTAACGATGGCTTTTGCAAGGACAAAGTAGAGGAGATGTTGCCAGGGAGACAGAGTAGGAAGTGTTGAGGATATTTACTTGGACATGTTGGTACTGCGTATATACATGTGGACTGGATACCTTAAGGACTGTATCTGAAAGCATCCAGTGAAAGTGAACCTGCAGTTTTTTATTTTTAAATAATTGTATGATTCCATTAAAGTCACATAAAGCCCAATGTGAGCAGGGCCGAAAAGTGATATGGAAATCAGTTTTTTCATCAAACAAAATTCAGTAGAACAGAAAATTTTGCACGTTATTAATCGTTGTTCATGTAGCCACAGACTTTCAATAACTCAGTTCTATGCAACATGTGAAAGGGTTGTTCGGTTATAAAATACAAAATATCAATTATTTAAAGCAATAAATTTGTACTGTACAATATTGAAATTCAAATTGCTCTGAAGAGCTTGCCAAATTTTTATTTATTTGCTTCATGAAGCAAACTTTGGAGATAAATAACATAAGCTAGCTTTCATGTAATGAAGCTTGTTCCTGACCTTCAATCAAAGAGATCTTTACAAGCTTATAACTAGACATATATTAAAGGAACACACCCCTCTATCTTCTGAAGTGCCACAAGAAAAAGAATAATGAAACATTTCTATTGCTACGTGACTTGTAAATCTAATTTCTTTCATAAAGCCTGGTTAACTGTAGAGAGACATCATTGTAATGATTTTCAACTGGATAATAAAATTTGAGAAAACAGATTTATTTCTTACTTTACTGAAATAATTTTGTGAGCTGCATTTCAACTGAACAGGTGGTGCACACTGAAAGATAATGCTGTACAAAATGGCAGGGTTGTTTAGCCTTGACAATTTAGTGAGTATGCACATGTGTTTTAATTTTGGTACGCTGACCAAGATCATCCATTTGAAAACCAGCAACACCGAGATGAAATGTATACGGAACAGTAGGTCTGTTCAGTTGTGATTAATTTTAAATAAGAATAACATTTTTTATTTAATCTGTATTTACATTTATTTGCTTTTGGCACTTGCTGTTCTGGAGGTTTCTGTTCAGTTTGTTTCTGTCAGATTAGATATAAATGTCATAGTTCCCCCTACCAGCTGAAACAAATCTCCTGCCTTGCATACCTTATTGTCTGCCATTGCCCCTGTTCTCTTGGAGGACCCTTCTGCTGGATCCTTACTTGGACAGGATCACCCATTTTTGCAGATACATCTTTTTCCCAGTTCCACATTTTGCCCTGCATCATAATCTAAGCTAAAAGGTCAAGAGCTCAATAAAAAAAAAATAATAAATTGATATGGGTTTCTCAACATTTCACAGAATCACAGAATGATTGAGGTTGAATGGGACACCAGGAGGTTTCTAGTCCAACCCACCTGCTCAAAGCAGGATCTATACTGAATTCATACTAGACTACTTAGAGCATTGTCCCTCTGATTCTTGAAAATCCTCAAGGATGGAGGTTTACACCTTCTCAACAATCTGCTCCAGTGCTTAGTTATCCTTTCGGTGACCAGATTTTTTCATTATATCCAGTCAGAATGTTCCTCTGCATCAATACATGACAATTGTTTCTCATTCTTTTGCTATGCATGTCACATCAAATGGCCTGGCACAATCACCTTGTAATGCCTTGATTTCAATGGAACATAACATCATTTTGTGATGAGAACAAAGATCAATTTAATATCTCGCAGTTTTCTGGGATTTTGTCTTAATCATATGCCTAGGAAAGAGCTCAGGTGCAGCCTGTAGTAATATTTCTTCAGAATATTCCCTGCTCCTCTAACTATTAATGGCCAAGGAGTTTCCTAAACTACCAGTGATATTTTTGCATCAAATAGCCTGCATGAATTTAGTTTATCCACATTCTCTTGCTGCAAGGAACTCTGGATCTCAGCTCTAGTGTGTGTGAAGAACCAACTCCATTTGTTTTCCACCTGCCACCTAATATTTCTGTTTGATGACCTATTAAGAACTAAGAGCTCTGAGAGGCACTGAATATTTTTTTCCCATTTTTACCCTTTACAATTTTATTGGACTGAATTGTATACACCCTCAGTTACCTCTCTTCCAACCTGGGCTTCTCAGTCCTTGCCTATTCTGAGGTCATTTCCTTACTTTTCTGCCCTTCCTTGAGCCTTTCCTAGCCATATGACATATTAAAAAAGTATCTTGAGATAGGAGGATCAAAACTGCACAAACTAGTTATATATCTATACAGCAGAATAACAGTCTCTTTCTGTATAAAATAACACTGTCTGTTCTGATTTCCATTCCTGAATGTATATTCCCTTTTGGGGCTGCTACTGGTCTGGTGTCTCCATCAAAATACTTGAGATAATCCAAGATATCAGTCTGAATTGCAATCGTCTGATCAGAGTCCAGCATTATGTATGTAGTTAGGACTTTCTTTTCCCTATAAGTATCATGTCACATATACCATCTTTGAAATTTATAAACCATTGTAAGTCTTATGGATTCCTCTCAAATACCTTATGGCTTGTTTCCACTTGCCTGATGGCTTCTAATTTGGGGCTTGGGAGTGTTTGCATTAAAAACTTCCAGGTTTTGTGTGTTTGCATAAAAGTCAGGGGTGGGAGTTTGGATGAGAAGGGAGTAATTCTTTCTGCAGCTTTTAAAAATAAATGGTTCTTAGTAAACTTAGATGCAAAAGCCCTCAAATTGTCTGTGTTTCCCTTCTTTCAAGCTTTTAAAAAAATGACTTTACAATTTTTATCAGAAGGATATTTTTCTTTACTAATAAAAATATAAGGTTATGAGCACGTTTGCCACCCTAAAAGGATGAGTACCCCTATATTTGCAACTAGAATTCAGCCATTTTTCTAATAGATCAGAATTTATTCACATTAGCTGAGATTAACTGAGATCACCAAATAAACAAAGATAAAAGAATAATATAGTTTAAAAAACAGATTTTTTTTCTGTTTGTCAAGTGTGTTTTTAATCATTAGTGATAACACTGTATAGTAGATGACCTTTTTGATGAAAGACTGAAAAATATATGGTTAACTTGAAAAATAAGGAGGTTTGAGTAATCTGAAGCCTCTCTTCAGTTCTCTATATTAAATACTTCAGCAACAGAAAGGCTGTTTTTCATTTAGTTACTGTATTAAACAATAATATTAACATTTCCAAGTGACATCCTGGCACTTTTAGTTAAGTCCCCTAACTTTAAAAGTCTGGTGAGCAGTCAATATTTAGTCAAAAGTATGAGTGAAAGTCTTGAGATAACTAAGCCAGACAGGATTTGCATAATTTCCCAAACTGGTCGCTGCTTTTCTCCCTAAAGTGAATTCCTGGGTTATTACTTTTGTTCACAAATGCCAGGGCTTTTCCTCTGCTGCAGGTCCACACGGGGTACATGCCTAGGTAGGTACCATGTCACTGTTTGTGAATCCAATCAGAATACTATGTAAGGAACTTAATTTGACCTGGTTACAGAAATAGAACCATAGAACTTGTCAGATTTCATCTTTTTTGATTATTTTGATGTCATAAAAGTAATCCTTTCATCTACCAGACATTCCCAGTAGATGTAGATGAGGGAAAAGAGTCATCTTTCAGGTCTGTCATCATCCTAGTTGCTCTGAGCAGATGCTGGTATATTAGACTCTGAACACCTTAAATATTGCTGGAGTTCTTTGACCATGTGGTGTAGTTTCTTACTTTGGGATATCTGGATGGTACACTATAATTGCATTGACTGAAAGCAAAAATGAAATGTCTTTCTTTGGTGAAACTAGCGTGGAAAGTTTTATTTTAAGAAATCCCCATGAGGAAGATTTTGATTATCGAGTTAGAACAGAGTTTTCACTCTGACTCTTTTATTGAGTATTTGATTTTCCTGAGATTTATACTTCTCAGTCTTCCCCAGCTGCTGAAATTGGATTATTATCAGAAAAGGTAAGCTTTCTTTTTTGAAATGTAACTGCCGGATGACTGCTTGATTCAGGAAACAGCTTGACTAAAGCTAAATACTCAGTACCTATGGGAAAACAAAGAGAATTTAAAATACTTATTCCCTATATCATAATCATAAATAAATATATGTTTTGTGAAAATTAATTTATTCATATTCTATAGAAGTTTATCAGAGGGAGACTAAGGAGTGAAACAGTGTTCCAAAATTAAAGTTCACAACTGAATAGTTTTTTTCTAAAACAACTATAATTTAAGTTGATTAGCATGGAAGAGAATGCACACTAACTAGTCAGCACCAAGAGGAAGTACGGGGGCAAAAACTTGTACTATCAAATAAAAACTAGCAATCTAGGACTCTATATACCCTTTATACATTATAGTAGAATTTTTAGTTGCATTAATTTAGAAGCGTTCACCATTGAAGATTTCCTTTTATCTCCCTAACTTCCCCATTCAACCAGAGTGTTGCATGTAGTATTGAAATAGCAACAGTGTTTTGCTCCTCTATTTGCTGTCAGTGGTCCAAACGCAGATGCTGCTAACAGATTACACAGTCCGTTCAGTTCCTCCTCCTCAGGCTAGTGTTTCTATATTATTTAAAACTCAGAAAACTGTTCCTGCATTGAATTGCACAGTTAAGTCATATATCAAGGTAGCAAAAATTATGGTAGTGTCTCTCAGCTCATTACACATTAAATTATAGACGCTTATGGTTGTGGACTTCGTGCTGGCATTTGACAACAGAAGAGACTCTGATTGCAGTCCAGGTTAGATAAGAGCTAGACAGTTGGTCTATTAATCAAGTGAACAATTTCAGCTTCACAGAATGCTAGCCTCAGATGGTCTAAATTGGCTTAGGCAGTGGAGCTGTGCTGTCTTACTCTGAGGCCATGCCCCCCATTTTTTGTCTGATTCGTTAGCTGAGACAGCCAATGGGTTAAGTTAAAGAGGGAGACTAATTTATTTTTGTGCCAGACATCTGCAGTTGACTTCAAGTGATGACACAGTTCTTACTTTGTTCTCAAATGCCAGTATTTCTATGCTAGGAAAGTCTTATTTGTCTTCAAATATTACATTATCATACGTTTCTGGGACAGGCACAAAATGCTTTTTGGCTACTGAGCGTCCTGATGGTAGACACCTGAAGGAGCAGTGGTGTGACTCATTCCTTTCTGCCTTGATATCTTCATTCAGTTATTTACAATGGCTTGCAAAAATCTAGCTTCTCTGTAGTCCAAGCTTCTATATCTATAAATTACTAGATGCTCACCTAATTTCCTAGTAATAATTCTACCTGAAGCCAGTAACTTTAAATTTGGAGAGACATCAACAGGGAATAGAGAGTTCCATGAGAATACAGGGACAACCAGACCCATTCTGCATGAGCCACTTCACATCCACATCCAGGCACCTGCCTACTGCCAGACACACGATTAACTCGGGCACCTACCCCAGCACTCACTCGTTGTTATGCTTCTTCCTGGGCAAAGCTGCTGTGTGTGGAAGTGTTCAGGCAACATGATGAGGTGGCAGCATAGATGCAGAAGGATTTGGAAGATTGCAACTCTCCAACAAAGGAGGAAAAGTGGCAAATTGACATATGTCAAGCAGCTGCAAGGTTTGTACATTTGTTTCCTGCTGAAGATGGAGAAGGTCACCTGCCAAACTGGATTCTGTCACTTGAATTTGCCGTGTGAGAGCTGCACCCCTGAGCTCTCCCCACAGCCACTCTCCAAAAGTCTGGAAACAGTGTTAAAGTGTTTTGTTATTGGCCATTCTGTAAAGAAATAGCAATATCCATTTATTCTTTATTCAATAAAACAAATCCACAATGATGAAAATGACTTCTCCTATTTTCTAACAGTGTGGTGAAAAATAAGCATGTGCAGTAGTCATGTTAGAATGAGTTTTTACATCAAGTATGAAGCCTGATTTTTTGCTTTTAAAATGAAAGGGTATTGTGCCAGATATAACTTTGGGGAAGCAGACTTTAACTTTTTATTCTTCAGTCACAACATGAAATAGTAAAAAGACATGATAAAGTAAAGCAAGTCTCTCCATCAGTTCTTTTTTGGTAGACATAATTAGCTGATATTTCATTTCACGTGGATAAATTGTTGGCTTTAAGAGAAATTAGAAAGACTAATATAAATTCTATCACCATGATTGAGATCCAAATATATTAATGCAAGCAAACACTATTACCTGGGGGTTTCCAGCTAAAATTTTTTCTCATGATCACTATGATTGAGGATGTGATGATCAAAGACTGAGGAGAAGCTGTGGTATAACTGGAAACAAACCAGTTTTCATTTCATAGAGAAAGAAATTATGCTTATTAAATGACAAAAATGATCCTCAGATATGTATCTTAGCCTAAAGGAAACCATATAGTTGATAAATTTTTACATAGACTGATAGATTGTTAAATCACACTGTTTTCCAATGATCTATTGTTTCCCAAACATAACATACAGAATGTACAAGTTACAAGAAACTTTTCAGAAAGTATTTATTTACAATTCTTCAATGTCCTATATTGAAGGGTTGTGTTAGTGGCCAACCATGGTAAATTTATAATCGTAGAATCATAGAATGGTTAGAGTTGGGAGGGACTTAGAGATTAGTTCCAAGCCCCTTACCATGGGCAGTGACACCTCCCACTAGAGCAGGTTGCTCAGAGCCCCATCCAGCCTGGCCTTGAACACTTCCAGGGATGGGGCATCCACGACTTCCCTGTCTCACCACCCTCACAGGAAAGAATTTCTTTCTGGTATCTAATCTAAATCTCCCCTCTTCCAATTTAAAACCGTTATCCCTGTCCTGTCACTACAATTCCTGATAAAGAGTCCCTCGCCAGCTCTCCTGTAGGCTCCCTTCAGATATTAGTAGGCTGCTATAAGGTCTCCCTGGAGCCTTCTCTTCTCCAGGCTGAACAACCCCAGCTCTTTCAGCCTGACTTCATAGGGGAGGTGCTCCATCCCTCTGATCATCTTTGTGGCCCTCCACTGTACCCGTTCCAACAGGTCCATGTCCTTCCTGTGTTGAGGACTCCAAAGCTGGACACGGTACTCCAGGTGGGGTCTCACAAGTACAGAGTAGAGGGGTAGAATCACATCCCACAACCTGCTGGCTATACTTCTCTTGATGCAGCCCAGGACACGGTTGGCTCTCTGGGATGCCAGCGCACACAGCCGGCTCATGTTGAGCTTCTCATCCACGAGCACTCCCAAGTCCTTCTCCTCAGGGCTGCTCTCCAGCCATTCTCCACCCAACCTGTATTTGTGCCTGGGATTGCCATGTCCCAGGTGCAGGACCCTGCACTTGGCTTGGTTGAACTTCACAGGATTTGCATAAGCCCACCTCTCCAGCCTGTCCAGGTCCTTCTGGATGGCATCCCTTCCCTCCAGTGTGTCGACTGCGCCACCAAGCCTGGTGTTGTCGGCAAACTTGCTGAGGGTGCACTCTATCCCACTGTCCATGTCTCCAACAAAGCTGTTGAACAGCACTGGTCCCAGTACTGACCCCTGAGGAACACCACTCATCACTGTCTGCCACTTGGATATTGAGCCATTGACCACAACTCTTTGAGTGAGGCCATCCAGCAGGTTCCTTATCCACTGAGTGGTCCATCCATCAAATCCATGACTTTCCAATTTTGAGACCAGGATTTGATAGTGTCAAATAATGTAGAAATTCTGAATAATATCTGCATAATGTAGAAGACTGAAACATGGAGAATCATACAATCATAGAATTGACTAGGTCGGAAGGGATCTTTAAGATCATCTATTCCAGCCATCAGCCTAACTCTCCTAAAACCGTTCACTAAATCATGTCTCTAAGCACTATGTCAACCCATCTTTTGAATACGTCCAGGGATAGTGCCTCAACCACTTCCTTGGGCAGCCCATTCCAATGCTTAATAACCCTTTCAGTGTAAAAATTTTTCCTAATATCCAATCTGAACCTCCCCTGAAGAAAACCAACCTGGCATTATTAACAACATAATAATAAGGAAATAAACTGTGCCTCCTGGATGTTATACATTGGTTTACGATACAAAACACAATTATTATCCCAATGGGGTGCTACAATTGTGATATTAACCAAGTCGGTGAAGTACCTTTAAGCAACGTCTCTTAAATCTGAATGAGTCACATACTACTGCTAAATTACGACAAATGATTATCTGCTACTTTTACACCAATCATAATAGCAGAAGTAATTGGATTATTACCTGCACAAACAACAAATTTTTAAAAGTAGTTTTTAGTATGACAATTCTGAAACCTGAGTACACTGATAAACAATTTACTGCTTTTATCAACTTTTATCAACATGTCCAAATTTTGAATAAACAACCACCCACAACACATTTTAGCAAGGAATTCATTCTTTTAACAAAACAATTCAGAAAATGCCATTTATGCACCTAATTTTGTATGCAGTGGAGATACATTATTCTTTCTTGTCCACTGCAATGGTTTTTATTGCAAGTCTATGACTGAGGAGCCTGTACACAAAGCTCTAAACCATGTTCCAGTCTCTATTAACTAACATGTGTTGGTAAACTCTGCTGTTTCCAAAGAATTGGATTTGCAAATTTCTATCCACTTTAACTGTTTCAGAATTTATTTATAAATTCTCACATATATATTATTTGCTTGTTGAAAGGTAACACACAAAGAAAGTCTGTTTTCTGTGGCTTTTAATGTGGAGGACTGATTAATTTTTGCTTGCATGATATAAACAGGAAAATAATAAGTGAACCAATGTAATTACATTTTTTCATACAGTATTCAATCATATAAATGATGGATTGGAAAATAAGTTTTGCACATTAGACATTACTCATGAGCAGATCTTCATAAGGATTAAATATTTGATATGGGCTGTATAATCAGAGCACATAGCAGTTAGGTTACAGTAACAATTGTAAATGCTTTCAGAGATCTGAAAGGATGTTTGATTTCAGAAGAACTGCACCTTTTATTTATTATCTAACTCTAAATGTTAGGAATTTTCAGTGAATCCAGTAATGATGAACTCATCGTAGAACAGCAGCATCAGCTATATACTTATGTGACTTTTTTTATTTATACAATATGTGGCAAATTCTAAAGTTTCCTTGATTCATACACAAATTGATTAAATTTCTGTGGTTTTGAGATGTGAAAACTAATCACTTCAAGTGAAACCTAAAGTGTACCTGAAAAGCTAGCAGAAGGCATATGCACATTCATCTCCTACTGCAGTTTGATTTGCCTATGTATTCATTAGCACAAAATGTTGGACCAGTCAGCAAAATTACCTAAATATGGTGGTGTTTCACATATATCAAAAATTTGACATATTGCTGCTGACAACTCAATTAAATTAAATGTCATAGATGAGTATTTTTACTGACAAGTGCACTGAATTAGGAAGATATTCACTTAATGTTCTTTGGTAATTAAATCATATTGAAGTATGAGGTGCCTGTCCACCTGCATTACTGGTCCTATTAATAATGTACTCAGAATGAAAATTAATAATTAGCATTGGTTAAATATGCATGTGTCTAAGTTTAACCATCATTGCATTTTTCTTGATTATTTATATTATTTATATGGCAGAGTATACATCTGGTGATGCATAATTTTGATCACACACTGTCTCTGAACTCTGAAAAGTTACTTATTTTTGCTCCATTAGTTGCATAGTGTTAAATAATCGTAGTTTTAACTGACCTTTTCTGATCAGAATCTCTTAACATCTTGCCTTGTAAAAACAGCATGCCCAAAACTGCATTCACCCTTCAAGAGCAAAACTCCAAAAAAAGCCTTGACTTTGATTACAATCAGTAGGAGTCTCAGACAAAAGGATTTGGTCTACTGGTTTTAAAGATAGGGGGAAGGTTAATATCTATTTGCAGTGGTTATTACACGCTAGTGTCACAGAGAGCCTTGAGAGGACTCAACAGAATCATAGCCAGAGGCAGTTTGTCAGAGGGACCAAGTCATAAGGCAGTTGCTCAGTTTGCAGTTGAGAGAGAAAAAAATATTCACTATCTCAGTTTTTACGTCCTTGCTATGTCAAGTTTCTTGATAACAGGAATTTTCTGTGCCTTCAGGTAAGCCTTTGAATCAGGTTGGAATAGCAGAGAGGAGAAGTTACTTCTGCAAATATTCCTGGAAACGCTGGTTGCCAAGTGCCATATTCTGATAGACTGATGGGCTCCATCAGCTCCCAGAGATGCACAGCTGTCACTTTATTTAAGTGCATGGATGATAGTCTTCCTGCCACTCGTATTAGATGGGCATGGAGAGTATGTTGCCAGAAGTACTCTCATTAATTATGCTGAGGCCTGAGTGAAAAGAACCCATTTTTTTTACAGATGAAAGGAACAGAAATGCTGGGAAAAATAAAAATATTTTTGCATTATTTTTTTAAATAAACAATTTGTTATTAAATAAATAAACAAAGAAAATATGACACAGAAAGCAACAGAACTGAGACAATAATAATGGCCTTATTTTTATAAACACATTTTCCCCAAATACATCCTTTTGCTCCAGCCTCCTCAAACATTTGCGGGTAATATATAACCCTTTCTATCTTTTAAGACCGTTTCACAGCTAGTATTTGATTTTGCAGCCATCTTATAGCCAATATCTGAAAACACTATCCTTCTTAGAGTTTGTCCTAATTTCACTGAGAACACAGCGGTATATGAAGCATAACAATCTGAGGTGAACTGTAAGATGGAGAGAAGATGAAAATTCACAAGATCTTATCTCAGCCAGCCTCCCCATATCTGAGATCCAAAATGACTGTTTACAGGAAACATCATAGAATAGAAAACTTTGATAAAGTGTGTTTTGTTGTCTGTCTTGGATAACAATTGCTTTTGTGGAATTTGAGTTTGTGCTTGGCTGAGTTGCAGTTAATATACAGGCACAATAAGCATACTCCTTAGATCATGTGGAGACTTTTTAGTCTTGCTTTGGCTGACTATATATCTATATGTGTGCATATACATGTCTACTGATATTTAGCAGCTTGAATAAATATTTGAAAATATTCCCTGTGTATAGTTCATGCAGTGATAGTTACCTAAGTATTTAGACAGCCTTAAACAACAAGAAGAATGAGAACACTTTAGGATCAGGCAAGAAATTACTTTTTCCCATGCCTGCTACCAGGGCAGTCTTGGACCTACACCTAAGGGAAGCAGAACAGACAGGTAAGGACTGGCATGCTAAGCTTGGGGAAAACAATGTACACAAATACTACACATTCTACCAGCTTGGAGGATGTTTCTAAGCCTTAAAAATAAAGGAGAAGGGGAGGCAGAGAATTGTTCTGGTTTAGTTTTGAACTACCATTATTTCATTATGTTGGAGAAAAGATTGATATTTCCATTAAAATTTCATAATTACAGACTAACAATAACATTTTTGTTTTCATTCAGTAAAGATCATTTACCATGGGGGAAGAAGTGCAAATGGAAATTAAATACTCAAACATTTTGTCTTCCTGAAAATCTTTTTCTTCCATGCATGTATAATAAAAGTAATAGCATGCATGAACCATTATGCTTTCCAGCCTCTTTCTTTCTTTCTTTCTCTTTCTTTCTTTCTTTCTTTCTTTCTTTCTTTCTTTCTTTCTTTCTTTCTTTCTTTCTTTCTTTCTTTC
>JAHREE010000073.1:4049067-4178072 GCA_033628505.1 Tringa tobata
CTTCCTTCCTTCCTTCCTTCCTTCTGGAAACACCTGCTAGTCCAAATGAATGAAGATATAACTGGTAAGTGCTGTGATAATTAACGATGCAAACAATCAGCTAACTGAGTTTTATTGGTTGATATAGTTCTTGTTCAAAAGGTTAGTGAATATAATTTGTAAAAGAAATATCTTAATTACTGAGGAATAATTTGGAATTCTGGCAACTTCCTATACTGGACATAAAACTTGTGTTCTGCAAAAAACAACAACTTTAGAAACACCTTATTAATCCAGCCAGTCACTCTGAAATGAGTTTAACTTCCTCAGGCTTGTAGAGGCTATTAAAGTATTACAGGACAAGGATCATACTTCAGTTCTTGGTGGAAGTCAAAATGCAAAGAGAGACTTTTGGGTCCCATTCTGATCAAATCTGGTTTATTTTTCTGCCACAAAACTCATACCCAGCAGCACATGCATAGGGACAAATGAGCTACTTTAAACTTCCTTTATATTCATATTCACTCATTATATTGAATATAATATAAACTTCATTTATATTATATTTTATATTCATTCAAAAGTGGTTTATATATAAACCACTTTTCACAGTTTTCCAGTGAAAGGATCCCAGCAAAGACACAGAATAAAGCACAAAGTGATTCCTTCCTTTTTTAGAAGGCCATAAGAGAGAACTGTAAGCATCTAATCTGGCCTGCTTGTTGTGGTTCAAGCAAGGTTCTCACATAGGGTGACTGAGGCACTGTTGATTTCCAAAATGCTAGATACTATGACTTATAGACCTGAAGACAAAAATAAGTCCTTTTTGTATTAGCAATATTATTGGTTTAGAAATGAATTAAACTTAATAGAAGCTTTCAAATGAGCAGACAGGAGGATGACATGGGACGATTTTTTTGCCTGAGAGTCTTCTGGGCTTTGGCAGAATGGAAGAGTAACCCTTCGCCTACGCTCCCACATCCTTATCCACAAAGCTACTTGGAGTGCATGTGTCTTCTAAGCATGTAAATGGAGAGTGATAGCAATCTCACTTTCTTCACCAGACAGAATGAAAAGCTTTAGAAAATTTAAGAACTACTGTGCAACAGCAGATTTTTTTTTTCTTCCTCCTCCTGAGTGATGATCTTCATCTTTGTACTTTCTGTTATAGAAAATTACTAAAGAGTTCAAGTTGTGAATGTTTAAATTCTACATCGTTCAGAGCAGTTGCCTAGAATGAGAAGAGAGTGAGCCAGGGAGTTCAAACCTACACATACCATAATTTAGTTTTCATTACTTTTTTGTTAAAAACATAGCTTATTTTCAGGTATAAGAATAATTTATTGGTCCTTAAACAAGGAACTTCCTCAAAAATTATCCAAATATTCTTGGTTTGGAAAGAGCTGAAAAGAATCAGCACCTTTCCCTTACAGCCTAAAAATCCTTAATCATAGAACCATAGAATGGTTAGAGTTGGAAGGGACCTTAAAGATCATCTAGTTGCAACCCTCCTGCCATTCATCATCTTACTGAAAAAGATACGCACAACAGTTCAGTCAATCTTTTAAAATGGGATAAAGATCAGAGATAAATGAGTTAACATAAATCTTTTTTGTACATATTTTCTGTGAACTTCATAAGATTAAGTTTACTGTTATTTCTATGTTGTCAGGGTATAAACCTGGGACTTTTGGACTAGGGGTGAAACTGAAGGAATCACAAATGAATGACTTCTCAAACACAGAGGCCTGAAAATAAAAAACATTGTTTGTTTCGCCTAAGAAATTGGGTATGTCATGTGTGACTCAGTTATGCTTACCACAAAGGACATCTTCTAAGGAACATCCTGTTGCTATGACATCATGTAAAGTTGTACTCTTGGTATAGAAAGAATAGAATTTTGTATTATGGCTTACTGTGTGCATAGAAGAACCTTCACTTCAAAATAGCTTGATTGCGGTTACCATGAGAGTGACATTATTTTCACAATGAGGCCTTCAGCTAAAACTATTTCATACATCCTTAAATGCTTTAGAACTGTCAGTTAAGTACCAAAAAGGAGTCTTCTCTGTAGAACAGAGACTAAGACATAAAATCTGCAGATTAAGCAATAGAGAACAGAGCTGGCAGGCAGGGCACTTTTTATAACAGTAATTAACAGCTCCCTAGGTTACGGTCTGATGACATGTTGTGTCAGTTTGTACTGATGGTTGTCAGACGGCTATAATATTGCAGGCAATATAGAGGTAACAAACCGGGTAAAGACCAAAAGCCCCAGAAATTATACTGTATGCATTACAAAATGCAGTGAAGCCCTGTTATCCTGGATAAGAAGCGACTGGGGCACCAAAGGTAGTGAAAGCTTGCTAGTACAATTATTAAAATATGTCCTTGTGTGCATCTCCACTTGGACCCAGCTGAGGTGTAGCAGATTGTTAATGCTTCTCTAGCACGCCTTGACAGAGCAATACTTTCTCTCTGCACAAAGCCAGCTTAGTGCTGCATTTTCAATAACAAACCTTTGTGGAGGTAAACACACTTGAACAGAGACCAGCCCCGGTGTTTCAGAGTTGCATTGCCATTAATCTGCAACACTGTAAACTCACTCATGAGTAAAAAGATGACCAGGAAAAATGTGACCTAGGTAGGAAGTACTGATTATCAGTAATATTATTTTCTGTCTGAAACTACCCGAAAAACAAAAGCATATCATACAATTTATACACACAAAAAACTCAATAACTCCCCCTAATCTGGGTACCATCTCAGAATTTTAAAAGAACTAAACCAGTGTTTTCCTTTTCACATGACATTTTACAGACATGTCCTGGTTACATGTCCATGATACAAATCTCGTATCAGATTTGGCTGTTGAGATATCATTCCCATAAAATTTACTTTCTCCCTGAATTTTGATTCAATTCACTAAAGAACCAGAATTTTGTGGAATATAACAAAGTCTAAAAGCAATATGTAGCCACTGTTCAATAAATTTCTGCCTTCTAACAGAAACTGATAATAATGATGTGACCGTGTAAGAAATATGTTGCATTTCAAATGCAGTTCTAAAAGACACTTGTTTTTCATATCACAGGCTGTGGAATGTGGCTCTGGAAAAGCTGATATTAATAACTCTGTTTAAATTTATAAAGGTACAATCTGTGGAGTACTAAATAGCTTTAATTTTTTGCCAATTCTACTTTTCTTTATTGTTTTGTGATGCTGAAGGTGAACTCAAACTTCACTAAGTTTCAAACAGATCCAACATTTTCTGATAAATTATAAAAAAAAAAAAACCAGCATTGCAAATATGATTTCAGCATTTCAGGAGACATACTTCAACATTTTTCCAAGTATCTACTATTCAGAGAAAGTGAAAGTGTTTCAGACCTGCTGCTTCCATGTTGAAAGATATGTAACTTTGTACGCCCAGGAACAAGTATAAGCAAGAGCCCCTCTGCATACCATTCCTTGGCATTAACTACAAACATAGGTCTTACCACTCTGAGAGCAAACAGTTTCTGCACAATATGCTGTTAATTTCAGTTTGAGAGAGTTAGAAGAGGCTTAGCTAAAAAGTAAAACCAGTAAACAGAAAATTCATTCTGTTTTACCTCAGCCCAGGACAATCTTCCTCAAAGAATCTGCTTGTAGTAGGTCTGCTTCCACCAAAATATTTTGATACTTTTATTGTTATGCAAATGTTTACCCACTTGTTCATTGAGGTATAAGAGGGAGCAGAGATTTCCAGAAGAAATTTCCACTTAACAAATTTACACTTAGCAGACCAATTAAATGTAACCAACAAAAAGCGCTAGCTTTAGGCCTTTTACTTTCTTGATTATCAGTCAATAAGAGATCAATGGCTGAATGTAAGCTAAGGCAAAACAGAGCACTAGTCTGTCAAGCTACCTCTAGTAACAGTGGGCAGTCACAAATTAACATCAAAATTAACCTAAATTCAAATTGTCGCCAAGGTCTGATGTTTTTTAGAAAGGAATTTCTTACTCATTGTAATTATTTTATGACAAAGAATAATTTATGTTGCTAAAAAGCATATAATTAGAAATAAACTGAGAGCTAGTTTAGAAAAATTACAGAGGGGAGCTTCTTTTAAAAGTGTAGTCTAAGAGACAGGGGAATGGACAAAATGCTGAATCTTTACACTAGCGTGTAAATTTTCCCTCCTGTACTTACCCGGTTTAGTTTGATTTGCTAGCACGTCATTAACAGGCTAAAAACTGAAGACAGTTGTAACTCTTTGCCAAGCCATGGGCTGATGCTGCACCATGATCAAGGCATCAAGGGAGAATTAGTTTCATACTCCTGTGGTTTTCTCTTTGTCTTAAAACTTAAGCTTTGGATTTATATGATTACAAGGAGAAATTTTATTATTAAAGCAGCAGTTATTTAGCTGTTACAGCTTTCAATAACATCTTAAATCTGTGAATCTGTAGAGGTTTACAAACGGCTTTTTATTCACCTCAAGATTTTGAGGCCAGTCATGCTTTCCTGGGCAGAAGTACATTTATGGTGTACCATAATTTTTCCAAGGCTGGCACAGATGATGCAAAAACATTAAGCAGAGGGTTAGCCGAAAATGGTACCATTCCCTAGGGTACTGAAAAGCAGTTTTAGCCTCTTTGCAATGCTCCAAGTGCTATGATAGTCACTTCGTGCGATGATATATTTATGGTGAATATGCTATCTTAAAGTTTTAAAATGAAGGCTACAAACCAATTTACATTCATGACTTCCCCTCATGGAGTTTTCCTTTTAAATGTATTTAAAATTCAAATATTTCTTGAAGGGCTTGAATCTTCTCTCATTTGTGCCTGCTTCACAGTAATGCTAGTTTTGTGATTTTATTTAAGTTCTTCTTGATTTATAGAATTTTTATTTATGCGAGAATCTGCCTTTTTGTTCTGTATTGAGTACGATATATTGTTTCTTTATTTATTTTACTTTTTAGGGCTGAATTAACAGTGGTCATTATAAAGTCAAAGTCTTCCAATTTGACATGAATAATCCATTTGTGCACGCACTCTGTCAGAACACATTCCTTTAAGGAACACTGAGTAAAATAAATGGTGTTAGTATGACTTAGTGAAAGAATTGTTGCTACATTTGATATAGTCTACATTAGTTAAAATAATATAACAATAATAGTATTGAATAAGTCCATATGGATTGATACAGTTATCAACACTGTACTCTAGAAACATTATTTTTAAAAAAAGGTAGGAAGTTACATATTTGAGATAGGACACAGCTAATAAATTGTTTGGTATTTTCATTTACAGCCTTGTTCATGTCAATTATGATCATAAAAACCTAACAATAAATTTTAATAAGAATGTGGCAATTTGGGAGTACTGTTTGGGATTTTAAAGTACTGAAGTGACAATTCTGCAGAGGTTAATATATATCACCACAGCAATAATTCGAATGGTTTATATGAATACTTTTCAAAATTGGCAGATAACTATCATTAAAGAACTGGCTGACTTAGTGAATCGTGCTTTAAACTAACAAACTCAGGTGTAGTGTCCAAAGCTGTGACATCTGCATATTCATAAAGAACAGAGTGATGTCTGCACCTACCGGAATAGTGAGGACTGCTCCCTAGCCATTGATAGGACGCAAGGGAATGGCTTAAAGCTTAGTCAGAGGAAGTTCAGATTGGAAATTAGGAAAAAGTTCTTCACTGAGAGAGTGGTCAAGCACTAGAAGCAGCTCCCCAGGGAGTCATGTCCCCAAGCCTGTTGATGTTCAAGAAGCATTTGGACAACCCTCTCAGATACATAATTTAACTTTTAGGTTGCACTGTGTGGGGTCAGGAGTTGGACTCAACAATCCTCATGGGTCCCTTTCAACTCAGGATATTCTATGATTCAGTTGAAGCAGGTGACTGGGAAAAGAAGACACATTTAACAAAGGCAAATTGTGCCTGACATGAATCAGCAGTGCGCTACTGCAGCAATGGAGGCAAATCAGACCCTGGGCTGCATCTGCAGGGCCATTACTAATAGAGACAGACACATGATCTTTCCACTCTACTCGGTGCTTGTCAAACTACACCTGGAGTACTGTGGCCATTTCTTGTCCCCACAATTAAAGAAAGACTAAGGCTGGAGAGGGCCCAAAGAAGGGCCATGATGATGATCAAAGGGATGGAGAACCTGCCCTACATGGAAAGACTGAAAGAGATAGGTCTCTTCTAACTGGACATGGCCTAGAATGAATTTCATTGCAGTATTCCACACTTGAAGTGCAGTTACAAAGAGGAAGGAGGTTCTCTCTTCACAAGCAGTCACATGGAAAAGACATAGGTACAAATTGCACAGAGAGAGGTTTCATCGTGACATAAGAAAGAAATTTTTTACAGAAGGGGAATCATTCACTGGAATAACCTCCCAGGGACATGGTAGATTCCCCGCCACTGGAGAGTGATGCTAGAGGACGCTAGTGATGCTCCATGACTGAAGAGGGTTCTAATTAAACACATAAGATTTTTGAGTTCCCTTGCAACCTGGATTGTTCTATGACTCTATGGTTCTATGAACTGAAAGTCTTCAGAAACTAGTACTAGTCCCCCTTCAGAAACCAGTACTGGTTGTATGTTGGAAATTTCTGCAATCCAGTCTTGGGGCTCTAATAATGTATACTAGTTCTATACATTTTCAGTGGGGTAGAACATAATTTCTGTTTTACAAACTGAAAATTTTTGGGTTTTGTTTTCTAGTCTTTGATTATAACACCACCAGTTTGAAAAAAAGATGGGCTGGCATAAGTCTATTTGTTATTCAAAAGACATCCATATTTTTAAAACCAGTATTTAAGTTCTTGCAGACAACTTTATGAGACAGTACTGAATGAGACACTAGTGAATAATACCAAAGGACCTTATTATCAATAAGGATACCAAATGATATCAAAGTACCTTAAATATTACCTTATCCTTATTTAAAATATTTTCTGAAGCCATTGACTTCAACTGGAAATGTTCTATACGTGAACAAAAAAGGAAAAATATTGCTTGCGCGCAACTGAGAAGTTTCTGCTTGTCTAAAGCTTGAACTGTCCTATTTTGTCATTAAACTTTATTGTAGATGTTAGAATTTGAAATCCTGTGACCTTTCCTTAAAAGCGTGGTGTCTATGCAAACAGGCATTTGTGTAAATAGTTTTCATTTTCCAGGCTTCTCTGGAAAAAATACTATTTAAACACAGAATGAAAGAAACGCAAAGGAACAAGTGAGAATATTTAAAATGCTTTATGTTATACATAAACTTAAATACCATTCTTTTCTTGCTTGTGAGAATTTCAGTGTTAATAGGCAGGTGTCCTTATAATGTTGAGTTCTCAGAATCTGACAGTTTGATTGTTTAATCAATTTTTAGATGAAAATATGAGTTTAAAGCACACAGAACATTGCCCAGTTGGCACAACTTTATTAATTGTATCTGAATATTTTTGGGTAGTGTTATTGCTTGCAAATTGTTCACAAGTAGATCTTCAATCTCTGTCCTATCCAGTAATATAATCTCTTGAAATTAAACATTTTAATTTACTATGAAGAGTAAGTATGAAATATGACTATTAACTAAACACTGGAGATGAACTTTTTAGGTTTTTAAAAGATCATTTCATTTGCTACCTTATAACAGCAAAGAAGAGAAATAAAATCAAGTAGAAAAATAAATCAAACTAATTTATTTCTGTACAAGACTTCTACACCTTGGGCAATTAGTGACTCAGTAGGAGAGGCTGAACATTGAGCAGGGAACTGAGTAATCGAGTGAGACAAAACAGAATGTCTCCAGGAAATTATTAGTTTGGCATATTGGCTTTTAGTGTTTAAAAAAAAAAAAAAAAAAGTTATTTCAATTTCTAGTTGTTACTATGTAAGACTTAAAATATGCTCTGAAGATATTTAATTCTCTCTCAAAGTCTACATTTTCTTTCATTACTATTAATACCATAGGTCACTTCCTTTATTAGTGGTGACTCACGACAGGAAGCCCTTCAACCAGTTGGCCAGTGATATTCACTATTCACTGTGTTCACAGTTCTTGATCAGGATGGCTGCTGTAAGATTCACTTTAAGAATCTTTTCTTATTTCTCTCTTGTTTTGGTTTGTTAGTTTTTAAGTCAATGAAATTTAAATCTATCTGTTTTAAGTCGTTTTTATGTCAAATAACATGATCAAATTCTGAATGGTTATGAAGTTCAGTGGCTAAAGTATGTGAAGAATGATTCAAAATAAACATTTAAAATTTTTTCACTAAAATACAAAAAGTGAGATCTGAAGAGGAAGAATTCCAGACATCAACTAAAAACTGTAATATTGTGTAAGGTGTTGCAGTAAAAGAGAAATGTCTGGGGTTAAAATCACATAGAACCTTAATTCCTTCATTATCTTTTTCTGTAAAGGGAACTGTACAAGGTCTCTTTTTCTATTAGCTAACTTTTTCTAGATAAAAAATGAAAACAAAATAAAATAATTCCTCTTCATTGGAAACTGTTAGAGGAATTTTCCTTAAGTAGAATTTTGAAAGCACTTTTAGGATGAATGAAGCTACGTTTGTTCACAAATAAATTAGACCCCCAAAGTGAAAAAAAAGTCATAATGTCTCATATCTAGTACTTAGGCACATAAAATTCACCTTTAATTAGGAATTTTGTAAGTTTTATAACCTTTTGTAAGGTTGTGGCTTACCTAATAACCTTTTGATACAATCTAACAGATTTGAAAATCTAAGTGTCTGGAATCCCTAAGGTATTTTGGTTATTAGATTTAACCTGCAACATTAATAACCACACACCGCCTTATCCTGTATTTGCTGCATGAGATGTTCCTCATAAACAGTGAATATACGTAATGGAGAACTAAACACCATGACAATAGCATCTACATTCATAAATAAGAGTATAATTTCACTGTCTTCATTTCATGAAATAATTGAATCTTTTTCATTCTCTTTGCTGAAGAAAATTATGAGCAAAGTTTCCACCCTAAGCTGTTTTTTGTAAAAAATTTTGAAATTAAAGAAATCGGGATTTTTTTTTAATATTTTTTTGTCATAACTTTCAAATGTAATTTGAAAAGAGATTATATCTTGCTGATGAATGATACAATGGGAAGATTCATATGTTGTTAACAACTAATATATAATTACTGACTTGTGCAAACTCCTTTTTCAGGAAGAATGATGTAATAAAATGTTTCAGGTTTTATTAATAAGATATGGGAAAAAATAATACCACATAGGAAAGGAGAAGATCCATTCATATTGTTCATGAGGTCAACTAATTTCCAGATACTTGGTCACAATTTAACCCGATGGTCTCAAACGATTTTTTTTTTTTTTTTTTTTTTTTACCCACTAAAATACTAGTCTCTTGGCATCTATGCTATGGACTGTAGCTGGCTATCATATTTCCTACTGTGAAGACATTTATCTCAACATATATGTGTATTGAAGTACAACAGGATGCTTGTTTAAAATCATTTGAACAATACCTGTTGAAAAATTCTGGACTCCAACTTAAAATGAATTTGTTATGATGCTGGCCTTCACAGGTCTTGAAATGACAATTAAGTGAAAATTTACAACCAAGTGAAATATGCATTAATAGCATATTTTAGCTAACTGTAATGTACCACTTCTGCAAATGAGGTGGCCTTTAGTGCAGCATACAGCAGAAGTCATACCACTGTTACTTACATAAAATTATGTTAGAGTAATATAGCTATGTGTGATGTTCAATTTAAGAGGTTAGCAAGCTATAGTAGATCACCTGAAAATTTTTGACGCAGGTTACACTTCACAGTTACAATTACTGACTTAATACACAACATTACTGACTTAAAAATTATACTGGCACAATCATATGCAAAACAAAGCAAAGTCTTAAAACCAGTCAGGCCTACATACCTTTCGATAATCAATATAAAACTCAGCAGAAATCATTACTCCAATTCTTTCTGCTATGATAATCACATATTATTTATGAAATTTCTTCTAGAAACAAAAGAATGTTAGCCAGTTAGCTAGACATCTATTTTCTTAACTTTTTGATCAGTTTTTGAAAAAATTTTGGGAAATATTTTTAGGGCAGTAAATCTAATAAATTAATTAAAGAAAATATTTATTCCAGACATATTGACAAAGAAAAATAACGTTATCCCAATCCAGATTTTTCTATATCTTAATATATAAATGTTGCATCTTATTCTTTCTGCATTCTTTATTTAACTTTCCCCTAAACATCAAACCTTATTGACTTGGACTAAGCAATGATCATTCCGTTTACTGTCCCTAATTGTGTAGTAGTTCAATTAACTGTTAGCAGCGTGGGGTCTATTGAGATGGTACAGAATCCAAGTTTTGCATTCTGGATTGTAAGAGGAATTGTGCTCCTGCAAAATTTAGATAGTTAAGTTAACATTTTACTGATCTCCAAAAAATCCTCTCTGTGGCCAGTTTATACCCACTAGTCTCCATCCCACCTTAGTTCTAAGTTGTTCTTCTCACTTCAGAAGTGGGTCCTTTCCCTCCTGCTCTATTTATGGACAGCTATAGCATGCTGTGTTGTCCCTAAATTTTTCTTAAAATTTGAACTTTGATTACATCTTGATACATTGCCATCATTAGTTTATGCATAATCCATGTACAGCTTTCTACTCTATTCATATTCTGTTGCACCCTCAGTGAGTTTGCAGACAACACCAAGTTGGTCAGGGCTGTTGATCTGCTTGAGGGTAAGAAGGCTCTGCAGAGGGATCTGGACAGGCTGGATTGATGGGCTGAGGCCAATGGGGTGAGATTCAACCAGGCCAAGTGCCAGAACCTGCACTTGGGTCACAACAACCCCATGCAGCCCTACGGGCTTCAGGAAGAGTGGCTGCAAAGCTGCCCGGTAGAAAAGGACCTGGGGTTATTGGTCAACTGTTGGCTGAACATGAGCCAGCAGTGTGCCAAAAGCATACAGGGCTGTATCAGGAATAGTGTGGCCAGCAGGACTAGGGAAGTGATCGTTCCCCTGTACTTGGCACTGCTGAGGTCCCACCTCAAGTGCTGTGTCTAGGTTTGGGCCCCTCACTACAAGACAGACATTGAGGTGCTGGAGTGTGTCCAGAGAAAGGCAACAAAGCTGGTGAGGGGTCTGGAGCACAAGTCTTACAAGGAGTGGCTTAGGGAGCTTAGTCTGGAGAAAAAGAGGTTGAGGGGAGACCTTATCGCTCTCTACAACTACCTGAAAGGAGGTTGTAGTAAGGTGACGGTTGGTCTCTTCTCCTAAGTAACAGGTGATAGGACAAGAGGAAATGGCCTCAGGTTGAACCAGTGGAGGTTTAGAGTTAGGAACAATTTCTTCACCAAAAGAGTTGTCAAGCATTGGAACAGACTGCCCAGGGAAGTGGTGGAATCACCATCCCTAGAAGTATTTAAAAGACAGGTAGACGTGGTGCTTAGGGACACAGTTTAATGGTGTTTTTTTTCAGTGTGAGGTTAATAGTTGGTCTTGATCTTAAAGGTTTTTTCCAATCTAGACCATTCTGTGATTCAATGATATCTTTGTTGTATTTACAGTACAGCTTTTCTTTTGGTGTTCAGATACTTGTTTTGACTAACAGGAATCTGTCTGCACTCCTGTTAAACAATAATGGTAGTGCTTTTTTTTGTTTTGTTTTGTTTTTTCCTGCAAATATATCCCAAGTATTTCAGCTGGATGTTCCTGTCTTTCATCACCTGTCATTAGGTCACATTTCGTTAGTCATTATTGTATTTGCTGTTGTCATTTATGATTGAATGTCATCACAAGAGAGTTTACCACATCTCCAAAATATTTCCAGTATTATTCTCACTTCTGAAATGTACAGGTCAAAAATAATCTAAATGCCCTTTTCTCAGTACAGTACAGCTGTTACACTCTTGCTGCTGGTGCACTGGTATATGGCACCATGCATTATTAAACTCTCGTTTTGTTTTTTTTTATTTTCTCACATAAGTAAATGCAACATTCTAATGACTGGCAATAATACACTATAAGAATTAAGTGAAAATTTATGCAGTAGTTTAAAGTAGATTTGAGCACTTGAGGTTAGGATTTAGGTATTGGAGAAAGTTAAGAGGCACTTAGGTCTCTGTATTCTTATTTAAAAATACATTTTGCATAGGTCAATGACTCCTCCCTTTAAAAATACTGAAATCTGTCAAAATATAATAATTAGTTAAAAAGTTTACAAATATTATATTGCAAATGCATAGTTCTGCAGAAGTTAGAATGATTTTGACCAGGTTAGCTTACCGCACTTCAATGTTTTTATCTACAGTTCCAAAAAAAGTGATCTCCATCTTTTCCACCAAATTACTGATTACAGTGTCCATAATTTTCTAAGTTGTGGCTGCATTTTTTATTTTGGAAGCACAATTATGGACTTGGTTTAATAAAACATGTTGTTTTCAAGGCTTTTATCTCGAGTTAATATATTGATTTGTGAAACATTGGAATATTGATCAACCTGCATGTGTTTTGACATCTAAAATAAAAATTGGCAAAAGGACTTAACGACTGAGTAAGACGATCCAATAACATCACCTAAATCTTACAATAAACTCAATATGTTCACCTGTGATTCTGGGTAGAAAATTAAAATTTGTTCTTCCTTGATGGATTTTATTTTACTCCCAAAGCACCTTCAAAAATATGTGTAAACTCTAGGGGCTTCTTGTCCCAGTACATTTGAAAGCTGAATTTCTGTGCTAGTTGTGATCATCAGATCCAATGTATTCAGCTTACTAAGTCAGAGAATCAGTCACAGGATGGCTGAGTCTGGAAGGGACCTCTGGATGTCCCTTGATGCAACTGCCCTCTTCTAGAGCCGGTTGCCCAGAACCATGTCCAGGTGGCTTTTGACTGTCTTCAAGAAAAGAAACTCCATAATTTTGGGGGGCAATCTGTGCCAGTGCTCGGTCACCCTGACATAAAAAAAAGTGTTTGCTGTTGTTCAGAGGGAGCCTCCTGTGTTTTATTTTGTATCCTTTGGTCCTGTCACTGGGCACCACTGTAAAGAGCCTGGCTTCGTCTTATTTGCAGCTAAATATCTTCAGGTATGCATATATATTGATGAGGTCCCCTCTGAGTCTTCTCTGAACTGTCACGGTTCTCTCAGCCTCCCATAGAAGGTGTGCTCCAGAAACAAGTACTGTTGACTAGTTCTGCCTAAAAGGGGCCTCTGTGGGGAACAGAAAGCCAGGGAGAGACAGTTTGGATGGAAATGGGTTGTAGATCTAATAATGAAATCCTCTCAGCCATCCCCAGAATCTTTAACAGTGTCTTGGTTACGAGAGCAGATGTAGTGAAAAAGAGGGATTTTCCAGGATAAAGCAGTAAAACCAATCCATGAGACAGAGCCCCATGGCTCTATTTTGAGGATTTCGTTCCATTGCAGGAATTGGCTATGTGAATTAGATTACCCTCTTTCTACTTTTTCTTTTCTTTTTTTTCCTTTTTTTTTAATTTCCTACCCATTTTCCTTAACTTCAATATAGGTATTGGTATTACCTAATAATTAAGAGTTAAATTGATAATTTGATGTTATGCTAATTATTTTTTTTTCATAAATGTACTACAATTACATGATCCAGTTACAATTTAACATTTCTCATTTTTATTTTTTGCTTTACATAAGTGCTGAAAATTATAGGTTAACTTTTAAAATATTAGAAAATTAGGTATTTAAAGTAAGTCATTCCCATACCTCAGAGAATTTTTAATTATGCAAATGGTTCATTGCAATGCATAAGCTGAGAAAGTACAAGAGCATGAATTTTTATTACTGTTAGTTATTAATATGAATGGGATAAATTTATTGAAGATCTGGATTATCATTTTTTTTACTTTGAAGACCTGATTCCATAGGAGGCCCAGCAGCTTAATGCACAGCTTTACTGTTTTGCTTCAGGTATTTATAGGAAACTTTTCTTCAGAGTAATCTCCATATAATCCCCAATACTTTCATTATGAAAAATGTGGAGCATATGAAATGATTGTTTCCCTTCTTTGTTCATTCTTGAACTGTCCAATATGTCCCAGTGTATACAATTTAATCAGGAGAAGAGCAACCCATAGAAAATATCTGTAAATGTAAAACTACAGTCACAAACTGCTAATGAAGAAAATGCACCCAGGGTGCTGGAGCTGTCACTCAGTAGTCAAGCTCCACTCGCTGCACACAGACAAAAAGTCTAATTTCCATTCGTCAGGCATTCAAACTTGTCCTGACTTTAGAAAGAGCTTTGCCTGTGTAAAGAATGCAAGATGAGCAGCAGGAAACCCAAATTAAACTACAGTGCAATCTCTTTACTACTGCTTTTGCAACGTTACTGATAAATATCACCATATTGCCTTAGAATGGAGAATGGACCATAACAGCAGATGGAAATACTGTAAATAGATGAATGTATGTAAGGAGCTGAGATTAGAAGTCATCCTGATTATCATTTTTTAAAAAGAACAATTGACTCCAGTGACATTATGAAATGTCATATAAGCGGCTGTGCTGAGAGCTGTGTAGGAAGAAGGTTGCCCATGAGATACTGCTTGGTTCATACAAACTTCTTACCCAGCAGCACTGAAATCAGCTAAAAATGCTTATGTATTTTTGTTGAAAAAGAGGAAGACTTAGAGCCTCTGCAGACAGACAGGTTCATATAAATGCATACTTTTATATAAATTACTACTAAAATCCCAGTGAACAATGTAGATTTACAGAAATCTTGATGTATTCCTGTGTGTTTAATGACCTTGTTTGTAAATGTGCTTTAAAACAAAAAGCAGTTGCTTATTTTTAGTAGATTTCATTTGTGTCTTTTTAGGCATAATATATAATTGAAAACTTACAGAATAATTATTAAAAAAATGTTTTTAACTGAAGTCAAAAGCTAGGGTCAGCAAAGCCCATTGCACAGCAACCTGGCAATAATTATTAAAAGAAATCTGGTCAGAGGTACTAATGAGTTCATTAATGGGAAGGATCAGTGTTTTAGCATCTTCTGAACTTTTAGGTCATACTTAGTCAAATGAAAAGATTTTCCTAGTCAGGAAAAATAAACACTTTAGCTCTGCCACAATTTCTTTCCTATTTAAAAAAGTTAAATTAATAGATTGTATGTACTTTAATTCTTGTGACTAAACCAAAAATATGAACTCATTTAATGTCGTTCAAGATAAACTCCCTCTTCTCTGGGAGAAATTCAAAGTTTCACTGTAGAAGCAAGCTGCTGTAGACACAGACCACACCAGCTGTAACTTTGTTACCATCTGCAATACTCATCATAGGATTTCTCTCCTGTCCTGTCACAGACATGCTAACTGTGGGACCACAGCATCACCAGGCATTGCTGCACAAACATACGGTTGTGTTTTAAGAAGATCCTGTCAGGAGTTGTTTTATGTGCAAGATGTTTTTCTTTCAGTTTGAATTGACAAGGCTTTTTTTGAAATGACAAGTAGAACTCTATACCAATGCCAATGAATTCTTTTCCGCGCAGTTTTCACCAGAATTCTTAAACATTCCATAATTTATAGCTTTCTCCTCTCAAGCAGGCTGCCAGTAAGCCTTCTGCATTTCTTAATTCTGACTAATAAGGCGCCAATGACTCTGGCCACTAGGGTTTCCTGGGGAGAGTTCTGTAACATCTTTTCCTACGAGGAGGAGCTAAGGACTTTGAGCTTGTCTAGTTTGGAGGAAAGGAGGCTGAGGGGTGACTGGTCTCTTCTTCCTGGGATCCAGTGATAGGATGCCAGGGAGTGGCTCAAAACCGCATCAGGGGAGTTTTTTTCTGATTTTCCAACCTATCCAAATCTATCATCACAGACAAGGCTTCCTTTTATGTCCATCTGTATATGTCCATCTGTAAATGTGCTAATGAATCAAAAATATTGTAAAACTTAAGCTTATGGGTAGCCAAATAATGTGAAATATTTGAGGTAAATGTGTTGAAATTTTGTTAACTGTGTTATACATACACATACATAAATGCATAACATATAATATTTTATACAATGTATTTGGAATGATTACCCTACCTCATTTAAATATTTGTTTCTATTTATCTTGGAACAGAATTGTTTCTAGTAGTAGAAAGAAAGCTTCTATTTATCTTTAAGCATTGCTTACATAACAGTATAAGATACCACTTTCAGCTTTGTAGGTTAAATTAATCAGTTATAAACTAAAAGGGTCTCTAGATTTGTGGTAAGTAGAATATTATAGGCAGGGAACACTTTCATTTGAAACTATTTAATTCTCATGTAAAACATTAATTTTTCTTTAAAAAAAATAGAGGTACGCTGGTAAGGTTCCCAGGTTCCCTCCCCACTAGAGTGTAGGACACATATAGGCTGGGTTTTGCAGCAATATATTTGGGATGTGTAAACCCTCCTCTGGAGAGCAGAACAGAAAAGAACTGAAAAATGTGGGAGCCATTGACAAACACTTGACCATCACAAAATTTTATGAAATTGCTCTAAAAGATGCCTGTATTCAACTTCAAATGTGCAGTAAACTCCTATTTGTTTTCCTGTTTCCTACTTTAATTTCTGAAATGATGCAAAAGAAAAATGTTATGTAATGTAAATGTACTTATTAAATGTGTTCAGCCATCTGGTGTATTTTGGTTTTGCCTTCTCATGGATTCATTTCTTGTATTCTACAGGCAGTTTCAGTGTAGGAAACACTGAAACTTGTGGAGGTGTAGTTTAGCTTTTATTGCTGCACTTATAATCTGATTGATTTTTATCAGCATTACTTGCTACCCAGACATTGTTTTTTTTGATCATTTGATGTCCAATTTAAATGTTATGTGAGGTGCACAATTATGTCTGTTTTAGTCTCAATTATGAATGTATCTCTCTTAAACCCTTGTTACCTTTTACTAACACAAATAACTCTCATCCTACCCACTGTTAAATACGAATGAGTTCACAAATATTTCCCAACATCACAGTTCATTCACCTCTGATATTGGAAGGATCTCTTTCGTGTACAATTATTTATGGACTTATTTCATGCTTTCTTCATGCATGCGATGAACAAATGTTCCCCGAGGTGCCAGGGAGAGTGGTTGATACACAGACTGTTTTCAAAATCATGGCATGTAAGTAATGATATTATCAGATATTTAAAATTATTTACTTGTCTAAACCAGCATAACTGGTTCAATATAATACTTGCTCAGTATAATACTTTTTAAAGATTAGAAATTTGAATTCAAAAAACTACAAGTAGTCCCATGATATTTTTAAGAATAGGAAGTTGATCTTTATAGAGTAAAATAGATTTTCCCCTAAAATAATTATGACATCAATTCAACCAAAGTGTAATTAAGAAGCTATTACTTAAGATTAATATACTAATAACATATTCAGAATATCCAGTACAATTCCTGTTCAGTCTTATATTTTGTTCTATAAAGAATGTTAACTGTATTCTTGCTTCATGCCTCCTCCTTTTTTTTTTCTTTTTTTTTTTTCTTTTTTTGTGAGAGAGTAAAGAGTTAAGTTGCTTTTTGGAAAATAAAACAACATATAAAAGCTCTCATAAACATTTAAAATCATATAAAAGCTTTCTGCAATGCAAAAGACAACCAAAAATATTTTCTATCTGTCTTATTGCTGCCTTTTCTGATAATCTAGATCTGAGTCAGCAGTAAATTATTTTCTTTTGGCCTTTGATTTTGAGTCCTATGTAAATTAGTTATTCAAAATAAAAATTCTTTGTACAAAGGTTATTTACTATGAGCTGTATTCATCCAAGATTAATGAATTTTCTACTTCTGTGTAAAAGTAAATAAGAATATGAGTTTTGTCTTCATTTTTGTGTATTTTTTTAATATTGGTGTTACCAACATCTTTTGCATATGTTCACACCGTGTGAATAGTGAGTGAGCTGGTATACTGTGTTACCTAATTTGCCTTTTGGCAAAGTCAAATTTAGTTTTTAATTTGAAAATAACCTAAAATTCAAAAGGAGCATTCATTATTAACGGAAATAATATTTTCCCATCAATTACAAGCTACCCCATACGTATAAAGTGAAAAATAAGGACTTTGTATCTTCTTGGAAATAAGTAAATATAATTTTTGTATGTGTGCATTGCATATATACAGATACATGCCTCTGTGTCTGTATACCTATATACATATGGAGGTATACATATACCTCTATACATATACTTATATCTATACATATAGTCTTTATCTATCCATAAAGCCATATGTGTACATTTTCCCTAGAGCAGATACATTGTTCTTGGTTCAAAAGACCTAATTTTCCTCTTTCGCTAGAGACAAGCTTCTTTAGAATTAGCATTAAGAAAAAGGTTATTCAGAGTATGAACTGATAAAGTAGACATCTAAGTTTTTCTTTAAGTTTATGAAAAAAAATGGTAGAGTGAATTACTTCTGTACTCATTTGGGTTGATTTTCAGCATTACTGAATATTTTTTTTATAAGCCCAGAACATTTGTCCTACTTTCTACTGTTTACATAGAGTAATAGTATTTCCAGCAAAAATGGGACAGTTTTGTGCACAAGACCAATTTTACTCTGACATAAATTGGCACAAATCCATCAGCCTTTAATATTTGTGATTCCCATCTCAGTGTAGTCAACTGCTGTCAAATAGCAGATGGGTAAAATTAATTATTAAACTGAGCAATAAATAAAAACTGTAATTTTTTATTAGTAATCAAATTAACAGAAGGTTTAATCCTACCATATAAGCATTTGGATACCTGAGGGGAAAGAAGAATTTTCAATTAATATCACATTCCCTTGACATAACAATCTGGGAGAAGAAAGGGAGGAGTGTTCTTCTAATTAACCAAATACAGCAAAGCAAAATTATAAAGAAGCAGATTACTTTTCTGTTAATTTCTGCCTTGCTCTCCACAACAAAGGGACTCCTTTCACGCACATTTCTTTTAATGTTCCATTCTGAAGAGTTCTAGTCAGTTAAAAACCTTCTGTTTCTTGCAACTGGTAAAAAAATCTTATCGGCTATGTCTGAGCAGCTTAATATTCTTTTACAACAGAAAATATTTTTCATTTTCAGTCACAGAATACACCTTTGACTTTCTGCAACACATATCTTTGTCTCTGATGTAGAAGAAACTTAGCTGCAGAGAAAAGAAAATGAGACACTTGAATCCAGATGTATACTTCAATCCCAGCTGTAAACTATCTATAGTGTTAAGAATGCTGTCCTTCCACATTCATTGGTTTTGATCTGTCCACAACCACATTCAATTTAATCATTTAAATAATGGCATATATGATAATATTGGCTAACTGATGTACAAGGATATACATTTTGCTTTCAGGTTGTGAGTCAGTCACAATGCAAAGCATAAAGGTTTATAAAACCATGTGAAACATCTGCTTTTTCCAGTAAAATGAAGGACAGTTTTGGAAAGAAAACACTACCTCTGTAAGTCATGAAATTGCCACAAGAGCAAAACAGACTCCCCTCCTCCCCTATTAGATGGACATCAGATGAAATGGAAGCATGAACTAATTTCTGTAAAAAGTGAACAGAATACCTTTGTTTCAAGTTTGATAGGAAGAATATAAAATATAATTAAAAATTTAAAAAAATAGTAAAAGTTATACTGATATTTATCAATGAACTTTCACCCTTATTTAGGTATGGATATATACTAAATGTATACATATATTCTTATAAAGTTTTGAAAATGTAACTTTGAAGGTGGAAAAGTGATGCTTCCTTACAGATGCATCAAGGCCCTTCTATCCATTTGTTCAATCTGCTATGATATGATTATTCAGTTAGTGAAAATAGACTCATAAAAACAGACAGTGGGGAAAAGGATCATTAAAAAAAAATAATTCTTTCTCTTTCCTGTCTAAGTTTCAAAGTGCTTTGGGTTCTTGTTTGTTTTATTTGGTGTTTTGTGGTCTTTTTTTCTCTGACTTTAAATACAGATTTTCACCATTTAAATACCATTTTTTTTATATAAAATTAAACATTTTTCTCGCAGCATGGAACAAAGGAAAGTATCAAATGCTAAATTTTTCCTGCTGTGAGACATTCTTGAAGGCTGAATTTCAACCTTCTGATCAGCTTCATGCAGGCATATGAGAGAAGTTTTGAAAAGAGACATGAGTGGCAGGCTTTGAAACAAACACTTGAAAAAATGTGGGCTGGAGAGGTTAATTACCTTCATTTTTGTGCTCTAAGTATGCTTTCCTTTTTATTGTTTTTCAGTATAAACACAAACAATAACTCTCTTACAAGCTTTCTAGAAGCTCAACTAGCCATAGGTAAGGTTAGATTTTACTGTATTTGAGAGTCAGAAAGAGTAAAATAGTTTTCAAAGCAAGGCCTCTCAGGAAAATATCTTTTTATTGGAGAAGTTGACAGTGGAAGTAGAATTTAGCAAGAAGCATTATCTAAATTGCTTTCAGCAGTTATTTGTACTGCAGTGTTTACTACAGTGCTTAGTGACTGCAATTGATTGAGACTTAATTATGTTGATAAAATAATTATAGCGATGACCCCAATCAGAAGAACCTTGTGCATAGTACTCACTCTCATTTTCAACATAGGCTGAAAATCAACTCCATCACAGGTTAGCAGTTGTTTATAAAGGCCTGTAAGGAGAAGGGTTAAGAAGAAAATCACACTGATTGTCTGAAATACCTAAAGGTTACTGGGGAGACAAGATTTTAAGGCAATATATTTTAATAATGAGTAACTGATCTCAAACAAATTCTATCTTTAAATACATATTTGTGAAAGAAATTATGCACAGAAAGCCTTCATTAACATTAAAATGGTAAACAGACATAAATTTAAAAACCTGTTCAGATAAGTTCAAAGGCACTTGTCTTCCATTTTCTATTTTCATTCACATACTCTAGCTATAAGCCTAAAAGGAATCAGAAGACCAGTAACTTCATTTTACCTGCAGAAAAATGAGAAGCAGCATGAATTGAGTGCATTAAGGCTTTTCATTTTCTGGGTTTTTTTGGCCATCATCAGTCTGAATAAAATCTAAAAACATAAACTTTGTAACATATTTCTGTCCAGGGGAGCAGTAAATAGAGTCCTTGATCATACAGGTAACTTCTTTATTTAATGAAAGCAGTAACAAAAAGGAAGATGTTGGAAATTTTTGATGGCTTTCTAAAGCCTTGGTTTTCATTGCTGAATACAGAAAATTCCATGATCTATCTGAAATTATCAGCAATTGAATACCAGAGTCTGACTCTCTAAATTACTCATAGATCTGCTGTCTTTTCAGTGGGCATATAATAAATATAAACATACCGTTTGTCTGCATATAACTGGAAGTCATGCAGACCACTACAAAGAAAGAGGCCATCTGATTTCTTCTCTTTTTTAGAGGAATATCACTACTGCAATGTGCTTTTAATGGATCTCAGCTTCTGGCATCGATATTGCACAGTCCTTTTAAGACTGCATTGCCATCAAGTAGTCCATAATCAACTGCTGTTGAAGACAGTGGGAGCTGTAGAACAGATGGACCAAGACTGGAGGCAGCCAACAGCCAGTCACATAATGAACAGCCCTCTTGCCAGGCCCTGTCCCAGTTTTTCAGCCTTTGGGCTGTAATATTCATTTCTTCTATCCTCATGAGCTACACAACTGTTTTGATGATATTTACTATATGCCTCCTAGGCAAGCTTCCTCAGTACCTGCAGAAATAAAGCATTTGTAAGAAAAGCCTTCTGCTAATGATGTGTTCCCAGCCTAAAGCTGTGCTCAGGGTACAAATTCTTTTCTTATAATTATGCTCATTCCTTCTATACGGGAGAGCATGAGACATGGACAATGGTGACTGCTTCAGTGTACCTAGTCCCTGACAATTTGTTACACTGACTGTAGATAACACTAGAAAACAGATTGTGCAAACATTGGTGAGCCACTGGCAATGATGCTCTTTGGTACTTAGATGTGCAGAGTTTTCTACCAGGTCTGACATCTTAGAAAATCAAGATGATGCCTTCCACAAATCACATGAAGGGCAACTCCTACTCAAAAGAGAATTAAAGCAAGAACTGTATGCTGAGCTGACAAGAGAATATGAGAAAAGCAATCATGGGTGCAATACTTTATACTGCAATACCAAAGAAAATGTTATTTCATTCCAGTGGTACATAAAGTTCTCAGCCAATTACTCTACATTGGTTAATCAACTACCTTAGCAGACTGGATCACAACCTCTAATATGAAATGTCAGTCTGCATGTTTCAAAGACATAGTCACTGACCTCTTACAGATTATTTCCTTTCATACTAGTACTTCACCATGGTTCATACCAAAAACCCCTACTTGCCAGGGTGGCCCGCTCTATTTCACCAGTTCTTCAAGAAATTATCTCTGTTGCTTTTTCTATTTATGTTTGTAGTTGTTTCAGTGGATTTAGCAGAATAAGAGCTGCAGGGAAGGAGAAATATAGTGACCGTTATGGAAGGAAAGGATAAATAGAAGTTTTAAAAGCAAATGAAAATCAACGATAAAGCTTCATGATAGGCAATAATATGTCAGAATATGCACTCACTTAGAATATAGGTCTAAGTTCAGAGCAAATTAAAAATACAAATTTAGGCTCTGACATTATCTACTTTGAAGTAAAAGAAATTGTTTAAAAAGCTTAATTTATGCTCTACCATTTACAGAGGTATCTCTGTAAATTTATTCTCAGGTTCCATTGGTGTAACTGTACAGATATTGCTGTTGACCTAGTTACCTCTTCATTAATGTTATATGCAGTATAGTACACCACTTTTTCTATAAGTGGGAAAGGAGATAGTATTCAAAGTGGCAATGTTTCTGCATAAAATGATACTTACAAAAAAAAAAAAAAAAAACCACAACAGCTTTCTAATCCTTCACAACATGTTTGTGTATGTTCATAGGTTAAAATGTTTGTGTTTAAAAACAACAGGGAAAGTACGTTATTTTGCATGCTGTTGGAGCTGTATTATTTCAGTAGTTATAGATTTGCTTTATTGACAATCATTTTGCAACCAGTCAACTGAAACTGCAATTTGTACAGAATGCCATTCTGTGTCAACATGAAATATATTATAAAGACATGTGAGGTTAGCATAATGTAAACAAAAGATGCATAGTAGTCAAAACAATATAAAAAGGTAGAACGAAAGCCTTGTGCATTAATTTGCCCCAGCTTCACAAAAAGTAAAATCTTCTGCCTATTTACTCAGTGAATATGGTTGGTAGCAATTGATGCTTAATGATGTTCACAGTTTTATAAGAAAAAAGGAATAAAAAAAAAAAGTTGCAAAGTAATGCTTTTTTAAAATTTCAGACTTGAACAACATATGGTATTATAGGCTACTTTGCTAAAGTTTGCTTTCATAAATGATGCAGCAGTAGTGACAGCCTGTTTCACTTTTGCATGAAACTATCCCCATAGGGTTGAAGAGTGTTGTTTCTCAACTGCTCCAGCAAAATGAGTGATTGGTATTGATTCCATTGTAACATTGAAAGTATTACAGCTTTGTCTTGTGTGAGCAAACTGCTTGGGCAGCATGCACTTGTAGAATGTAAATGTAAAAATAATCTTCACCTGTTCCCAAAGGAAAGTTTCATGTTAAACCAGTATTTTCTTTTGCAACTTTCCTCTTCAGGGTAAATCAGGTATAGCCTGATTTAGAGAATGATCTTTTCCTCCAAGAGTTTGTAGCATATTAATTCCACTCAGACTTAAATCAAGCTCTGTGTAAGCAGCTATCAGAATAATGAGAAAAGGTCTTATGAAAATCAAACTAATAGAGTTGAAAAGTTATTGATTTTCAATTTCAATTGCAAAGACATAGCTAAATATTTTTAATCCATACATTTTTAGTCACCGGAACTGTTTAGACAACTTTGTAAGAATAACACTGTAGTAATAAACTGAGTAAAAGTTTCCTGTTTTAATCATACAGTTCATGTTCAGTTATCCATGGGCTGCATAACAGTTGCAAAACCATTTTATAGAAGCCTAACTGCAGACGAGGCTGATATATCCCCAAAGCATAAAATGCACTGTACTCTGTCACCTTGCAGACCCAGGCTGAACATGATTACAGAAGACCATTGGTGACATATTCTTTTTGGATTTATGTCCCTATTCTCATTTTGTCTTCTTATAGGTTAATTTAGATATTGGTTTATCCATGGTTTGCTTAATCCTTATTACCCTCACTTTCCTTCTTACTCCAGGCAACTTAGAATCAATTAGTAGAGTAGCGTTAACAACACAGTTATCTCAATAAAGTGTTAAATTTCTTCTTCAGCATTTTCCTGCAGTCTTTGATTTCAATTACATGTTCATAAAATTAGAGAAATGATATCACAGCATGACCTCTATAGAGATACTAAAATGAACTGTCAAGAAATCAGTCAACTGTTAAGTGCAAAAGCATCCTTTGGTTAGCAACTGATGCTTGAATTCCTTGCCTGAGTCAGTGTGCAAATAGGTGCTCAAAGAGGGATGCTTGCCTCTGAGTAAAATCCACTCTAAGAAAACGAAGTTTAAGCCAAGGCCGCTGCATTAAATACGAGCCACCAGATGGCAGCACGATTGGCAGGTCTTTCTTATGGAAGAGGGGGATATACTGCAGAGAAAAGTACCTGGCTAGTGCAATGCTCTTCCACATCTTTGTGCACCAAGAAAACCTATTAGTTACTTGTAGATTTTTGCTTGGGATTGTTGCTGTGTGACAGAGCTCCTGCACACAGCACAAGGAAGTCTTAGTGTTCCTGCTTTTTATTCCAAAACATGCAATGTGACTTTGCTCTTTTCAAAAACAGCACTCCCTTGAGATTTTCTTTTCTTTACTGTATTTCCCTTTATTCTCTGAGGCAGAAAGATCAGAATCCTCTCTGTAATATCTTATGCTGAATTTGGGGGTGGCTTTTTCATCATTTAAATTTAATAACAAAAAGAGCCAGAATCAATTCTGTGTAGTTTTTCCCCAGAATTTAATTTCATAGGAAAAAATCCCACAGAGAAAGCTCCATTTTTATTTCTCTCTCTCCCTTTTTTTTTTTTTTTCTTTTAATGTGTGCTGATTTTTTCTCATAGAATCATAGGATCATTCAGGTTGGAAATGTCCCTTGGGATCATTGAGTCCAACCATCTACCCTACTCTACAAAGTTCTTCCCTGCACCATATCCCCCAACACCACATGTAAGCGACTCTTAAACTCATCCAAGGATGGTGACTCAACCACCTCCCTGGGCAGCTTATTCCAATGCCTGACTACTCTTTCTGTAAAGAATTTCTTCCTAATGTCCAGTCTAAACCTACTCTGTTTCAGCTTAAATCCATTCCCTCTTGTTCTATCGCTAATTGATTCTGAGAAGAGACCAGCACCAACCTCTCTACAGTGTCCTTTCAAGTAGTTGTAGAGATTGATGAGGCAATTTTTGTGTCAGAGCTCAAAGAACATCACAACCCTGACATTGTTGTCAATAGTAAAAAAGATGTAAGGAACTACGATGTCCTAAAGGAAGGTCTTCATACCTCTTACCAGCCCTAGTTCCGTGTGTGTCTTTGTGCATTTCCCCAATGCTTGCTGACACTTTTAATAAACTTGCTGTCCTGGACTTGCCAAGTTTCTTTATAGAATCAAGGATCACTGTCCACCTGTTTAGCTTCATACACTAGCTCTGTGAACAGCCATGAGAAATTGTCTGGATTGTGTTTTTTCACAGGCTGTGGACAGGCAATAACAATCTATTGGCTACTCCTGCTTTAATGACTTACTGCTCATAACTGTATCCATGTTAAGTGGGTACATGGCTTTCACTAACCTGTTGCTTTTGCAGAATGAAAACATTAGCTTGGAACTACCACATGTATTTGCCGGAGTCCAGGGAAGTAAATTTACTTCACTGGAATTAAAAGTAATCTTGAGAGATACTCTGATGTGTTAGTATGCTCATTTTGTATATTTGGTTTACACTGATAAAAGTCACTTTCTTTTCTGGTCGACTTACATTTAAATATCTTCATTTTCTCTCTTGTTTCTTTACCTAGGCTTTGGTAGAAGTCTTAACTACTGTTAAAAGAAGACTGTCATTGCCACTGATAGAAAGCTAGATTTTTTCCTCTTTTCCGTTTGACTATGTGATCCTTTGGTACAGGGATTTCTTCTGATAGCTTCTCTTTCTCCACATAAAAAATATATCCTAAATACTGTAACTGCATTTGTAATGGTTTCCAGTGAAATCTTAAGCTAAACTGCTCAAATAATTCATACACTGGACAAACTGGGAAAAGTACCCACAAGTCCAAAGAGCCCGTGTGCTGTTTCAGAAGTGACACCCTCAGGGATTTGCATTCCGGTTCTCAGCACTTAGCTCCCTTTGGCTTTTCAATTATTTATTTTTATTTGCATGACACAGCCTGTGGTGATTGGTTTGAGAACACTCAACTGTCCAAGGGCCCAGTAAACAATATAAGCCTATGTCAGATCAAATGGAGAGAGAGAGAGAGAGAGACACTACCAAAATGCACTCTCTCACACAGAAGTGGACAATACTTGGCCAATTAATTGGCCATTCAGTGGCACATTCTGAATCACTTCCCTCAAAGTAAGTATATTAAACACTGTAATAGCAAAACCTTGCTAAATTCACTAGCACTAGACCTTATCATTTTGCCTCTGGCCTCTGTAGTGAGCTCTTGGCCCTGTGCAGAACAATTTCTCTACCACTTGCTCTGGCATTTCCAAAATCTTGAGTATTGAAAAATGTTACTTTGGCTACAATTAGAAAAAAAATAGTTTGGTTTGTTGGAAACAAAAGTAAAGATTTTGGACAAAAGAAAAAGAAGGGGACAGAACTGAAGCTGCACATTGTCTCTCAGCTCAGGACAGGGAAGTCTAAGTGGAGAGCAAAGGTGATTGTGAGCCCAAGGCAACACAACACTGGGGCAGATCATGGCAGACCTCTTTGTCCATTAACGAAAAAGACCCAGCTGAACTCTGGGACATCTGTTTCAGTCATCTTGTGCTAGAAGTTGGTGCACTACTGGCCCCTAAGTGACGGCATTTAATTCGCAACTCGAATAGTCTCCCTCTGCAAAATACGAGATGTTCTTTTTATATATATGAAAAGTCATTTACTGACAGTTCCTTTCCCCCCGTAATTCAATAGTGCTACTCACTTTATTAAATCCTGCAGTGGAGAAACTGTCCACTTATTTTTTATGTCTTTTTTTTGCATTTAATGAGGATGGCTGCTCAATGTCATGGTTTCTTATTTGATATGATGACACTTACTGATAGGTTTCAACTGAAGTGTATACCATACTGAGTAGAAGGACCCAGTAACAACACACTATTTGCCTGTCATGGTTCAACGTTGCCGTTTAAATACAACTGACCTATATGTTAATGGAGCTATAACCTCTGCTTTAGAGTAAACTGTGGCTCAATCAAAAATAGAGATGGAAAAAGAGAATATACTACACAGCACAAAAGGTGAAAAATTACTGTGGAAGGTAATACTTTAGCAAAATGTTTAAATCTTGGCAGTACATCAAAGTACTTGCTGGAATCATGGTTTCAAATTGAGCTGGAGTTTTTCAGGACAGTGTAAATACATATTTATAGGTGCCTTAGGTCAGATTAAAGATCTATCTTTCCCAGAATCCTGCCTCTGAATGGGGTCAGCATTGCTTAGGGAAAACCTCCTTTTAATGGGTAGAGCAATGAAAAATTCTGGCAACCTGCAGCTTAGGGAATGCCTCAGCCAGAGGATCTGTGTTTAATAGCACTTTCTAGGGGTATTCTTTTCCATGTATTTATCTAATCTTTTATGAACTTATTTATGGTTTTGGACTGAAAACATCTTGGCAAGGACTTCAGCTGTTGACTGCTTGCTGCTTAAAAAACTGCCTTTTATGAGTTCCAACATTTATTTGGTATATTCCTGTATGGTTAGAAAAAAATGATCATTCTCTATTTGCTTTCATCCCACCATTTAAAACCTCTGTAATGCCTTCTCCTGGTCATTTCTTTTCTGAGATGAAGTGTCATAGTGTATTCAACACCTCCTAGTACAGGTGCCATCTCACTCCCTAGATCAGCCTTTATAACCCTCTATATACCTTTTTAACTTCTGAGGTAGAGGGAACCATTTGCTTCATGCTGTAGTTAAAATTGACGTTTCATTAACACTGTATCTTTCACAACACTGGAAGATTCACTAATAACGATGAATAAGCCCTGAAAACCCGGACGACCAAGACATTTATAAATATTTCTAGAATTGCCAGAAGACTACCTCAGGGACAAAACAGTAACAGGGAAAATTTTAAAGCAGCTTACCATGTAATTTCCAAACAACTAAGAACCTTGTCATACTGATTCTTTTGTCATAAACTCAGCCAAGACAACTCAACTTCACAATTCCATGAGAACAACCATTTAACTTACTAGGGGTGAAATCATGCTAATTCAAGATAGAAGAATTAAGGCAAAGCTCTAGAAATGTTACAGACTCAGTCTTGTAAGGAATGGAACGTTTTTATTCTCATCAACTTAAATGGCAGCACTGCACAGGATCAAATCCTGTGTGTCTTTAAAAGTTGGTTGATTGCAGAGGATTTGAAATGAAGAAAGAATGTTAGTAACATTACAGGGAACATTAGTTTTACAGTTTGAAATAAATTTACACTAAGGCATTAAATTAAATTAAAACTGCAGTATCTGAAAGTAATACAGTCTTTTTGTAAATGATCATGTAGATTTTTTCTCATTAGTTACTACATACACTGAATCTTTGTGGGGTTTTGTTGTGTTGTTTTGTTTTTTTTCTGGATTAGAAACAGCCCTAGAGATAATTTGCATAGGTGTGGAATCACAGGCAAATAGATGTCCCGTCCCAGCTTCTTGTGTGGTCCCTACCTATTTGTTTGCAGGCCAATATGAGAAGCAGAAAACTCCTTGACTGCTTAGCAACAACTAGAATATGAGTGTGTTATTAACGTTATTCTCATTCTAAATCCAAAACATAGCACTATCCCAGCTACTAGTGAGAAAATTAACTCTATCTCAGCCAAAGTCAGAACAGAATTCTATTCTTATTCTATACCATCTGCATCAGGCTCAGGTCCCACACCATCCAAGACATCCTCATGAACCACCCCCCCCCTTCTCATCCTTTGGTATAATATACAGATATTATTTCCCTAATCTGGGGATCACCCCTGTAAAATGTCCACAAAATGTCCCTTCCATTCACTTAGTCCATGCCATTGTGGTCCATCTCTTATGGTGGTCACTGAGGACAGGTGAGGAGGTGTGTTGCATGGGGTTACTGACCACCAAACCAGCTCAGGCTGAGTCACTGCTGCACTTGCACTGCTTCTTGTAAGGCTTGTCCTTCATTGGTTCAGGTGGTTCCTGCTATTGTAATTTCTGTAAGATGCAACACAAATAATGGGTTACAAGAATTTAAAGGTATATCCATCACAATCTCCACCCCTGGTCCCTTTGGCCCAGGTTATAGGATTTAACACCTCAATGAACTCCTCCCCTAGAAACAATGGTTTAAATAGCTCTAAATGGTTCCATCAAAGCATTATTACTGCTCTACCATAAATGTCTTGATTTTTAAAAATAATTTCTCAAGAAGATGCTTTCCTGGAATGACAGTTGGGCTATTCATCAAGATGAGGATAAATGGAAGGACCCAGAGACCTCTGTACAGGCTGACCAGAGCATGATAGCAAGCACATAAAATAAATGGTCACTCAATGCTTAGTTTTCTTCCATTGCATTACTGGTAACTGGATAGGTGACATGATGCTACAGATCTCCAACCGTTCCCTCTCTTGGTGAGAAGAAAGATGCAAGGAAGGGATTATGATTCAAAGATGTGCCCACCAGCCAGAGCCTCCTGTGGCTACACTATGGATACAGTATGTCATACATCACTTCTTGCTTATGATTGTGCATTGAGATGAGATTTTCCCTTTAAAATTAAGATGCTCAACAGGATGGCATTTCATACAAGTCAGAGGAAGTTTGGCAATAAATACAGCCTTCCTGAAAACAAAATGCTCCACACACATTGCTGCACATTCTAAGTGTTAGGATTGAGCTATAGTATATTGGAAGAAGGAACTTGAATGTATGATTCCTTTTCTGTCTTTCCCCTAAAGACAATTGCAGTATTGAAGGATGGATGTAAAAATAAACTGAAAATGTTAATGCAGTGAAATAAATTTAAGATGTGTGGATTTGGGGTTGGGTTTTTTTTTTGCTATAGTTATTGGGAAATTCTAATGATGTCCTGCCCCTGTCTCCCTGCTTCAATCACATTAATAGTGGAAATGTCGTTAAAAATGGCTTCAAATTTATGAAGACCTAGGCACAACTGAAAATAGCAATGGGACTAGTAAAATTGTATAAAAGTTAAACTATGTCTAACTCTTTGCAGAGACAGGGCCAAAAGCTGCATTGCTTTCTGTTTGACCTACAGTTTACAACTCTTGTTTTTATCAGTGAGAAACCAGAAATTATTGATTTTTTTTTTTAAAAATCAGACCAAAAGTGATGCAAGCAATTACTATTAAATAATATGTTCTTAAAGTTCTTGCTAATTCTAGTTTAATTCATTTTATATTCTCTTAACTTTCAAAAGACCTTTTGAGCTTTTTAACAGTCTGTCATTGTTAAAGACAATACAGTTATCCTACAAAATAATGGATAAAGAGAGTTCCAAAATGTTTCTAACAACTTCTATAGTTTACTGCCATGACTTAGGAAAAATACCTTTGTTTTGGGGTGGAAAAACTCAGCACTTTAATATATCTTCTAAATATTAGGGTTAAAAGTAAAATTACTAATTAGGATTTTACACAGCACAGTAAAAGTAAGGCAAACGAGGTGTGGTTTTGTTTTGTGATTTAGGTTTGGTTTTTTTAAACTGTTTGGACAAAACAAGCAGGAAAAAAAATAACCCACCAACTGATATGGCATGTTTTTGTTTTCATAACAGTTTGCCAGGTCTGTCACATCTCTGTACAGAAAAGTCATAGTTGCCACCCAGAAACAACAGTCTTCAGATTGTCTCTCCAGTGTCAAGAAAGGCTAGGCCAGCCAAACAAATAAAATACGACTTGTCTGCAGGGGAAGCAAGACGTCTTTTTTCCAAGTAACGGGCAATGAAATTTTATGAAAGAAAATTCGCAAAAAAAGCCACCTGATGAGCTTCAGCTTTCAGCTGTTGCTGGCAAAAAAAAAAAAAAGCTTTGAATTTGTTTCTGATTAATTGAAAGCTGTGTATGGTCTGTAGTCAGAAAATTAAATTCCTGATATAGTATCAACAAGTAGCTTCTTTTAACTGTCACACAATGCTTCTGGAAAAGTGGGTCAGTCATTAACATAATAAACATAAAAATTATTTGATATACAGTAAATGAAAAATTATTACAATTTTTTTCCAATAATTGATCAGTTTTCAAGATCACTGAGTATCTCTGCAATTGTGAAAGCAAACAAACAAATAACAAATTTTAGAGAGTATGATTTGCACAAGCTGGTAAGAAAACTCGGTATTCTCTACTTGAAGAATCTAGGGAAAAGATTTCAAAGATTTTATTAGTTTCCATCTGTGAGCAAGGAGATCATATCATCATATGATAACCATCAGGGCATTCTTTTACTGGCAACTGCTTGGAAAGGTACAAGCCAAAGTTATTCTGATCTGTTTGACTGATGAAGTTGCGGAGACCTGAACAGAAAATCAATCAGCCTTCTCTTCTGGGTATAGTACAAATGATAGAAATTTTGTTGAATAGCAAATCTAGGAAAAATGCCATAAGCACAATCAAAACTTGCATACAAACTTTGTGGCTCATGGGAGCTTTCCTCCATGGATGGAGATGGTCTGCATATGACGATGATCTTATGTAAATTTCATGATTTTTTGTAAATTTTTATGATATTATGTAAATTTTAGCTGCCTGAAGTCATCGACTTCAAATCCAAAACACGTATGTCCTCAGTCAAGGATGCTTATAAAATAAGCTTGCAGTTGCAAATACACTGAAATAGAGTAGAAGATTAGCTGGACACTCCTTAACATCATCTTTGCTGCACTGCTGATCTATGCTTTCAAAAACACAAATTCGTGACATGTACTTGCAATATGATTTAGCGACTCATGTTAAAAGAACAATACAATTAGAACAACTCTGATGACCAAAACTCTGCAGAGATGATGCAGAAGTGTAATTCAGATCATGAAAGAATCCCTGAGGATTATTGTATGGAAGAGTCTCATGTTGTCAGATAAAAAAATCATAAAAGCTATTGCAGTGCTAATCTTGACTCATATAATGTAGCACAGCTCTATACTGAGGATTCAAGACCCATTCCAAAGGACACAGTTCAGTTCTTCAATGTTGATAAATTCTGAGGGTCCACTTGAGATCAGAAGTAATTTGAATTCTGTGCAGTGCAGAGCAAAATAGGAAATCAGAACATTAAAAAGCAAGTGTTCAGTAACGTGTAGTTTTACCCATGGGTTGTTCTGCATATTTTGAAATAGATGAGCCCTCTAAGTAAAATAGCCAAGGGAAACAGGCAAGAGCTCGCTCATTAATTCTGATGCAATATTCTTCCACACCGTGAACTAGAATATATGTTACGGTGAGTTGCTTCTAACAAACCTCAGTTGAATGCAGTTTAAAGTTTTAAAACTGGATGCCAGCTGTAGAATGGATTAAAATCCATGTTAGAACGGAGTCACTCCTCTTCACAAGGTAATTATATGGAATGACTTACAGGAAAGACATTTCTAGAAAGTTTTCCATATTTTGGGTCAAGACTGCAATCAAAGAAAGAACTATGAAAGGAAGCCCTGTGGCTCAACGTATTCCCAAATTTGCTCAGCTCCCGTCTTGTCTCCTCCTTCCACACAGGCTCCCAGGTACTTGGGCAGTCCTCAGTCGTGTCCTTGTGCCAGATCCTGGAGGGTGCTGCCCTGAGACAGTCTCTTACTGACAAAAAAGAAGCTGTGGGTGTATGGCCATGCATAGGCACTCTGTCTAATTATGTATCAAAGTTCCTTGGGAAACAATTTGGATTTTAAAAGCAGCATAAATATTAGATCACTGAGCAAATTTATAAACTCTGATTCTTCTAGCTTATTCCCTCATTAATTCCAACAAATTAATTAGCTTTTCCTCTTACAATTTTTCTGCTCACTGGAGTTTTTCCTTGAAATAAATTTCTTCTCAATATGTTAACTTCCCACTCAGTAGCCTTTCTGGTGGATTCTCATTTCACAATTATTCTGTAGTGTTTCTTGGGGCCCAGATCCAGATTTTAAAATCTGGCTTGGTAGCATAATATTGAGATGACCTGGTGTTTTTCTGAAGTGTCATAAGATAAATTTGCATATATAATCTACAGACTCTTTACATACTTCTTGAGCAATAATGCAAGTTTAAATAGTAAGCGCACAGAAATCCTTCCACAGTAAATGCATCTGGGGAGATACCTACATGCAATCTTCACTGCCAGTTCAAGTTTTTCCATTTCTTGCTATTCACTTATCATTTATTTCTCTGCAATTATACAATTTCTAAAATACACATCACAACTGAATCGTAGTTTGATTAACTTAATTTTTTCTTTGACTTCCAAGAATGTCAACTTCTGTACTCAAAATTCCACATAATCTGTCTTCCTTTCTTTTATCTCCATTATTCATTCTATAAATCTCATCATGGATGGCTGTTCTCTCAGAGTAATGAATTTTGGTTTCTAAGACATCCTCATGTTTAAAATTTTCACATAGTCTTCACTAGTCACATAGTCCTATCCCGGTTGATATCTCTGCCTTCATTTCTTCATTTCTTTTCTCTGCCAATGTTCTCTGCAACCTTCCCACCTTATTGCTTTGCTCTTCTTTATTCATATTTCCTTCTCACTTTTGAGAAGGTGTCTGTCGTATGTTATCTGCCAAGCACCCCTCCTTTGCACTTGCATTTAAGCACCTTTTTTTTAGAGAAGCAATTTTCATCTCCAGTAATTTCACTGTGGGTGTCATTCAGTTAAGTGTTGGGATGTCCAGATTCTTTGTGTAGATGGCATGTCACGATTATTTAGATCTAATGAAAAATAAAATAACTTTTAACTACCTGCCATCAGTTAATAATGTTCTTTCTGTCTAATTTTTTATTTCTTTGCCATGGAAGACTGAGTTTATTAATGACAGAGGATTGTTTTCACTTATAGCATGCTAATTTATGTTGCTACTACAATGAATAGACCGATGAATTAGTTTTATGAATACCTAATCATCTTGTTCAGCACTTACGTACTGCTTTATAGCAATGCAAGCCTTGTATTTTGAACCTGCAGATCAAAACTAGAGCAGCTGCCAGGTTTTAGTCTATAATAAGACTACCTAGATCAACATTTTTTAACAGAACTCCTCTAATTAGTAGTGGGTTATCAAGACAAAACTCGAGCGCTAACAAATAAATGTTTAGTGTTGTTGCTATATGTTACTAATGTAAAACCTGAAATGAACATTATCACAGAGTCACAGAATGATATGAGGTTGGAAGGGACCTCTGGAGATCATCTAGTCCAACCTCCCTGGCCTGAGTTAATCATCAACCACTCACAGTGTACATCAAGCAGTTTCCAGTCATTTTGATGCTCCCTGGACCTAAAGTGATAACTTAAAGATGAAAAATTATGGACTCTAGCATCCTTACTGGTACTTACAATTTATGCTTACACAAACAGTTTTGTAGCAGTGAATTTCTGGACTATTAAATAATTCACCTTTCTATGCGTGTTATTATTCTATTACACAAATGAAAAAACAGAGAGATACTCATAATAAATAAATAAATAAATGAGCAAACAAATAAATAAATGTGTTTTAAAAAGGTTTTTAAAAAGAGTTTATGAAAATCCTTTTATACATGGAAATATTCCATGTTTAAATGTGTTTTGTTTCACAGCCTGCTGTCACCCAGGCCATTAACCACTGAATTCCAGTGCCTGTCCTGTGAATTATATGTACTTATGAACTTGGAGTGCTCTGCTTTACAGATCTGTTTGATGTTCACTGGAAAAGCTAAACAAACAAGCAAAAGGAAGATTATCTTTTCTTAGGTCTATTGGTTTAATTATTTTTTTTTGTTTTAGTGTTTGAACTGAAGTAGTTATTTTCCTTTTAAATTAATTACCAAAGAGCACTAATTTGTGAAACTAGATATTGTTTCTTCCTTACCGACAATGTTGCAAGATATTTTTTCTTTGTTTAGTTCTTTTGGAGAACCACTGTATTTTCAGATAAACAGAAGAGTATTTTCAGGTCCCACCGTTACTCTTCCAGTAATATAGAGCTATGAACAAGCTTCCTAACAATAGTACTAAAGTACCATGATTTATTTAATCAGGTATTAATTATACAATAATTTAAAAATGCAAGGTTTATTGTTTTCCATATATTCTTTTCGTGTGCATCCTTTTAAAAACTTGGATCAAATTGAAGCATTATTTTAGATAAATCACTTCTCATATGCAAGGCTGAAGAAGCATTTTAGGGTTTTTTTTGGAAAGATAATTATCCACTCTCCCTTTGTTTACTACTTTCCCCCCCTCGAAGGCAAGCTGATAAGAAGCAGAGCAATGCCATCATTGAAGAAAGAAAAAGATACCAAATTCTCAGTTAAAAAAAAAGTAAAATCAGGTTATTTTCACCCTTAATACTCACACAATGGAGTGAAGACATTCTGCCCAAGTACACTTGGATGTATTTTCCTTACAAATTTATTCTTTCTTTGTTGTTTTTATTTGATCTAAAATAGTGGTAATCTGGCCTGTAAGTACATGTTTGCCCATTGTGAATGGAAAACACAGAAGCAGCCATTACTGGCTATTTTAGGGAAAAACTAGCATTTTGTAGCCATTTCCAGCAGATTGATCTTCTTTACCCTTTGATTTAGCAGGAAAATTGGCTTCTGTTCTGTATGAGATAGCAGATGCACTACTTGGGTGAGCCTAGTAATAAATGTGAAGAACTACTTGTATTTTTCTCTTTCATACGTTGCTTTATTTAAGAAATATTAATTTTGTGAAGAACCATGCATTGAGGGGCCATACTAATCAGTAAAATACAATAGAAGGGGAGGATATGAAGGTAATTCTTGAAAATACAAATAGAATGGAGAAACAGGACTCTAGAAAAAGTATAAATAAACCAGGAGACTTCAGTCATCAAAACCTGAAATAATTAGTGTAAAGGGTTTTTTTTCGTATGCGCGTTTTCCCTATAACTCGTTAAACTTGTAGTTTAATATATGTGCTGCATGAGTTCTGAAGGCTGAAAATACCCTATATCTAATAAAATAAGAACAAAATCCTATAAAATCATGCTGAGTTAGACTCATAGCAAAACAACAGCCAAAATCTCTATAAACTTAATCAATCTGTCTGACCACTACAGACATTCAATTAGTCAAGAGCAATTTGTTTCGTGAACGCACTACAATGTCTGATAGGTCAGTAAAGTTCAACTGTAGTTATGCATCTAGTAACAATTGTTACACAGTTTACAGGCTGACTCTGTGCACGTTCACAGTTCTGCCCACTTTTTAATAAGAATCCATTCATGTTATTACTCATTGCCTTCCTCTTTTAAAAAACAGTTTTCTGAAAATAGCTAGGACCTTGTAGAAGGCCTTCCACAGTGTCAAAAAACTTGGTAAATTTTAATTCATTTGCAATAGTTTGCATCATCAGAAAAGCAATGCTATCAAAGACAAAGCTGTCTTGAAAATTTAAGTAATGCCTACACAGCACAGTACTCTGTCAAGAGTAAAAGAGTCCCAAAGTAGAGATGTATGTCCAAAATACAGGGTTTTGAAACCTTATCAGGACTTTAGAAGCAAGTGTGCAGGACTCACCCTTGCTTCTTAGCAGAGCACTGCCTGAGCTTGGTGCTAAATTAATATACTGTACCAGTTCCCAAAGTTAAGTAAGTATTTTTTAAATGATTCTGATATTTCTGTGGGCAGCTACTGAACTGTGTGGTTTTATTCTCAGTGCAAACTGTTAAGTAGTGTTGAATATTCTTCACAGCGCTAGATCTCTTTGCAATAGTGCCAGATGGAAACAGCTAGGGTGCTCTTACATGCACAGCGGTACTTAAGACACACTTTTCCTCAAATGGTACACAGAAACAAATAAAATCTTGGAAATCATCTCTCTCGAAGGTAGAAATGAATTTGTAGGGGGATGTGTGTGTGTGTATGTGTTATGGGAACAGTTGGCCATTTGTGAAACCAATAGGCAAAGAAGACACATTTTTGTGGCATGCTTTAAAAAGACATCTTTCAAAAAACATGCATCTTTGCAACTACAGTGTCTGAGAAACAAGGTATTCAACATATCTTTTTTGTGTCATTTGTTTTATCTCTGCTCTGAGTGAACTGAGTGATTGAGTTGATTGGGAAGGTATTAACATATGTCTGGAATTTAATGTGAATGCTTTATTCAGTTGTGAATTCCCCAAAGCGTGTACACATCTCCTAGAGGTGGTACATTTTCATGAAATATTTATGTTACTTGGTAGCATTTGATGATTTCTGTTTGTAAAGATTCAGCATCTGAGAAAACAAAATGGAAGAATAAGTGTACATAAACTTTTTGCCTTTTCTTCCAATTGTAGAATGGGAACAATGTAAATCTTGAAACTGAATGTTTTTCAGTTCTAATCTTAGAGTTGAATCTTTATTCATTCCAATTAAGCATAATTTGATGACATCAGAATCACTCTCAAAAGAAAGTGCCTCTTTTGGGAAAAGGTAATCTATAAACCCAGGGAATAAGAAAAGGAGTAAACATATAATTTGTGAAAAGTAATAGCATTGTTTAGAAATTAGACATCCTATATTGTGTTCTGATCTGATACTAAACAGGATTGAAACCTTTTTTTTTTTTTCACAGAGCCTATTAAATACTTAAGCAGAGGGAAAAATTATGCTTTTCTTAAGATTTACTTCAAAATGTGATTTGTCCTGTGCTTACCTTTGATAATCAACAAGAATCCCTATAATCACTAAACTACATTTTTAAAATGACAGATGAGGAAGCAAGATAAAACTTTTGAAACTGATGTGCCATTTTCAGTTCAGTTGATGTCCTTTGACTCTTGATTTTCAATGAGATACAGACAACCAAGTGCTCGAGTAATGTCTGAAAATGGTTCTAAGAAACATTTTGCCAATAAAAGCTTTTAGAAACTTGACCTACATATCTTAATCCTAAATTCTTCTAATCTCTATTGTCACTTTTTTCAATAAATTTATATCTTCTGTAAGAGCAAGTGCTTTTGGCTCCAAGAAATCATGCTTCACTTGTTCCCAATATACTCTAATAACCTTTTATGCGAGTTGGAGCAGATTTGGAATTGCTTCTAGACTAGGCCAGACACATGTCACAAAGGTGGTGGAATAAAAAGTCACTTTTCAGCAATTTTATTTGTACTGTAAAAATGACTAATTTGAATCCTTATATTTGAATAGTCTTTGCAACATAGCCCAAAGAAATTGTTTTTATAATTCTATCTGGGTAAAAAGTATTTGTTTTGGAATAGGAAATCTCTCAAAGTACTTTTGAACACACATTGGGTAAGAGGAGAAGTAAGTGCAGACTTGATTTTTGTAGCAATGGAATTGTACAGACATAGAATTGATAAGGACAATAAAGTTTCCATCAATTACTATTCTGCCTGTTGCTTCCCTCCTTCCCCTGAGGTTTATTCTGCGGTGTGGTTGTCACAGGATCTCAGAACTTGGTTGTATATAATTCCATGTAGAGACAAAATCTAAGAAAGTCAGGAAAAGCCTTCCAACAACATGAAAACATCCAGAGTTTGTATCTATACCTTCTTCAATTTCTGTAGAAATCCCTAGAGTATATCCTATACTCTTGTTTATTCACATATGGCAAATCATAATTTCATTGTCATTTCATTGACAATATCAGTGTCAATTATACAATTCTCGTTTTATTGCAGGAGAGGAAAACATGTGACTAAAGACACCTCATGAAGGATTACTATGAATGTTCCTTCTTTTTCTTGTGATCTTGCTGCTGGCCAGAAGGAAAGTTGGTCTGTCTGACTTGGAGGAAATAAGCAAAGCAACACTCAGGTGAGCCCAGAGTGTTGTAAACAGCAGCACAAATTCCAACTAGAGTCCAGTAACCAGAGGTGTATCTTAGGGACCAGTACTGGGGCCAAACACTTTTAGACCTCTTTGTTAATGACCTGGACAATGGGACAGACTGCACCATCAGCACGTTTGCAGGTGATATAAAGCTGGGAGGAATGGCTGATATACCAGATGCTTGTTCTGCCATTCAGAGTCCTTGACAGGCTGGAAGTTGAGCAGAGAGGAATCTCATGAAGTTCAAAAAGGGGAAATGCAAAGATCTGCATCCGTGTAGGAATAACCCCATGCACCAATACACACTGACTGGCTGAAAAGCAGTTTTTCTGAGAAGGACCTTGGGGTCATGACCACGAGCCAACAAGGCACCTTCAGGAGAAAGAAGACCAGCAGCCTCCTGAGCTGCACTTGGGAGAACATTGCCAATAGGTGATTCTCCTGTTGAGGAGGACCTCGACTTTGCACTGTTGAGGTGACATTTGGAGTGCAGTGTCCAATTCTCAGCTCCCCAGTACAGGACAGACACGGACCTACTCAAATGAGTCCGGCAAAGAATCACAAAGATGGTGAAGGGACTGGAGCTTCTTTCACATTCTTTTTGCAGCCTGGATAAGAGAAGGCTCAGGGAAGCTCATCAATGTGTTTATAGATCTGATGGGGGGGAACAAAGAAAAGGGAACCAGAGTTGTCTCAGTAGCACCCATTGAGAGGACAAGAAGCAAAGGGTACAAATGAAAAGACATGAAACTCCATCTGACCAAAAGAAAAAGTTTTTTTACTGTGAGGAAAGGAAACACTGGAAAAGATTTCACAGGGAGGTTATGTAGTCTCTACCTCTGAAGATACTAAAACTGTGACTGGATGTGGTCCTGGGCAATCCATTCTAGCTGATCCTGCTTAAGCATGGAGTGGGGGTGGCAGAGAAGGGGCACAAGGAGGGGACAAGATGATCTCAAGAAGTCTCTTCTAGCCTCAATCATTCTGCGATTCTCTAAGAACAGTTTTCCAATATTTTTTTTCTATAGACCAAATGGCTTGCTTATAATGATGTCATGAAACTGTGACAAGAGCTCTACTAAATTCAAGATATATTATATCTACTGGCTATTCTCTGTCCATAAGGTCTGCTTCCCTGTCACAGAAAGAAATTAAATTGTTCTGACAGATGTTGTTCTTGACAAATCCATTTTGGCTGCTACTCATTTCCTTGTTCCCTTCCAGGGACTTACAAATAGTTTTTTGATCATTTGTAGTAGTACTGAATGTTGTGTGCCTTATATTTCCTCTTTTTCCTCTTTTCAAATAAAGAAAGAAATGCTCTTCCATTGTCCTGATACCTGTTCTATTTGAATCTCAAAGATAACCCATGAGAATACTGAGAACTCAGGAGGTATTTCTTACATACCTTATGGTGAAATTCTTCCAGCCTGCTTGATTTGAAAGCATCTTATCTAAGCACCAAGTATGCTATATAGGCTGTACTGAAGGCTGAGCTCTTACCCTTTTATTATGGGAATTCATTCTATAAGTCAATTGATCAAAACTGGCCATAGGGAAGAGTAGTTAGTTTAGTAGGTCAAGGGAAGTCATTCTCCCCCTCTACTCTGCACTGGTGAGGTCACAACTGGATTACTGCATCCAGATAACATGACTACATGACTTACATCAGGGACATTTAAAGTGTTGTAAAAAGTGTATGCCTGAGCAGTGGTTCATGGAATCAATTCCTGACCTGTCTCTTTCCAGAAAATTGTCACATGTAGGTTAACGGTGCCTCAATAAAGTTTTAATCATGTTTCTACTTTTGACTTCATAGAATCATAGAATGGTTTGGGTTGGAAGGGACCTTAAAGATCATCTAGTTCCAACCCCCCTGCCATTAGCAGGGACACCTTCCATTAGAGCAGGTTGCTCAAAGCCCCATCCAGCCTCGTCTTGACTTCACCATAGTCCCCTGCAATAACTTGCAGCAGAGCTTGCAATAGTCTCCTTAGCTAGGCAATAAATAGCGCTTGCCTAAAACTAACAACAGTTGTATCTATGCACCACCTGTTATCTGTAGAGGATCATTCATATAGCCTCTACAAGGCAACAATGACATGTCATTATCAGAAAACTTATTGGGAAGCCTTATCATGTATTATTTAGTTGGTTATTGAAAACTGGCAATGTATGGTCACTGACTTACAGGCATTAAGCACAACTAAACTGCTAGCAGCTCCCCCCAAAGAAAAGTCCACTTCTAGAAAAATAAAACAAAACAGCCCCAACTTATTTACTTGGCAATATCTGTGTGAGCTTATTCACTTATGAAAAGTAACATGCCAGTCCCATCACTATGTTCTTGAAGAATGACAATATCCAGAAGACAGAAAAAAAGAACTCTTAGTCTTTATCTGTTGGTTTGCAACACAGGCAGATCACTGGTAAGCCTGGTAAAATTTCTGATGGAACCAGGTCTGGCACCAAGTATTCATGATGCAAGAATTCCCTCTGACACATACACAGAGGGTAAGTCTAGACAGCAAAATGTGCAAAACTAAAGTGAAAAGGGAAAGGTCTATATTTCCATCTTCAGTGATGGAAGTGTGATCTCCACACTGATGTCACTGAGTATGAATAAAAAAAATATTACTAGAATAAGTGTTTTTATTCTGAAAAAAAATTATATTTCAATTCAGTTTACCCTCTTCCTTTTTAGACAACACATCATCTAAGATCAGTAAGATATCATTGTAACTAATCACGCAATTCAAGGTACATGAAGAGGGTGATGACATTTATTAAAATTCTAACCATTACTGGTTAGAATTCCAGTATTCAATAGTTAAAAATACTTGACTGTAGACTTGTTTGGAGGACAATTTAAACATCTTTGTAACATATCTATCTCAGATGACTTCTAAGTACCTAAGTCCAGAAAGGTTTATGAGCTACAAATACAAGTTGTGCAAAGCAACTACCAGGTTTCTGTAGGCATCTAGGTTCAGAATAGAAGTGAGGTTTCAGATTTCTTCTGTTTTTTTCTGACTAGCTGTGGCACTTTGTTGATCACTATGGTGATTTCCACTTAGCCGTGCATAATTCTGCCATCTGATGTACAGAAAACTAAGCATTATACACAGATTTAGTAGTTCTACAGGGAAATGCACAGAAGTAAACTTGGACAGTTCACATCCTGAACTAGCTGGAGGCAAATCACACTTTACAGCAATTCATTTTCAGATGCTTCATTGGTATAATAGAAAACAATGTTCTATATGACATTCGAGGAATGTTAAATCACATGCACTTATGATTCCAAAGAACAATTAGCTATTTGAAGATCTCCTCATCTCACATTTTGTCTTACATTAATCTTACACCACCTACACTAATCAGGAAAATTCCATTTAGGTGTCTACATGCTATTTGTATAAAAGCTTCTTGGTGTATTTTTGAGCATTTTAATTTTGGCTACTACAAACGCTGAACTCACAATCTGTTGGCCCCACATACAACCCTATGAGGACTGCACAGAATAAATTACTTCACAGCATAGTTTCATGATAGGCCTGATCTATAATTCTCTAATAGTTGAGCTGAAAACAGAACTGAAGAAAACAATATATTGTTTGCATAATTTCCTGCTGGCTGAGAAGATTTACTTGTCCAGTAAATTGCATGACCTGAATTAAGGTCCTATAGTCTTCCCAGGGAGATCTAAATGTATGTCTCTAATTTCTTTGGGAATGCCTTTATACCTACTCTTAGATGAAAAAAGGAACATTTTCTATTGAGGCTGTCTTTGTGCTAAGCAAGCAAGAATGATGGAACCAGAGGGAGAAAAAAAACAGGGAAGAACATGGTTACACCTTCACTGTTAGGGCTCTTACTCAAAATGAGATACACAACTTTCAGATTTGTTTCCAGGATTTGTTGTTTGTTTGTTTGGTGCCTACTGTAAAATTGTGTGACTCACTTGGGATCCAGAGAAAGGAACCTGGCTTTTCTTCCTCCCATCATGCAGTTACTTTCATTTTCCTTCTTCCAGTCCTATAACCTGTTCTAGACCTGTCTATGCTTCAGCAACAGGGGAACTCAAAAGGGCAGCTATGTCCAGAACAACTAAAATCCCAGTGTTAGATAGGTACCGTGACAGTTATTACACTTAATTGTTAAATGCACATATTTCTGATTCTATTCTTTCCTTGTTTAAGCTGGGAATTGGAGCAGACAGGGTAGGTAATTTTTTACCAATCTTCTCAACTCTGCTGAGCAAACAAAAGAAGGATTTTTGCCAAATAGATATATGAAATGGCATGTTTCACCAGCTAATTCAATTAAAATGTTGAACTAGAAGGGCTAATGCCAGAAACCATTGTTTGCTTTTTTTTTAGTATATTTGACAATGAAAAATGCTTTGAGAATAAGTAATGTAATTACTGCTAAATGCATTTCAGGGGTGTGGAAAGTACTTGTCAAGGAGAACAAATTGTATAGATATAAGACATTACTCTGATAACTTCACTTCTGTTGTTGAAGAATGCAACAATGAAATAAACTGTTGTAAAATGCAATTTTCCAGGGATTTTACTTTTCTGTCTCAGCTTCACTGACTGAGAACTGCATTTCATTTTCAAAGAATAGGCAATTTCTTACATGTTATGCAATTTTTGCACTTGAAAACTGTCAGTTGCAATATCCAGGATGAAAATCTATTTTTAGTATGCAGAGAACATGCAACATGTTTTTATATATGGACTTAAATGAGGATGCCACCTGAGTAGATGTATGTAAAATATACCAATTCTATAACACAATATAATTTCTTTTGGCTGAGAAAAGATGACCAGAAAATACTATTTCTTCTAGTAGAAAAGTCTGTAATTTATACAAAAAAAATGTGAGAAGAGCTTTATGGCATGTCCTCATTTAAATGCACACTTCTACTCATTAATAAAATAAACTAATTAAAGAAAGATTATCGCTTACTTGCTAGAGTTCTCAAGAAGCATCTGACAGGCTCTTATCCTTATTTAATACTACAACAGCTTGCCTGTAACTTTTTGTTAATGTTAAGTTTTGTGCTAGAAAAAAAGATTAACTAATTTCACAAGCCTAACCCATGTACACCCATGTGCATGGAATTTTCCACATGCCAAGTTGGAAATTATCAGACCAACGTAAGAGGAAAGTTAAACTCTTGCCTGTCCAAGTGTGAAAGCCATTTAACACATAGTAGCACTGCACAGCAGTCTACATTAGGAAAACAACTTGACAGAACAGCTAGGCTTTACCAAAAGCATAATCTTACACTAAATCTAGGAATAAAATCTGCCTCTGGGGATGTTAAGAGCCTTTTAAGGATTAAGTGTGGTTAAAGTCCCACTTTAGCCCTCATGATGTTTGTTCACATAAACTCACTGTATCATTACTAGCTATCACAAGGTGATCTACCAAATCCAACACTGCTCTTTCTAATCTTTCATGACATTTACTGGGATACCATGTGCTTCAGGAAAATGTCAGAGAACGCTGCCACTGCTGAACCCTCAGATGTTTTACTATGTGTTAGTCCTTCCATGTATTCACTTCACTAGCTTTTACCTGCACTATTGTGCCACTCTTTCTAAGAATTTTGCTTTCATTGACTTTGCTTCATCTCCTGTGACAATAATGAGAGAGAGTGGCCATCTGTGAGACCTAATGGCTGGTTGACTGAGAGTAAAACAATGTGTGGGTTCCACAGTTCCTGAATAACAAGGTCTGCCTCTGGGATCAGGAATGCAATTTACATGGAAGTAATTGTATAGGATATTACAATAATATATCTAAATAAGTAATTCAGCTCCTGAGCTATGACTGTGCATGCATTTTCAATGGCAGTAAACACAGTTGCAGAACAGGAGGTGATATTTTAGTCTCTACAGCTGTGCAATTAAGAGTAGTTCAGCTGAATCTGTACTGAACTGAACACCCACAATCACATGAAGGTTTTACTTCCATAATCATAATGATATTTTCTTGCTCTCACTAGGCAGGTTTATATTCTGGACATGATCCCTCTCCATTCCTCTGCCTAGGATTCTCTCAGAAAATCGGAGAATCCTGAACCTAAAGCTTTGGAGGCTGTAGTAACACATTTACTGTTCACGACACTCTGAGCTACAAAAATAAATGCTTTCTGAAAAACTCTTACAGATCTTACTGTATGCAAAAGAAAGTGATTAAATAAGTGTGCAAAAGTCTCTCTCTGCTCCCTACTTATGTCACTTACGGAGCAAACAAGCTACCAGTGCTGTGTATTACAGATAAACATATTCTCACAGAAATGTCTATCTAAGTGGACAAGTGTGTTCCTCACAGCATCCTTCTGAACAAGTTGTCCTGTTGTGAGATGAGCAGGTACATGCTCTGAGTGAAGAACTGGCTGATAGGCAGAGATCAAAGGGAATGGGACTACATCTGGCTGAAGACTGATCACCAGTGGTGTTCCTCAGGACTCAATTCTAAGGCCAGTTCTATGTAATATTTTTATCAATGATCTGGATGTGGCAGTTGAATACATCATAAGCAAGTTTGCTGATGATACTTAACTGGGACATTTTGATGACTCTATCCAGGGACAAGATCCCTTGCAGAGGGATCTAGATAGAATAGAACATTGGGCAACCACCAATGGTATGAAATTTAACAAGAAAAAATGTCAGATTCTGCACTTGTGGTGGAGCAACACCACACACAAGTATAAATTCAGAGAGGAGTGGCTGGAGAGATGCAGGGAAATCCCCCTACAGAAAGGGATCTGGAGGTGCTAGTCAGCAGCAGGATCAGTATGACTCATCAGGGTGTCCTGGCAGCCAAGAGGGCAAACCACACCCTGGGGTGCACCAAGCACAGCACAACCAGCCAGTCAAAAGAGGTGATTGTCCTGCTGTATTCAGCACTGGTGCAGCCTCGCCTCGAGTACTGTGTGCAGTTCTGGGCCTCACAATTTAAGAAGGCTGTTAAGTTACTTGAATGTGTCCAGAAGAGGACACAAAAACTGGTGAAAGGGCTGGAAGGCATGTCCTGTGACTAGTGGCTGAGGACTTTGGGTTTGTCTAGTTTGGAGAAAAGGATGCTGAGGCTGAGGGGCAACCTCATGGCTCTCTTCAGATTCCTGAGGAGGGGAAGAGGCTAGGGAAGTGCTGATCTCTTTTCCCTGGGATCCAGTGACAGGACTCATGGGAACAGTTCAAAGCTGTGTCCAGGGAGGTTCAGACTTGACTTGTGGAAAACGTTGCAACTGGTTTCCTAGAAAGGTGATCAATGCCCCAAGCCTGTCAGTGTTTAAGAGGCATTTGGACAATGCCTTTGGACAACGCCTTGGACAATGCTTTAACTTTTGGTCAGCCCTGAATTGGTAGCAGTTGGACTAGATGATCATTGCAGGTGCCCTCCAACTGAACTATTCTATTTTATTCTTTACTATTCTATTCTATTAAAAATGAAAATCATATATATTATTTTTGGGTCATATTTAACATTGCCAGCCATCATAAAATGGATTCCTTTCTTCGTTGTTTGCTTGATACTTTCCTTCTACTGCACTTATATAGCCGTTACACAAACAACCTTCTTCCCATCTATCAAATTTACCTGGTGTTTCTGTTTTCTTTTTGTTTCCATGGAAACAAAGATCACTTTTAAGAAGATAGAAAGAAATGCAGGTCATCACAAAGCCATTCCTCAAGAACAGACAAGTTGAGATATCAAGGTTTTGTCCAAGAATTTCCATCTTGCTACCTCCTAAGAGGCATGTTTTCCTCACAAAGTCCTGGGAGGACTTCTTTTTGTGTCCTTCTATTCATACAGAAATTAACATGGCACTCTATAGAGTCCCAACCTAATTAGGCAATGATATACTATATCTAAGTCTCAATTAAGACTAACACGGAAATCTTTACAGTTCAACCTCATTTACATGCTCCTACATATAAAAGAGAAGCCCAGGGGACTTCAACTAGGTGCCAGGGCAACTGAGAGCTGAGCATCATATTGCTCATTGCTGCAACTCCACAGATTCGGTTCTGTCAAAGTTCTCTGATGCCAAGTGGAATGCTAAATGTGAAGTTACCAACCTAATTTCTTCACCCAAATGTACTTAATGTTGTTATTTAAGTGGGACGTTCAATTCCTGTTCTTTTATTACCTTGATCAGGGACCTGCTAGAACATCCTTCTTTCCCTGACATGTCTTGATTTGCTTCCAGCTGAAACTAGAGCATCAGGAAAGAGAAGGTGGCAACAGATGGGGAGACATGATACATCTTGGCCAGTCCCATTATACAGTCTGGTTATAATTAAACTACACCCTAAGTCTATTCTTTTCTGGAAGTTGGGAATCCCTGGTGAGTCCCACAGCTTGCATATTTACTAAAAATTCCAGGATCATGACCATTTCCTGGGCAATAGGGATGTGTTTGCACTCCAAATGCCCATACCGAGATGTTTCCCGATAGCTCTGAATTAGAAAATTTTGTGACCCTGAGATTCATAGCCTGGAAGTAAACGTGCTCTGCTGTTTTCACTATTCCAAGGTACAGGAAGATCAGTGTTCAAGACCTTGCATAGCATGCAGATATTCAAATCTGTATGTCCCTATTGTACACTCTAATGGCAATAATAAATGGTAGTAATTGAGACTCCTGCTTCAGTTGCTCTCCTCAGTGCCCTCTCAGAGGTTTCTTTTCCACACCAGCTGCTCTTGAAGTGGCTGCTGACAGTTCAAAAGTTAGAATACTGTCACTAATTTTAGGATTTCTATATACAACACGATCTAATTTTCAGTGATTCCAGAGATGCTTAAAAAAAGAAAAAAAAAGAAAGAAAAAAGAAAATAAAAAGGTCTAATGAGACCTCATAAAAACATATTTCTCATGATGGGAATTCTTTTAGTTAATTCCAGGTAAATTAACCCTAATTTAAAATTTCTGCCAGTCAGTAAGATGTAAAAACCGTGGCACAAGACAGGAGAATGATCAAGACATAGGAATGGATATTCTAATGATATACAGATATAAGGGGAGAGCCAAGGGGATCTGGGGATTCACAGTCAGAGTCCTTGCATCTAATCTATTAGCAAAGAAGAAAGAAATGTCTTCTGGGCAGCAAAATTGCCAGCAAGGGATTTCTGAATAGGGAAAAGAGAATATTCTGTTTGGAAGGGTGTTCCTAAAATAATTCTTAAGGACTAATCTTGGATATTGCAATAGATGTTTAAGTGAAAAATGCAAAATGCAGTCAAAATAAAAAAAAAAAAATTAAAATATATTTTTTCAAAGTACAGAATGAATAAATCAGAATAATACAGATGAAGTTTTAGTGCAGCTGTATGAATCTATGCTAAGATTTCCTAACTACTTGTATCATTTCAGACAGTACTGCTATGTGAGACAAGATTCAGAGGAGGATATATTTTTCAGAAGTGTACTCAGAATAATTAATGTAAGAAAAAAAAGTGCTTTGTATTACAATATTTGCCTTGTCACCTCAGGCCAATCTCTTTGATTTTCTCTGTACCTAAGGCCAATGAGCTGCTCTTACCTGGCTCACTGTCACCTTCTGGCATCCATCCCTAAACATGTTAGAGAGATGTAAAGCCATTGAGAGTTCACCCATGCTCCTTTTTTTTTTTTTTTTCTTTTCTGTGAAAACCTAAGCCATTAAACCAGAGAAGATATAATACCTAGCTTTTTGGGGGAAACCCCTCCTGTGACAATTATCTCTGCTCTCTTTGTTTTCCCAGCAGTTACCAGAATCGTCTAATAAGTTAGAGCTGGCCAGATGCAGGGAGGATCTCACTTACTGAGTAATGCCTTCTGGTAGGCTTCACCCCATGATGGTAAACAGTGCTGTTTAGAAAATGAAGCTGTCTGCAAAATTGACGCCTCTTTGTCTGTAGAGGTGGAACAACATAGCACAAATGAGTTAACCTTACTGGTAAGGAAAGGATGGTCTTATCTTTGTAGCAAATTAATTATGTTCAAAAAAGTGGTTTCTTTCGGTCTTTGATACCATTCCTTGGAGGCTACTGAAGACTGCAAACAATTTTTGTATTACATGAAACTTCTTTCCTGGGTTTCTGTCACTAGGTCCAAATGGCTTGTTTCCAAATTTCTTAGTGCACATACTTGTGACTGATGTCCAAGAGTTCTGCCCTGAGCACTTGCAGATTTCCAAACTATTAAATGGTCCTGAAAGGCTGACACCAAAAGTGAGTGGACAATTTTTGCTTCTAATCATTCCGTCTTCAGTTCCCTGCCTGCAAACAAGCAAAATGCCTGGTGGCATTTCAGTAGCTTGTGAAAGCAAACCTGTTACTATTTCAGCAGTGTTCAGATATTATAGTGATGAATATCACAGGAAAAATGAGGAGATTTAATAAATTCTCTCTTCAGAGTGGTTTTTAAGAACATGCAGTAAATAAGGTATGGACCAGTCTTTGAATGATGAGGAAAAAACGCAAAATATTGAATACTTTTTCATTAAGCACTGTCCATTTTGTACTCTGAATAATACAGGAGATCTCTGTATCAAAGCAGTAGATGATAATATAATTAAAGAGACCAGAATTGTGGTGTAATTAACACTACAATACCAATACTGCTCTTATAACGAGGTTTTTGGAGGGTCATTTTCTTTAGTTTTGAGGTATGCAAATTTGTGATTACCACCTGTAAAGGTGATGAAGAAGGAAAAAAAGTTGAAAATACATCAAGCAGTATATAGAGAGAAGATAAATTGGGAGTTTTCACTCTGTCTTATTCTCTAAACAGGTAGAAGCAATCAAGGAGATTTAAATGCACCAAGTTATGTCTTTTAAAATTCTGAACAATGAGTAATTGCACAACAGGAACAGGATGAACTGGAACATATGACATTGAGTTCAAGGATTCAGCAAGTTTCAAAGGTAGATTAGACACTGGTACAGTTTAAGGACTATATCAAGTTCCATGTTTCAATGTTAGAGCCTATCTCCAAAGGGGATTACAAATATACTTGTCTGCTAGTTGGTTCATAAACCAGTACTTACACACGTCAAACTTTTTGTGTCTCCCTTTGAAAACCATGGCCATTGACAGAATCTGTCTGAACTTTTTCTGATTATTCCAGTGTGAACTGATTTTAATTTTAAATTTTTTTTCTTGTAAATTATCTTTATGTTCAGATATTTGTAAAATACATTTTCTATCTTCTTTATTTCCTACTCTATTATTTCTTTAATACTGACAAGATATAGGAAAGTTCTTAGATTAGAACTGAATATCCTTTAATAATGAAAAATGTTTTATCTGTAACCTCATTTGGAGCATCAGACTTACCTTTAGTCTTGATTCTATGAATTATGCTGCTTTTTTTCAGATTTATATAAATTGTGTTCCTTTATATTTATTTTAGGCTGAAAAGTGCATATCGTTTATAGAAGGTGATATTTATGTGAGCATAAAAAGTGACACTAATAATGTTCAGTTGCTGCAAATGAATAAAAAAAGCACATTACAAAATTCAAGCTTTTAGAGGAGTTATCAGACACATCTTTGAACCTATCAAGAAGTTCACATTTTCCATTAATAGTACCACCATGAATACCGTTAACCACCTGAAATTATCAGTTAAAATCCTCACTAATGGAATTGTCATAGAACCTTTCACATATAGGCTCCAGATCAGGTATTCAGGGGAAAAACAGGTAAATGCTATTGTATCCTTAAGGCAGACGTCTGTTTGACAACAGGAAGGTACACTTATTGTTTAATTCAGAGCATAAATTACAGTACATTGGAGAAAATGGAAACACAGGTAAATTTACTTACTTGTGTCCATCCTCTTTATGTCACAGCTCAAACATTTTGGATTTGCTGTTTCAGCTGCTCCCAATCCAGGTACCATAATAAAGAAGGTGTGGTTTAGTTCCCAAGCAAGGGAATTTAGGAACAGAAAGGAGAAAGAAGCAATACACATTAATGAATAATAAATACATATTAATGTAATACACATATTAATGAATAAATGCTCCCCTATAATAACAGCAGGCAGAATCTGACTTTCCAGCTGTCAGTCACTCTAAGTGAGCTTGGACTCTCTACTAGTCAGCACTCTCTGCTTTTCAATTTGCCTTGGAATTGTGGGGAAAAGGAGTAGTGAGGTAGGATATGTTGGGTCCCCATTATTTGATACCCACCTGCAAGCCGCAGGTAGCATCAAAAGAGGCTTTGAACTGCAGAGTGGTAGAAGATTATTTTGTCTGCTTCAACTTGTTGGCATTTGTGGCACTGTGGCTCTGCCATGAAAAGGAAAAGTCTCAGCAGGCTGATGCTGCCAAACACTATTCTCCTTTAATGCTTCCACTCTCGCTGCCACTGGGGACTGGTTACAGAAGTGCCCTAGAAGAGCTGATGAGAGCTCAAGCCTATTGCGAGCACCATAAACATTTAAAAACCATCTACTGTGTAAAAGCCTAATTTCCCTAGCCCATTGGTTTTATTTTTATTTTTTATCTTTATGTTTTTCCACAAAACACTGTGTACCTCTCTCCCAGAAAGCTAGTAGAAATTAAAAGACAAAATACTGCTTGAAAGGAGCTGAGTTCATAAACTCCGAATCAAACATTCAATGTTAAGTCAGAATTACTAGCTCACTCCCCACTCATAACACATGCTGGTTTATTTTTTGGTTGTGCTCATTTAAAATTTCAACCGTGAAGACTGTGCTATTCACTTGAACAACTGTTCCCCTTTAGGTTTTCTTCCAACACCCAAAATGTAGTCAAGTTAAGATAAAATGATAGCTTGGAGCTTATAACTTGCTGCTCGGATTTCAAGAAACTTGACATATTAATTTAGCCACATGCCTGCTGTGATGTTAGAGCTGTTCTCAGCTGTTCTCAAATGAAAGCAGTCTGTAAAACATCATAAGACAGTGGCATGAGTAGGAGATCTAGGTACTAGCTCTCCTTCCACATTTAGCTTCCAGAAGGCCGAAGTATATTCTCTGAATGGAAACAAAAGATGATGGCAGATGTTAATTCATTGAAATTTGTTTCAGATGAGAGAATTCTAATTACCAGCCGCTGTCACTTTTTTTGATAACTCTGTTACAGATTTTCAAACCAGTTTATGTGCAGACTTTCCTCAGGTATATTTACTCCTCTTGTATGACCATACTTGATGTTTTTGTCTATGATATCTTCAGAATATATTTTAGGAGAATCCATTTTAAATATATGTACAATGACATGGATCACAACACTATATTGTGACAGTTTGCCTGAGAAAGGTTAATAGCTTTCTCATTAGGCAGAAATAGTTTATCTGCTGGAAACACACGGCTGCGTCTGACCACCTTTCACTTGTCTCGTGCTAGTTGTACTCATTAGTCTTGCAGAAAGCTGTTATATTATTGCATGTTTTTAACAACTTTAAGTAGAGTTGATATACAGTATAGTTGATGATAACACTTTTAATTCTATTACAACTTCCATAAGGTCATTTTATACTCTGAAGAAATTAATTGTGATTGAGTTTTGCTTTATATTTCTGGTAAATGTACTTATCTCCCTAGCTGAGTAATTGAAATACTTTGATAATAATCCAATGGGACCAGGAAACAATTTTGTATATAAAGTCTACCATGATTGCATTATTGTTATATCATATCCCAAGTCTGGTAAGTTAGTATAGTTATCAAAGCCATCTGTAGTGTTATTTATCTTCTGTTCCAGTGGGATAGCTCTGCTCCCAAGCAGTCTACACAGGCTGCTCCATCTTCCACAATGGTGCAACAGATCCTTGTAATGTAAAGTCCTGGGTCTTTTCCTTCTCTTCATACTCTTTGTTTTGAAGCATATTTGATATATCTAAATGAATATAAAGTTTCTGTGCTCCCTGAGCATCAGGAGAGACAAAACTCAGAGCTGATACGATTTCCCATAAGAAAGGTCTGACCCAATGTTTTCATAATAGAAGACATATTGTGAGCCTTGACAGTAACGGTCCCATTTTAGATGAGAAAAAATGACCAGGCAGCCACTGGTTTACGCGTAAATACATTAAAATATCAGTAGGCAGGGATAAATTAAACTAATGCCTTGGTTCTAATTAAGCCTTTGATTTCTGAAGTGATTTTCTATTAATACACACAAAAAGGCTTCCAAAGCTACATCTATCCTACTAAATTAAACATGCCCGATATTGTTTACTGGCACTGAGACAAGCTGGCATGGAGTAGCCCTCACACACACCGCTGCACTCTCCACCCTCCAGATGACGATATTCGATCTCCGTATGGCTAATGGTCCTGCTCAGTGCTCACTCTGTAATCCTACCTGGAATTGCTTTGGAGACAGCCTGGGCCAAGTATGTGCCAGGAATTGTTTTAATCAATCATTTAACAACATAAGTAGGAGTATAAGACCATAATGATTGAACAGCGAAAGCAGTCCAGTTGCAGTGCTCAGGAACGTTCCCCAGCATCACTTTGCTTGCATCACCAGCATTGCTTTTGCTGAGAAAGTTTCTGTTTGTTGGCTGACTACCCTGCCATCTATACTAGATATGTGTTTTCTCTATCACTTCATAATAAAGGTCTAAAAAAGTCAAAGCATTAATTCAAAGTACTGAAGGCTTAAAGGGTATGCCCTTGAAGTTGTAAGAATTGCGACATTCCCCTTTTACAGGGGGAAAATGACAATATATGAAGTCACATAAAATATCTGGTTTGCTTGAAAACATTGTGATACGACATGAATATGTCAAATGTGATACCATGAAATTCTGTTGCATAGATATGCTGATATTTATTAAAAAAAAAAAAACCAAAGAGTTTTACTGTTAAAAAAGTGGTCCCCCAGAGTTTTTGGTAATGAATCCACTTACAGATAAACATGTCATTTTGATTTCTGTTGCCACTACATTATCCTATGACATACTTAGCTAATAAAATTAATTTCCTCCCAAAATAAAATCCAACTGATTTGTGATTTATGGTCCCACATACTTTTCTCAAGTGGGAGCTGAGATCCTTAGTTTGGGAACCTGTCTTTTGGGGTCAACTTTTGTAGCCTTGGTGAAGTAGACTACAGAAGCTTTCTTGCTCTTTTACATGGTTTGCCACTGGTACGCACTTAAAGATAATATTACAATTCAACATTTGTTATTATTCCACACTGTTATTATTTATGCTGTTACACATATATCCTGAAAATTATGCTAAAATGGGATGCTGTGGTACAATACCATTAACCATTGTAGTACAGTGAGAGCTGGCTTATAAAATTACAGGGATTTATTTGGCAATATGCATACTGAAAGAAGCTCTAGGCAGAAGTAAAGAACTGCTTTTTATGTCATGGGTGCCCTTCCTCCACAACTCAGGGAGCCTTTCTTTCTCTTTGGCTGAGAAGCAGAGAGTTTAACATATTATGTTTAACATATCCAGTTTTGCTGGTTTCAAAATCTAAAGTTTAACCTTTCTGAGGAGAAAAATGAGATCCAAACCCTTCTTTTAAACACTCCCTTGTATTAGATAGAAAGCCATCTTGGTCATTGAGGAAGACCACTGCCATATGCTGAACAATCCTTTAGGACCTTGCCCCATAGCTACTACCCTTCTTTGATTCTCACCGACCTCTAAAAGACTGATAAACTATTACATTTTGAGGATCAAATGGAAGATTACAGTAATTCTGCTGTATATATATATAATATTGAATTTTGGCCCTAATTCTAGAGTCTGCAATGTCAATTTGTACAGATTGCTGAGCAGATGCAAGGAGCTATTGATTTCTGCAGGATTCATCAATGCATTGTTGCTACTGTGACTCATCTAGAACTGCTCTGAAATAATTTGATAATGTTGTAGGCTGACCTAGTAGTTTCTGTACAAATATTTTTACTTAAGTGCCTCTTACTTGGAATTGTCTGAGATGGGTCAAGCAAAAAATAAGAGATGACTCATGATAGCCCACAAAAGAGTCATTAAGGGATAATGTCAGAACTATTTGATTTGATGACCCTGGCCTCTGTCGACTTATGGAATTGGTTTGGCTTGAGGGGGGATAAAAGCCTGCCAACACAAATGAAACAACGAAGACACCTTTATGTTATTTAAAGGCACATCATCTGGGGCTATGACTTGATATCCAGACTGCCCAGATACATACAGGAACATGGTAGAGTCTGTGGATCAGCTAGGCCTTCTCATGACCTACAGCACCACTGTCATTTGGAAAGACATGAAATCAGAAAGCAGGCATACAAGTTATTTGATAGCTTATAACCCTGACTTTTTATAAAGCATTTTGGTAACATCAGAATAACAGCATTCTGGTTTAAGAATGGTGTTGGGTTATGTTAGCAGACACATGGCCATAAGGCAAGAAACGTAAATGTTACAAGATGCAGTGGGATATAGTCTTATACAAAATAAATAAGAAGAGATTCTTCCAATTCAAGAAAGGGACCCTAATTCTGACATGAGTTCATTCCACAACACTAGAAAAAAAACAAGTCCATAAAATTACCACATAGTTAAGAAATTTGTTTTAGATTATCCACAGAAAGAACAGGATCTATATTTGTAGTACATCTCCTATTTCTCTACTTAATTTTCTCATTGAAGCATGAGAGAATATTAATCACTATTAATGTTTTCTCTGCTAACTTCAAAGACTCAGACTTCCCATAAAATTAAAAGGCATGGTCCCCAGATCCCTTTTTCACATTGCTCTTGAATCTAATTGGCAGTCGCCTCCAACTTACACGCAAGTTAGCAGAGTATTTTGCCCTTCTTTTTCATTATCTTTGGTGGGAAATCTATTTGCCTTTAGATTTGCCCATATCTAGGAAACTGCCATCTTCCCATAGAGAGAGTAAACAGTTCCCTGGATAACACTATCCCTTTCTGTTCCCTCATAGTTTCTTGTCCTATGTGCCTTCTAATAATTTTCTTGCTTAATTTATCTTCTATTCCAATTTCAGCTACAATGGCAAGTAGATAGCTGAGCTACCTGAGAAGAAAAAAAGGCATGCAGAGAAGTTATACAAGGCCATGAGGGGAAAGCCACGAGAATATTTATTGCATAACTTGAACTGAGTCTTTTATTATCATTATCTGGCCATATGTCCAGTATCACATTTACAGATACACTGTGAACTTCAGCAAAATATTGGCTTCTTTGAAGCACTGGAACAGGTTGCCCAGAGAAGTTGTGAATCCCCCATCCCTGGAAGTGTTCAAGGCCAGGCTGGATGGGGCTTTGAGCAACCTGGTCTAGTGGGAGGTGTCCCTGCCCGTGGGGACTGGAACTTGATGAACTTCAAGGCCCCTTCCAACCTGAACCATTCTATGATTCTATGAAATTTCAAAGGACACACTGAGACATGAACATGGGAACTGTGGGGTGTTAAAAACGGAAGTATTTTTTATTTAAAATCACAACAAATGTTCATTTTTATGACAATGCAGCTCAGCAGAATGATTCAAAATCTTCCACTTCTGAGTAAAGATACTCGTCCTTTTGCTTAGTAAGGACCCTGTATTAGTGATTATATTTGTAATACATATCAATAGTCATTAATATGATCCCCAAAGACATATGAACAGGTTTCTAAAAGATTAAATGGAGATTTAATATTTTTTCCTTAATTCTTTAAAAGTGGAAGAGATAGACAGAAAAACTGTTTTCTTCTTTTTCAAGATCATTAAGGATCCAAATCTCTGAGCTTCCTGAAATGTCTTTGTGAACAGAAGCATGAACATGTTTTTACAAGGCAGAAGATGATGAATTTTATTCATAGAAAAGTTTTCATTATGAAAACATTCTCAGCATTTTATATTTTTATATTAAAATCTAAAATTTTATATTTTTAATATAAAATCCTGTTATTTTTTAAGAACAGAGGGATAATTTTATGTTTTTCTGACATACATAAATGCCTGAAGCACTATATGTCTGGTCTCTTAAGTAGGCGCCATCGCTCTCCTGCAGTAGATCTCAAAATATTTTAAGCTGATATAATCATTTTTCTGGTGAGAAAATTAAGCCATAAGACAGGTAAATGACTTGCCAAGAGCAAACAAAAGATTCAGGAACACGTTTATATTTTCCTAAGCTCACAATTGCACTTCTGACTACATAGCTGACACTCATGAGAAGGAAAAATGTTCGGGGTTTTTTTCAGAAAACATCTAATTCTAATTTCTGGTATTTGTCAGCTATATGGTAATCTTACAGAGAAAAATTAAGAATTATATTAGGTGCTATTGGTAAAGCAAAAGAGTCTAATAAACTACTGACCCCTTCCAAGAAATGTGTCCTTTTCTTTCCCTACACATCATGTTGCTTTAAGTAGCAGTTCTCAGACTGTAAGCTTGGCACCATGGGGAGACTTTGATCTCCTGTAGGGGAGAATTCAAATAAGACAAGTGAAAACAGAAAATAAATGTTTTTACTTACCCTCGCAGCCCCCAACACCAGCACTAAATTCCTGCTGTTTAGGAATTGCAAAAATAGAAACCATTTGTTGTACATGATATCCATTATTTTCCTGCTCGAACTTAAAGTGGATTAAGTTCTGATAGAAGTGTTTCTATACATGTGTTACAATATTAGGAAACATTTCAGACTATGGTCAAAAGCTGAAATGAATACATAAAAAAATAAGTCCAGAACTTGTTCGCATTTTAATGAATTGTTCTCATTAAGCAGTTAGGGACAAGGACATAAAAAATATTTTCAGGGGTAAGAGAAAAGCTCAATAAATTCTGTGAGTCTGTCTGAAGATTTGGAGGAGTTTCCCAGACCCAAGGTGGCCGGGACAGCACATCGGTTGAGGAGAGACATAAGCAGGTGAGAAAACAAGGAGAAGATGTCACCAAGACAAGATGGCAATTACCCAAAGAACTCACCTGTAAAACTGAACTATTGCAAAGGTGGATGCCATTATAAACTGCCACTGAGATAAATACCAAATACCATGCATAGCTCATCTCTAGTTTCCCATGTTCACACGTACAAAAAAGGGGCTCTGGAGGGGATCCTGGGAATTGCAGACCACTAAGTCTCACTCACTCTTGAGGTAGATGAGTCTATAAAAAAGAATGACATTACTGAGCAAATGCATAAAATAGTATCAAGAAGAGTCAAAGTCTTCTGAAAAGAGAAACGCTGCCTCACTGACCTGCTGAACTTCTATGACAGCGTCATTTAGCCCATGGAGAGACTACAGAAACTGTGTAACTGGAAGTATGAGATTTCTCTATTTCTCTCTAAATATCATCTCTTATTTCCTGTCCTTACAGATTTTTCCTTTAGGACTGGATGTCTGACCGATAAAAATCTCGCAGGCCTCCTTGAAAAGGGCTAAAGGTTAAGGGAAAATAAATCAGCAAAAAGCCAAGAGTCACAGGGAACAATAAATGAAGGAAAGAAAGAGGGTAAAAGTAAAAAAATATAGAAACAAGGAACTTCATAATGACTTTGCATAAAGCACCCTACCAGAGCCCACCACTTCCTAATGACATCCAAGGAGCCATTCATCCAAATGTTCATTAACAAAAAAGTCAACAGTTGTCAATAGATACCACACAGCTTTGGTGTCAAAATAATGTTATTGATATGTAGGGAAATCTGTTAGCAAAAGGTTTATTTTTAAGTGTGACCTTTGCAGAACTGAAAAAAAATGAAAAGGGAAAACAGATTTTTTGGGGGTTTTATAGTGAACTATATTTTGTAGGTAATGGCTTTTCCTTTAAGTTCTTTTAAACCCAGTGGCAAAGGAATACTTTAGTCTTCTGCTTCTTGAGTGATTTTCTTCATGAAACGACTAGAGGCCTTTATCTGAAATATGACTGGAAACTTTTTTCTGTTATCCCAAAGGCACTTGACAGATCAATTCTAAATGTGTGATAGGATTAAGTAGAGGATTTTAGAGTATAAGTTTATAACACATGACCACCCTATTAATGCTAAATACTTTTTTTTTAAAAAATCAGTCTCTTTTCAGTGGAAATGAGTATTTGTCCTGGAATCCCTGCTGAAGAAATTTCAACCAAGTAATAAGGCATCTGTTGAAAATTGTAACACAGTAGGAAAAAAACCCCACACCACTATAATCACAAAAATGCCAAGAAAAAATCACGTTTCAGGTAAAAATTTTGCTGAAAAATCTCTAGCAAATGGTGTCATCCGTATAAACAGCTTTAGGAAAATGGTTTAGTGAAAGTAACATGACTTATCTGCCAGGGTCCAGGGACACCTCAATGCAAACCAGAGAGGTTGCTTGAAGAGACTCTGAAAACATGAGATTTGTAGCATTTTTTCTTATGAACTTGAGAGCTTCACCTGACCTTTGCAGTACTGGAATTCAACAAAACATGTGAAAGTGCACAGCTTTTGGAATAAATCATCTTAAATTCTCTTTTATGTGCCAGATACATTTTCCTGATCACATCATCACACAAAATTTAGTAACTGAAATGAAGTAATAAGTGTATAAGGTGAATAACCATTTTTTTTGCCTTTGTTTGTTCCCAGGTTGTCACACATGGTCTTAGAATAATACTTCAGCCTCAGTAAAGTTCACATAAAGGTCAATACTTCACAATATTGATTGAACATAAATAAGTAAATAAACACACCTGTAGCCCTAAGGAAAAAACTCATATTTATTATCTTAACATATACAAAAAGGATCAGAGCTCGTAAAAGAATATACATTCCCATTGATATTCTTGTTTTTTAATTTTATCTAAAGTAAAAACATCAAGAAATGTGATTTGCATTTCTACAGAGCGCAGCTGTGATTATATCTGTTCTTAATAAAACACACTCTGTCTCTCCCCTCTTTTCAAACACTAATCAGAATATAACAGTGTGTAGCTAAACCATTCTAAACTACTTGAAATATCTTTTCATAAACGTTAATGGAAATACTAAAAATCCAGAAGCTACTATAACTAAACTAGGAAGGACAGGAATGGAAGCAGCACCTAAATGCTGGGAAGGCAGTTCCTGTAATGAGACATTTCCATAAAAACGTTTTTTTAGAAGTGGGAGTGGACAGATAAATGAGGGGCAAATGTATGAGAATCACGATAGTAATATAATAAATGGAATTATCTAATTAAAACATTAGCATATAATAAAATATAGCATATATTATTCATGTTACAGAGATAGAAATCATAATATTCAATTTTAGTGTTTAACAGCAAACACTTTATAAAAAGACCCTCTTTCTTTTCTGTCCCTCTCATGCAGGAACCAACCAAAGATTACTAATGTTCATGAAATCAAGGGTAAGTACTATCTATTATAAAGCAGCAGAATTGTAAAAATAACTTTAGTATCAGAAAAAAAAGTTGGATGCAATGCTCTAACTTCATCTCACTTGGGAGCATGGGAGGCTGGAGCAGATGCCCTTCTGAAATAGCCTATGCCACTATGATTTTCTCTCATCTTTGGTTCAGTTTTGTGAGGCCAGAGTTTTTCACCATAAAATAATGGAAGGGGAGATCAGAAGTCTTCCTCACTGAGATTATGAAGGATCAGGCTGTCACAGGCCTTTTTGAGAAGGACACAGGAACAGGACAGCCTTACTCTGAGAAGCTGATGGTTCTGGCTTGTACCAATGGACTCAATAGACATCCCATGCATCCGCTCAGGGGCTCAGCTCCAGTACCTCTCAGGGGCCAAACAAGAGGAGTGTAACAGCACTTTAAACAGCCAGCATCTATTGTTTTACAATACAGCCACCCCATTGCATTTGATTTAAGTTTAGTCAAATTTATGTATTGACTGTAAGGCAGTCTGATGTATTATGTATTGGGAGTTATTTTTCTTTCTATAGAAACATCTTATAATTCATACTTTAAAGGTAATGCTTAATATACATATAAATTTAAAATCTAATGTTCCTGTTCATTAAAAAAATACTTTTTTGCACAAGCTATTAATAACTTCAGATATTTCCCCAGACACTTAGCTGAGGTTAATCCTTGCAAATCATTTTTTTGTTGATTTTATATTAATTTGCACTTCTATTTTAAAAAGTCCTTGAGACTGCTCATATAGCAGTCAAAATAAACAGACTCACAGAAGTTCATTTATGCACAGGAATAAAAAGGTAATGCCATTGATTCATTGAGCTTCACCTGCTCATATTTAAAAGCAAACCAAAACAGAACCACAGAAAAAAAACCTCACCCACTGAAAATTTTAAAATTCTTCATTGTGTTATTTGTGTTCCAAACCTTCTGCTCACCTAAAGTGAGAACAGGCTTTGAAAAATGTGATTTCTCTGGCCCAAACAGAAAGAAGTCTATAGAATATACTACTGATTTTTTCATTAGATTTCTGTCCCAATCAAGGCTGCAATATAATCCAACTGCAGGGGTTAAAAAAAAAAAAAAAGAAGAATTAATCACTCAGAAATAAAATTTCTGATTGTAAAAATGGAGCAAGGCTTGATAAATGCTGGAGGTATTTTATCTCTGGAAGACGATAAAGAAAAGGTTTCCTATGAGCCTCTCATTCTCCCTCCTTTGCCCTTTACAGGGCTTTTTATTTTCTTCTATTCAGTCATGGCTGGAAGCCAAAAGATGTGCAAAAGGGGAGGACTGGCATATAAATCCTCTAACCTACCTCCCAGAAAAAAAATTTGCATCCAAATCTGCATCTTTGCCCTGACAACTGTTGGAGTTGTCGCACTGAAAGCTAACTCTTAAAATGATGGCTCATTTCTCTCTGCCTCCCTTTCCCCATAATGTAGGGGAAAAAAAGAGAAAGACTCCTAGTTTATCTTCTGGGTGATAAACTGACCTGTTCCTGTACCCCATCCTCATTACTGATGAGCTGAGAGCTGATCACACGACTGGAAGAACAAGTAGGTCCATGATATACTAGCTTTTCACAAGATGCCTGTGAGTCACCAGTGTGATGCAGCCACGGAAATAACTCATGCAACCAGTCACAGTCTTTGCAGACGATCGACAAATATTATGGCCATAGGGCAGGACATAAGGGACATCATATCTGGAGTGCGGTATAAGGTGCAGAAGTAGTCACAGTCAGGGAAAAAAAGTCAAACTGGGACAGATTTAGAGTAAGGCTGCATCCCATTAGGACAGTATGGAAACAAGCCAGGGAACCTGATTAGCGAATGTCTGAACTGAGCAATGAAGAGCAGTGCAGAGAGCCCTGAGCTGCCACGGACTTTATCTGCTCTGGAAGCAGTATATCACGGTGTGGTGCTGATGGGCTGTATATATTATCTTAAACTGCATTAAAGTGGATGAACTGCTTCTGGCCCTGAGCTGGTATTGCTGCAGCACAACAGGTAGACATATCAGCTGGAGTCAGCAATTGCTCAGGAATCTCTGCACCAAATTTCACTGCACTGGATAGACATCTTCTGTATGAGCTTGGCTTGTGCATTCAGGCAAAATGAAAGCTGTCAGGGCATATGATTGCTTGCTATAAATACATTGAGGAGAGGAGGGGAAAGGGGGGGGCTGACATTAGGGCTGGAAAAGAGCTATTTAAATTAGGGGATAATGCTGGCACAAAATCAAATAGATATAAACTAGTTACAAATAGGTTTAGGCTGGAAATTAGAAGACAGTTTCAAACCATCAGAGCAGTGAGATTCTGGAAGGCTTTCCAACAAGAGGAAGTGGGCCAAAAAGCCTAATTACTTTTAAGATGAAGTTTAAACATTTGTGAGAGGGGGTTATATGACATGACTGCCTGAGGAAGCTGGATAAAATTCAGTGACTCAGGATGTTCTTCCTAAATTTATATTCCTCTGAACATTTTCCCACCATCTCACAAGCCTCTTGGTTCTTCACAGTAGGTTCTCTCTTACACTACACCAGCACTGGGGCTCTCAAACTCCCTATTAGGGAAAAAACCCACACATACTTCTGTGAAATTGCTCCCAGCCACGGAAATCACTCAGATATGAGTTCCCTTTGTCTCTGATGCATTTTCATATTAACCATAGTCTGAGCTTCTGTTTCCTGTGAAATGGTGGAAGGCCTTAATGTCATGCTTCTTGCAAAATTTTGTCTTCTGTGAACAGAACACAGGTTGTTTGTGATGTTGCCCTGATCTGAATGTCTGCTGCACTCAGTGATATTGCAGTACAAAGACCACAGCCAAGTACCCCAATCTCTCTTCCTTTCTTCAGTGAAGGGATTTGACCTTTCTGAGACCCTTTCTCTTCCCTCACTAGCCCCTTCAATCAAAATAAGGGGGGGGAAGTCATTTAGCTGAAAGGATTTTGTGTATATTTAAAAGTGATGGGTGAGAGTTTGGATCTGGCCACATAAGTAGTTTATATCTTGTCTTTTCACTAAAGCTCTTGGTATTTCATTGAGCTTTTTTTTGCCTTTTTTTAAAAGCCCTAGTTTCTACAGGTAGCTTCACATGACAACCTCAGCATCTGGTAAAAAACTTTGTAGACATCCAACCTGCAGCAAAAAAGTCTGACAAAGGTTCAGGTTGCACCTTAGGTAGTCCAGAAAAATAGATAGTGGGTAAAACACTATTACCTTCAATGCTCACAATTCTGCAGGGCCAGATCAGGGATATGGAGTGGCAGCACTGCCACACATTCTCTTGCAGCTGCTATGGTTTCTATGCTGTGTCCTTTAGGAAAAAGAATAAATGTCTGTTTATGGCCTCTTGAGTTTTAAATCATCTCCAGGCTGGTGATACATGACTATTACCATAACCACTTGGGTCAACCAGTGTTTCATTTTCACCATACCAGTGACACAAGTGTAAATTCTCCAAAGTTCATCATCTCTCTTTGAAATCAGATATCATTTTCCCCAACATTCTTCTAGTAACGAGAAAAATTTATCTTTTGGTTCACAGTGTGGTATTGAACGACAGTGAAATGTACTCCCGTTCATCCAGTCTCACCACCTTAAGCTCTTTCCTACATCACAGGTACTTATAATTTTCATCTTCACAACAATATATTCAAGTGCTTTATGAAACTGGGATCTTAGTGTAGGCTCCATCCTGAGCCCTCTGGACAGCAGGACCTGACTTACAGTTTTCCAGTCGTATCTTGGTTGATTTCCAGAATGTGTCTGTACAAGGACAAAAGGACCATGGTGCAGACCTCCTCAGCCAAGCACTCTAAGGAAGTCTCCATGGTGGCTACTGTTCAGCACATTGGAGACCCTACAGTTTGGGACTAGAAGATGCATAGGTTCATCTCTGCCAAGTATGTGTCCCATGCACAGTCCCCTGAAAACAATGAAATTTCCCCAGAGAACATGATTATTCCTTACAGATCAGTGCCTAAAGTGTCTCTAATATTGCTGCTACTTTACTGCCATAATGCATTCACAAAATGAATGCAAAAAAAAAAGGCCAAAGACAGCAACTGTCCCTAATACTCTGGTAACATTTTAAAAAATGTGCTATAATTTATTTGAAGGGAGAATTCAGACTGGATTCCTCTGTGCTCAGCCATTTAAGATTTTTCCTTACTTCTTGGTCTCCTTGCTGAACTTGATAGCTAACCTTCCTAAAGGAACAGCTTTGGAAGGTTGGGGTGGTAAACGTGCCATACACAGTACCCAACTTTGCACATGTTGGATTCCAGAAAAGTCAAACCAGCAGAGGAAGGTGACACTGCTGCCAGAGGATGGAGCAGAGGGAGAAGGGTTGCTGCTGGGGGACTGGAAGAGATCTGGCTGTTCCTCCCAGTAGCAGTAACAACTCTCACCAGCAGGACATCCAGCTTTACGATTTGCTTTCTGGTCTAGTCCTTACTCTTTCTGTGACCAGATTAAGCCTCCCTATCCCATCATTTTTAGACAAAATTTTGTCTACAGTGTTAAGGAGTCCTGGACCATGTCTGGTAGCAAGCACCTGTGCCATACATGGCAAAGAAGGGCTGGGAAGAAATTCTGCTCAGACTTGCAAGAAGAGCGTGCACGGAAAGTACATAAAGCACGTAGCCAGCAAATGCCACTACCCACTATGGAAAATATCTTTCTTCACTTTTCTGAACAATTGCATAGCAATATTAACTATAGCACTATGGGGAATAATATTTTTTTCTTGATAAGGAAATTAAGGGATACAGTTTTCTATTTCCAAGGGGAAATGTGTTTGAAGAATACTTAAAAAAATGAAGTCCTACTACTTCATAGGCATATGTAAGAATAGCTAGTGTTAAAATACTGGAAAAGAAACACTAGGGAACTGTACAACTTAATTATTGATGAGATGTGAATATTATATTATGCTAACTTTTATTGGTCAACTGCACAGGTAAATAGATCACAATTCATTTTAATGTTGCAAGAATAAATTGTTGTAGGGCTTGGAGAACAAGTATGTTAGATGTGGGACATAATTACGATGAATTTAAAGAAACATATTCGAGGACTGTATTTTAAGAATCTTTGATTACAAGAATTTTCATCTGAGATCAAAAGCTATGGGGAAGATGGAAAAGATGCTAGATTAAAAACAATAATTCAGAAGAAAATAGGTATTTCCAGAATAAACAAACCTTTAAGTTCTATGTGAATATATGATCCCAATATGAGATGTAGTTCCTATTTAAAGGGAAAATGGAAATGGTAGCTGTAACAGGATTCCTGCACATTTGGAATATAGTTAGTTCTGAGATTTTCCTAACTTCATAACAATCTATGGTTTGCTTCACCTCTTTTTCTGAAGGCCTCTCTCGTCTCATTTTTTTTTTCCTGGCCTTTCACTTAAATGTGGTATAAAAACGAACTTGAGACACAGGAATTTAACTGAAGTGATGTGACAGAGGTACCTACATTTGCTAACCCACATCAGCTCAATCACATCTGGGAGTGAGGACTGAGGGCATTTTTCAGCACAAAGTATTCATCACACTTATAATTACAGCAAACTTCATATTTGTTTCCTTCTCTTTGAGATGCTGAAAGGGCTGGGAAACCCAGGTTTCCCTGGGTACAGAACTGAGGAAGGCAACCCCAGCCTGAGGTCTAAGAAAGCCCTGGTGACAGCTTCTGGAGGGGATGGGAGAGAAAGGTGACAGCAGCACTGTCACAGGGGAGCTTACATGGCTTCTCTGTACTAGGAGCACAGGAAAGGCATCAAAAATGTGCCTGCAATATGTGCTCTGCAGACCCTCACCCTAAATTGTTGAAAAGGTACAAAGGAGCCTAAATAAAAGCAGGGTCTCTCCTTCATCCAGCATCTCTTCCCTCAGTCAGGGAAAAAGACAAACAAAATTGAACTGATCAAAGTTGGTTTTGTTCCAGTAGTTGCAGCACCATTTGAAAGTTGTTAGATTGCAATGATGCACCAAAAAATACCTTAAAGCACTGCGATATCTGGCCCAAGTTCATTCCATCCAAAACTAGGCAATTAAATGTCAATCATAAAATAGTCTAGTGCTTGTGTACTAAAAAAATCTGTTCATTGGTGAGCTTCATAGCTAGGGGAGAGATGGATACTTCCAAAATCTTAGTTAGAATTTAAGTGGGTAACATGCCTTCTGGAAATGATTGTACAAGTAAGGAATTGTCATTATTTCTATCAAAGAAACAGTTGAACATGGTGTTGGGAAATAATTTTACCACCCCATTTTTTTCAAGTATTTTCTTGATTTCTCAAACTTGGCTTTCAATGATAAAACTCATACACTGTATGACTGAATGCAAAAGGTTAGTTAAAAAAGTATTTATTTTCTATTTTTTTCTGTTATATTCCATTACAAAAAGAAACAAAACAAAAACATAACAAAAACAAAACAGAAGATAGAATTTTATTAGTGGTACATTAATGAGCTTAAACAACTAGGTGACTAATGTTTGTCACAAATACATATTACAAACAACCACAAAACCATAACTAAAAATGAAATAAATAACTTGAATATTTTTCTTAAATTTTTAATATTTATAAAATATATAGCACTTTCTATTACATTTTTTCAGTCATTTTTATCCATAACAAATTAAAACTTATGACACATATTGCAAATATGCTAAAGGGATAAGAATAATTAAAAAAATCAAAGTTCCTGGAGGTATGAAATAGTAAATCGGTTAATGTTTATCAATTTATTATTGTATATCCAGATTGTGCATATTCTGCAAAAATAGCGATTTCTTCAACTAATATACATATTTTTCTTTATAGTATTATAAGATTAAGTTTTTAAATGTAAAGCTTCATGGATTTATGCTCTGTTTTATAGTTGTGCCTAATATGTCACTTTCATTAATATATACTGAATATCTTCCATTAGTATATACTAATATATATATACACGCACACACACACACACTATGCATTATATATTAGTATATACTGAATAATAAAAGAATTTCTATAATATACAGTTGGGATTCTTGTGGAGAAAGTTGCTGAAAGTGGAAGGAATGTATACCATACTGAAAACTGACTAAGTTATATAAATGAAAGCATTTAGGTTTAGATTGCTCAATGTATTTTAATAAATTACGTAATGTACTGTAATAATATACAGAATTCAAACAGAAATCTCTTTTTACTCCAGTATTCCCATGCTTTTCTCTATGATTCCAAAAGAGTATGAACCACTATCTCTGCGAAACTTCCTGAAAACCTGAAAATGTAGTCAAGCAAGTAGAAATATATCGACATTACAGGCCTTATTCCAGGAAAATACTAAAATTGCACTTAAGAACCCTCCATGTCAGGAAAGCACTCAAGCTCAGATATGACTCCATTTGTTTTAACCTGAATGTTAATCATGCACTCAAGCACTCTTACTGATACATGGATGCCCTTGCCATAATCCTTAATAATGTCTCCTGACTGTATAAGAGGTTTAGAGGCTCCATTATGTAGCTGAGAGTACACTTTTGCCTTCTGTCTGAGCATAGAGGGTGAGGGGACAGAGACATATGTCTGGGGACCTCAGAGCAAATATTCAGGTGACTATCTGTTGTAGATGGGGAGAAAGACACGGCAGGGAGAGAGCTGACCAGTACAGGGTATCCTGCTTGTGGCCAATACTGTCCCTGTGTGTCGAGGGAAAAAAGGTGATGCAGAATAACCTGCCCTGGGCACCCATGAGCTTTCTCATTCAGCCCCTTATCACAGTGCAGCATCCCCCTTCAGGCAGTAAGCTCTGGAGGGCTGTCCTGTGAAGCTCAGCTTCCTAGGGTCCTTCAAGAACCCATGGTGCACGAGGAGCAGCCACTGCAGAGACAGGAACAGCTGGCACCAGGAGCTGGCAGCCGTGTTGTTAGTATCTTAGAGGGTTTGTTTCTTTGGACTCACTTCAGCTGGGCTGCATGGTCTGAAAGCCCATCAGGACCTAGAATTTATATAGGTGTGATGCGCACCTAGTTTCACCCTAAAAAACCCAGTTCGTGCACTTAAATATAGATCTGAGATATGAAGAATAGCACAGTGAGTGGCAGCAGGCAGGAGCCTGGCTTCAAAAGCACATTCCCTTTACAATGAAAACGCTAAGGTAGATTCAATTCTACCTCCTTAGAGAGAGAGATACACATGCACATTCATGCACCTTCAGAGGTCCTGAACCTTGTATTTCCCTTTTGAGAGCCTCTAGTCCTACCTTAGGCATCTAAGGCAGGAACTTAAATTTAGGGAGGTTTGTCATCAAGCAGCACTGGTCAGAGGTGCAAGCCCAAAGTTTGAACTCATGATTGCTCAAAGCTGAATATTTTAAAAACAGCTTAAACTTTTTTTTCCAGGTACTACACTGTTTCAGAGACCAGATCCTGTAAGGAAGTGGGTCTTTCTTTTTGGCATAGGGAATACTCCAGGGTACTAGACAATGATATGTAGCAAAGCTGCTGAATTCTAAGGGCAGCAACTGTACATTCATAAGATCTTCAGCCTTTTTAATATTTTGTTTTATGTAAGAAACACCTTAAGGCATTGAAAAACCAAATCACATTTAAAATAATAGGCCTACCTACCTGTTCCAGTGTTTAACTACTCACTTTGGTGTTTTGATAAAGTCTAAGCGCACAAAGTACATAAATATATTTTTCGTGGAATCAAGATCTAATATGGAAAAGATTATTTTTCATTATTATTATCTCAGAGCATATTGATGCTGTATATTATGTTTTTTATAGTCTTATGAATTCTATTTTGAATGGCCAAAATTTCAAATCACTGATTTTCAAAAATCACCCACTTACAACTCGTTTGTCTCCACAAACTTCTTCCTGCACTTAATTAACAAAATAAAATGGCCAACATTTAAAAATATCCTGATTTTTATTTCAAAGGTGCCTTCTTGCTGCTGGAATGCAAAGCTCTTTTGAAAATCTGGAACTGTATTTTTAAACAGATGTAGGAAGTTTAATTCACTGATAAAATCCAGAATAACAAGTATTCAAATCTGTAACACTTTCATAATAAAATTATGGTAACGCTATAACCTAGTATATGGTTTGTTCTGTGAAGGTCAGATTATCTAAAACTGCCATATAAAGCAAAGCAAATCAAACAAAATATATTTAATTATACTTAAGAGTACATATTTTTGGTATACTATATAACACCACTTCAATAGGCACAGTACTATAAAGTTTTTTTTATTAAACTTAAGAATATCATAACAAAGTGAACAAATTATATTTTATGCTATGGGTTGCTTGGTTTTCTTTTTTGTTAAAATATTTGCTTTCACTTGCATATCGATTTTTAGCAAAAGCTGATAGCTCATTATAATTTTCTTATTTCATTATCACTGGGCTGCGTTGACTTACAAAATACTGTAACTCATTATTTGTCACATGTGAAATGAGAAGCTGCAACATAAAGCCTGGGTTTTGACATATGCATATGAAGTTCATTATGCTTTAAACAGGAATCTCCTGTAGGTATCTAAACAAAAAATATAGCTATCTAATAATTTTCTAAATTATATTTTGCTATTTCAGGATTAATTTACACAGAGTTTAAATTTTTCCCTCTTTGGTTCAAGACTGAATTTCTGACCAGCTTGCTCTAAACGGGCAAGCCTGGACAGAGTCACCTCTGAATATTCTGTGAGGTCAGTGCACAAACATCTGCTGCATTTACGAACCAACACTGACCTGCAGTCAAGGCTATGCCATTTTATATTCTCACAACATCACTTTGATCTTCTTGAAAATACAAGTATTGATTAAGCCCCACCAGTTTAGCTCTGAAATATAGGGGGTTAGAAAAACTTACAGGCCGATGTTTGTCTCTTACATGTTACGCATTTAACATCCAGTTACAAAAGTCTCCTTGATGAACACAGCAGTTCTAGGATCAGAATACGTGACAGAGATCTCTAGGATACCCTGGCAGAGTCCCAAAAGTTCATGTCGTTACCTCAGCTCTGCACAAGTTTTTTTGGGAGGCTTTCATACCATGGAGCCCCTTAATCAACAGACATACTTTCTGCTGGTTTGGGCTCATTTAGGCAGATTAAACAACATCCCTGAAACCACTCTCAGTTTCAGTGGTACAACCCTGCACATAACATGAACGGTTGAAGGAAAACCACTCAACTGGCAGCTGAAGAGTTTCAGATGCTGCTGTTAGTGGCAGAGCAGCCACTGAGGTGTTCGCACACCACCAGCACCCTAGGAGCTGAGTGCCACGGCGACACACCAGAAGGAAGGAGGTGATTCAGGAGCAGATTCATGGAGGAGGAGAACTGTCATTAACAGATACCAGGCTCCTGTTTTCAGCATTGTCAGTGTTTCCAGTGTATGCTTTCTCGACAAGGACAGTTGACATTGTTAAACCCCCTAGATTGCTGTAGCTTTGGATTCAAAATATCTGGCGTTTGTACTCTCTTGAGAACAAACTCGAGATCCCATGGACAGCCATGACAGTTTTATGTGTCGTTTTATATGTCCCCTTTATTTAGGGATGATTCATATAAACAAACACATGATGGTTACCATGAAACTGGTGGATTTTGATGACACTTAAAGCATTTAATAGCTGGATTACAACAAAATTCCATTATATTTAGCATGGAAAATAAATGTGTAACCCTTTGAGGTGTACTAATAAGAAATCAGCATGTATTGAAAATCATTTGAAAGCGATAAGAGTCCCCAGAAAATATATTTTCGGATTATTTGGAACTAGTATCAAGTGCGATCAGTGATACTTCAAGGCAAGGATACTCCCATACACATAAATCCAGATACTTCTAATGCAAAGCAAATAAACAGAGACATGATTTTCTTCGGGAGTTCATTCGTCTTTTGTACCTGCCTTGCATTTTCAATAGTTCCCATTTTGAAAAAGCTTTCCTCCAGCTCCATTTTTGAAGCTTTCATTATTTTAATACGTAGACAGGGATATGACAGAATTAGTCTTTCTGCTAAGCAAGGCAGATAGTGTCCATAACCCTTTCATGCTATGTGCTTATATAAAAAGTGTAATTGGAAAAAAGAGAAAAAAATGAAGTTTTGATTCTAATATAATAAACAGAAACCCCACAAAGTACTGTTTAAAATGTTATGCACAAACTGTAGCTGCACTATCTGTTCTTCCTGCAGTTTTTTAGGTTCTCTTATCCTGTCTAACAAAAAAATCCCTCTCTTTTTCTGTTTTTTCAGCTATAATGCACACATGCTCCCACCATTTTCCCATCTTCACTCATGTATGTAATAGCACAAAGCTAAATTATTTTGCAAAATGATAGTTAAATAAACACATTTTCAATTTACAACTCCCTCAGATTTCATCATTAAATGATACTCTGGAACTAGTATGTGGTCCAGACTGATGTAATATTCTTAACATACAAAGACATTATGCATTCTGTCATCTATTCTTTACAGGTTTAATTTATTCCTGTCTTTTACTAATAATATATATAAAAAGAAATTATTAAGAATTCAAAGAGCGGATTCATTTTCCAAGCGTAATGTAGAATGTCTGTTTTGTTGAGAGCCTGAGTGGAAAAGAGTTCCTACTTATAATGTGAAATCTAGGTTAAACATGGAAACAAGGTATTAAGTGGATTGTCTCTTAAACAAATTCAACAGCTGTCTTGCGAATAAAGACTATTAGATATACAGAATTTAATTTTTGGCAAAAAAAAAGGGAGGAAGTAAATAGCAGATGTGATATTTTACACACTTGCACTTAATTTGTAATTAAAATTAAATTCATATCACATTCTTTTTACTCAAAGAAAAGGGACTTAGTCATGGAAAGGTGTTTTGCTTTTTGTGGCTCATTTTAATGTATCAGTTCAATATGGCTATATATTTGTTGTTGTTAGACTGAAAGAAAAAAAAAATAGAAAAAGAAGCATGACTCCATGTATGGACACAAGTATGGATTTACAGCAGTGCTTAAAGTGCTTTCTTATTTGAGGAGATACTTACACAAATGCCTTTTCATGCTTATCTCCTTGTCACCACGTACTATATGCTTGTTGCTTGCTCTTATGTCATTTATAATATAATGATAGGGTATTAAGTTCATACTCAGAGTTTAGTATATTGTCATAAAAAACATCTGAAAACAGGAAAATGACAATTCTATTTGTGTATTATTACAGCAACTTGAAAATTTTATTAAATACTGAAGTGCTTTATTTTGTCATTTATTCCTTTGCTTCCAGTGTTGCTTAAAGCACTATGTAAGTACAAATAGATCATACTAAAAGCATATCCATCCTATTCTGGGGTTTTGACTAGGTTTATTTACTGATGTCTTGCAGAACAGAGATGAATTTATGATCCCATGTGACCATTTATCTGCTGATGCTGCAAGATGTCTTGCCTCCAGGATTGGTTTCCATGTACATGGTTCACCAAAGGTCTACATCTTATGAATATTTATACATTGTTATGTCTTGTTGTTAAGTGGCAGTGCCGTAATGTGGGATGTCAAGTAGTGTACTTTAATTTGCCAGTACCAGAAGTTGTGGGAGCAGCAGAAGTTGTGGCTTGACTGCCTACATACAAAGGGTCCAAACAAGCCACTTTGGCTGCAAAGAATGAGTGGATACAGTGAAGGACAGCAAACAGGTTGGAAAACTCCAGCTCCTGGAAGTGAAAACAAAAAGATTAAACATGAAACAAAACAACACCTCACGAACGTATACACAGGAATGAACTGCTACTCAAATAGCAATCATTTTAATAGTTTGATATAATTCTGCTAATGTGCCTCACAATTCTCCATTATAGGGACTTAGACATTGAACTATCCCCATTCATTAAATAATTGTTTGGAGGCTAAGTTGGACAAATTTCTGAGTTAAGTGCCTCCACAGAAATATGAGATCCTACTGGCTAAAGGGGAAGGAAAAGTGCTATAATAAACTATAATTATATTTTTTTACATATATACACATATATATTAAGTATAATACTATATAATTTTTTTTTTTCTTACCTCAGGTTAATGCAAATCTGGCAATTTTGCTGGTTAATTTACATAGAAATTGAATGACTGCACCATAACAGTCTACACATCTCTGGCCTACTGCATACACTACTGCATGCCCACAAAAATCAGTAACATTGAGTTCAACATATGTTACATTTGTTCATCATGTCACCTCACACTGGTGGCTATTATCTTACTTATGCTGATTCTTTAATTACAAAAATAAAACAAAAATACACATTTTCAAAAAGTGCTAGTATCAAACAGGGATATTCTGGATCTGTTTTCATTGAAAGAGTTACTGTTATTGGACTGAGAAAAGAGGAACAGACTCATTTTTTAGACATATTAGCAATACTATGCAAAGTCTTTCTTTTCCTAGTTTAAATTACATTTCTTTATAACTTCTCAACAGACTGAGNGGCTAAAGGGGAAGGAAAAGTGCTATAATAAACTATAATTATATTTTTTTACATATATACACATATATATTAAGTATAATACTATATAATTTTTTTTTTTCTTACCTCAGGTTAATGCAAATCTGGCAATTTTGCTGGTTAATTTACATAGAAATTGAATGACTGCACCATAACAGTCTACACATCTCTGGCCTACTGCATACACTACTGCATGCCCACAAAAATCAGTAACATTGAGTTCAACATATGTTACATTTGTTCATCATGTCACCTCACACTGGTGGCTATTATCTTACTTATGCTGATTCTTTAATTACAAAAATAAAACAAAAATACACATTTTCAAAAAGTGCTAGTATCAAACAGGGATATTCTGGATCTGTTTTCATTGAAAGAGTTACTGTTATTGGACTGAGAAAAGAGGAACAGACTCATTTTTTTAGACATATTAGCAATACTATGCAAAGTCTTTCTTTTCCTAGTTTAAATTACATTTCTTTATAACTTCTCAACAGACTGAGGCTCTTTTAGACACCACTACTGAGGAAATAAATAAAAAACTACATTTTTTTTACATATATAAATTTGGTTCTTTGTGTCTAATTGACTTTTTCTAATATATTTTTTTTTATCTTATCTTCACTATGTGTTTCTGGGGCTTGCATTTATTCCATAAGCATCTGTTGTATTTGAAAGAAAATACTGAGGTGTTTGAATACATATAAGTGCAGGGATGATGTTGCATAGTTGCCATCTTTCTGCTTTGATTCACTGACTATACAAATTTCTTCACAGCAATATGAAGCCAGTAATAGATATCTGTGCTATATTCTATTTGTCTTTCTGTCCAGCACTGGTATTTCCAGGCTATGTAGTGTAGAGGGTTTTGCTTTTTTGTTCAGAAGAATATTGATAATGTTGTAAAGTCAACAAAAATGGCTAAATCTCTCAAAATGACATTAACCTGCAATTTTCTGCCTCTTGAGATTTCCTGGAAGATATTGCTTCACGTAATTCATGGAGACATTCATAAATCCCTCGTGTGCAAGGAGGAGCAACTGCCTGAAAGCAGACAGCTGCGTGTGCAGAGTGTCCAGCGATGTACTGAATAGGTGAAGCTTTGCTCAGCTCTCTTACAACCTGAGCAGATGTCCTTCAGACGTGCTCAGAAATTCATTTATAACATCCCATGAGCTTCTTTAAACTCCCTTAACTACCAATTCTCAATAAAGAAGATAAAGTTTATGCCAAGTTTCACAAACCTGCCATCTGTGTCCATTTTAAAAAAAAACTGTTTAAAGACATTCTCATTTTTAAACATTGTGAAAAGGGCAATTTTATTACTATGCCAAAGGTCCTTTTCTTCCCTCAGATTTCAGAATAAGAAAATTTATTGTAGGTAGTGAAAAGATGGAAATTCAAAGATGAGTAAACGAGGAATCATGGAAGCTATTTCAGAATGAGAACTATCAGTCATTCAAATCCTTCTTGTACTATAAAAATAAAACTAAAGCTTAAGATGAGAGAATAAATATTTAGTAGAACAGTGAAATATTTGTAATATCAATTCCATGTGTTATCTGCAGAAAGACTACATTTTCCCCTATGTCTCAACAGGATGAGACTATTAAAACAAATATTACAGTTTGAGAATTGTCCAAGTCAATTAGGTAACCCTGCTAGCTGAAAGTTCTTACTATTATAATTACAGCTACTGGACACTGAATTTTCACAGTGCATTAGTACAATTATTAACAACACTTATCACAGGTGTTTCTGCAACAGTAACACATTGAAAAGATCCATTGCTCAATGGACCTTCAAGGAAAATGGGTGAGGCAACAGAACACAGCCTCTGAAGATTCCGTTGAATTACTATTATTGATAGTAACGATGCAACACAGAAATTACCTTGACTGCAAAGATGAGCACTAAGAAGCCAGTAAATGCTGGATTACGATTTGCCATGAAACATTATTCCTATTTCAATTTCAATGTAGACGTGCATATTTAACTGGAAATTAAAGCAATGTGAAGCACAGTAGGCTGACTGGTATGTGGTGAGTACATACAGGCCTGATTAATGGCTGCAGCTCAATTCACAGGAGCCTGATTGATGGCAATGTGATCTATCAAGAACAACACTTTTCTGGCAGATTAGCATAATAACAAGAAATCTTAATGAACAGATAAGACTTCACGTAGAGCTGCTGACAGACAAAACATTCCCTCACTTCTGCTGAGAACTTGCACTTTTAGCTGCCCACGGGTTTGCACCACTGCCAGCAGATGGAGGGGAACTCACACGCTTTTGTGCACACCTAGCCACCCACAGATGGAGGGGAACTCACACCCTTTTGTGCACACCTAGCCACCCCTGGGTGTTTTCATATATACTTTGTCGTCAGTCATCCTCTTGCCTGAATACACTTTCATCTAGGCAGGGTACTGTGCATTGCACATCCAGCTTCAGATGAAGTTTCAAATAAACAAACAGGCAAACCCTAAGAAACCTGAAGAAATACGCAGTGAAGCCGTTAAAGTTGCTACCAGAAGGGAAAAGAAAATTATCTGAACCCCCAAAAAAGTAAAGAAATGCAAATTAAGACACAGCTACTTGTCCATGCATAAGTACACAATCTACCAATATTCCAATTTCCAGACTGTTGTCTGTACACGTCATCTAAGACCCTACTCTCCTGGAATATCACTGTACCCTCTGGTTTCAAAATATCTTTCTAAGCTATCTCTTGTTCAAACTACTCTCACCCTACATTGCTGTCATTATATCAAACATTGCCAGATTATTAATCTGAACATAGACAGTTTCTGCTGAGAACAATGTAAGTGGGCAGTTATGTGAGAAAACTGCAGTCATTGAGCATAGCAGAAGTGTATGGGAATTCCAGTAACCTTTCACAAAGAAAAACTGGATTGAAAGGACAGAGATGGAAAGAGAAAACAGAGAGTGCCCCCAGATGAAAAAAAACCCACCAACTCTTATTGCATTATATTAATAATACAACTACATAAAGAATACATCTACAAAATCAAGCAATTGTAAGTTTGTAAGTATTCATGATATAGTTAGAAAAAAATATTTTCTTTCACCCATATATAAACTGTTGATATGAGAAGATATTTATTCTTTCATCAAATTTGGTGTTACATGGTTTCTCTATAGTAGCACAGAGTCTGATCTAAAATAAATATTAAACAGATAATCCTTGTGCCAGGCATGAGGAAATTAACAATTGAATGACACACACCCACACAGGTCAGAAATCTGAACTCAGAATGCAGTCACTGCAATTGAGCAATCACTTTCTAGAAATTCTAAGGATGTATGCTTAAAACCCATTTAAAGATGATATTCTCAATTTGAAGAGCACTGTGAGGCTCACAGAAAGACCCTCAAGGCTAAGAACAAGGATTAATTTAAAATTATATTTTGGAGAATATACTTAAAACAAGCAGAAATGTCAGTCTGGAAAATGGTGCAGACAACCATCAGGACACCTTGCAATACTTGAAAGTGAGCATTTCACTCACATTACAACAGGAGTAACTCAGGCTATTTGCCATACTTTAGTTTAGATTTCTATACAAGATAATTTTAAGCACAAATTAATGGGCATTAATTACTATTAAGGTAGCATTAATTAATTAGTAAGTATTAATACTACATCCTTGAAGTTACATTTCTTCCTTTGCTGATACCATATTTCTGCCCTCTTCTGTTCTCCATATTCAAATAGGCAAAGACAATCGGCTTGATCTTCATCTTAATGTGCTGATTTTTGTATTCACTTTGGTTTTATAACACTCAGCTGAGGGGTTCAGCTAGTTTGTGAACAAAAGCTAACCTGATGCAGCACAGCTGTGTGGCCTCACCTGAGCTTTTCTGGCAAAACTGTTGAGCTGTGAAAAAGCCCTGCAAGTTGAGAAAGGTGAAAGCACGGACCAAAGTGTAGCTTCTGAGTTATTTAAGTGTTTTACAAGGCACAGAAACTCTCAGTTCACAGAAATTACTGATTGGTGTGTTTACTTAAAAAATTAAAATGGAAGTTGTATGTACTAAGAAAAACAGTGCTGATGTTGATTCTTATATACGTTACATACTCCTATGTTTGTGAGCATACATATATATATCAAAAGAGGGTCTCTCACAGATTTAAGACACTCTTCATATTTTTTCAGAAAAATATAAAGCAGTTTCTATCGCAGTGGTCCAATACTTAGACAGATGAAATTGAAGAGCACAGCACTCTGAGTTTATTACAGTCCTGAGACTGTGTTAGCCTCTGGAAGTTGCTGTGATACTGGAGAGATACTAACGGACCATTAAATTATAGCTAAACAAATAGGTCAATAGACAGGTAACTAGATAGGAAGGTGCCTAAATAAATCCCTTTGTGTGTTACAGACAAGGAGAAAGCTTTGCCCTTCTGTGCTTAGTTTTTTCAACACAACCCCAACTGCTCAGTAAGAACGAGGAGTGGGACACGTAGGCTCTACAATCTGCCAAGCCGACAGCTCTATTTTGTAGCTCTCAGTCAGAAAAATTCTGTCTGACTGTGCAAAACTGTGCAATATCTCCTGCTGAGTGACAGCTGGGAAATAACCTACAGATTGGAAAGTCTAAGGTGTATCAGTGATTAATGTTGCCCCTAAGTGGTTTTCTTCTCAGAAACCACTTAGATCTTGCCTTAGAGACCTTCAAAGTTAGGTGTTTGCATCCACGCACCCTGCCATAGACCCACTGGTGTGACCTATGGTAATTACTGTTTGGATTTTTCAGACTGGAATTGCTTAAATCTACGAGGAAACACTGCTTTTATACTACACTATATATCTTTATAGTAACACAATATTACTCACGGAGAAACCAAGCAAAAGCATCAGTACAAAATCTCTACAGAAAAAAAAAACAACAGTATTTTAACAATATCTGAGAGAATAATGCAAATGTTTAAATATCTTAAGTCATTTTCAAACTGAAAAGAAGTATACGTGGTGAAACTGCAACTAAATCCATAGCAACCTGGGTGTCTGAAAGCATGCCATTTTGAATTCTGTTACATCAGGCATGGAGTACACTATAAAAAATTTTGACAGCATTATAAAAATATTAATTATTCAGTGTCAGTGAAGGTCTTTCTATCACTTAGGAATATAAACTCCGGTGGCAACTGTGTTTCTCAAGAAAAAAAAGAAGCTGACTGATGAATGGACGTGGTTCTGTATTTTTTCTCAAAAAGTATTTTTCCTAGATTCTTCTAACATTAACAGGGATATCACTATATATTCCACCAGAATACAGAAGAGCCGCTGGACAATTATGAAGACAGTATGGCTAAAATTTAAATGGTGGTGCATAATTATTTTTTTTCCAAGAAATATCCATCTACAAGTCTGAATGTATTTCCAGAATAATAACAAATTTATAAGAACTTTGGATAAAAACTCAATAGCTAAGTACTCTGACATTCTTAACTCTCTGCATAATGAGTGTTCTAAAGCTAAAGGATATTACCACATAGATACAACACACCATAATCACACACATCTGGGATAGCATGAGATACATGGGCAGCATTTTAAACTAAGGAAGACAGGAAGTGTTTTGGATTTTGATAACTCATATTTTTACAGGGAAGAATTATATAGAATCAGAATCATTTAGGTTGGAAAAGATTTTTAAGATCACTGAGTCCAACCATAAACCTAACACTGTCAAGTCCACCGCTAAACTATGTCCGGTCTTTTAAGTATCACCAGGGATAGGGAACCAACCACTTCCCTGGGCAGCCTGTTCCAATGCTTGATAACTTCATCTGATGCATTCCGTGAAGAAACGTTTCCTAATATCCAGTCTAAACCTTCCCTGACACAACTTGAGGCCACTTCCTCTTGTACTTGGGAGATGAGAGAGCCGTATCCTCTTGGGCCATGTCCTCTTGTCCCTTTGTTACTTGGGAGAAGAGATCGACCCCTCACCTCACTACAACCTCCTTTCAGGTAGTTGGAGACAGTGATAAGGTCTCCCTTGAGCCTCCTTTTCTCCAGTTCCCTCAGCTGCTCCTCATAAGACTTGTTCTCCATATCCCTTACCAACCTTTCTCTGGACACAATCCAGCACCTTAATGTCTTTTCTGTCGTGAGGGGGCCAAAACTGGACACAGCACTCAAGTTGTGGCTTCACCAGTGCTCAGTACAGGGGGACGATCATTTCCCTAGTCCTGCTGTCCACACTGTTTCTGATATAGGCCACGATGCTGTTGGCTTCTTGGTCACATGGCTACAATGCCAGCTTATATTCAGCCAGCTGTTGACCATGATGGAAGCAATATTATTTAAAAAAAACAAAACAAAACAAAACAAAACAAAAAACCACCTCACATTTGCAGAGAGTAACTGAATTATAGTGCATTAAATACATTAACACATTCCATAAGTGCCATAGCTGAAAGTCAGAGATGGAGGAAAGGGGGCCTTGGAGGCAAGAAAAGCAGCAGTCTCAGATCAGGTATGCATAGGATGTGTTAGTGTTAACGATGAAGGGGGAAAAAAGCACTCTTAGTTCTAGTGACTCTCTTCAGCTGTATCAAAATTGCCTGCTGTGCCCTTATTTCACATTACTGCTTGGGAATGCAGAAGTGAAGAGCCCTGATATGTTGGGGTAATGGCTCCTCAGATTTTTGGTTTTGTTCTCAGCTGTGAGCTCTCATTTCACTATATTCTGATTATTCCCTGTTTGATATAACCGGCAAAATATTATCTTTATGTAAAGAAAATGTTATGCTGTCTGTCACCTTACAATCATGGGTCTCCAGGCCAGCTGAAGCACAGAGCTGCATTTAATAGGTGATGATAGCTGTGGCTGTGAATATTCATCACAACCTTTAACAGATGTTTTACAAAATTCCCACCATCTGATTCCAAATGAAGCCTTCATACAGTATGCATGAAACATGGCATTACAAGCATTTCTGAAAATCTGATTAACATTTCTTAATGGCTCAAGAGTTCCCCAAATAGCTATACCTCTAACTCTGTAATGCTAGTAAAGTCCAAAAAATAGAGGCTTGATTTTCCACCTCTTCTAATGCTGAATAGTGCTTTAAATCCATGAAAAGCTTAAAGAATACAGAAGGGGCCTATCCATAGGATTTTAAATTAACCAAAATATGACCCAAGAATCTTCACAATCATTTTATAGCCACATTTATCTGTATTAGATTAAGCAACATAGTTCATACGTAAACAAATTGAAATGGATAGAAGTGCTCACTATAAATGCTGTAGCACTTCCAAAGACAACATAAACTTACAGGGTTTTTATCATGATATAACTGATATGCTTTGATCACCAAGAAAATGAATTAAAAGTAAAAATTTTTTTATTTCCAAATTGGTCAATGTGAAAGTTTAATTTTACAATGAAGATAAGCAACCAGGGAACATGACAGCATATTAATAAGCATGCTAGCAAGTTTGTGGAACATTCTTCTTTCATAAGGTAAAACGTAGAATTTCTACATTGATAAAAGGTAGAAAGATAAAATTTGCTATAAATAAAGGTCTATTCAGTTTGAGTGGGAATAATAGGTACAATAAAGGTACCAGGAAATCTCTGAGTGCTATAAAGTGATAAGCATGACAGATTTAACTTAAAACTTTTTTAAAAAAATTGATTAAAGCTACTTTTCTTCTTCAAAATCTAGATTTCATACCTTTTTTTAAAAATGTTTTTAACATAATTTAGTATTAAAAATACATTCTAGTTTTACTGAAAAAAACAAAAACAAAAAACACTGTCCCATTCTTGGATTCCTATGAAATTTCTTTAGTCCTACAATCATGTGTTAATACAGTAGCAATAGCAGACAGATATTAGAAAAATAATGATGAGTTTCATCCTTCAACTTTACTTAGGAGCACGATAAAATTCTCCAATTATTTGTTTAAGAGAAAATCATCCTCATGATATTAGGTTTTTTAGTTATGTTATCTTATTAGAGACTAACATAAATTCTGTATATTTGAAACAATTTCTAAAGGAATTTGGAAGTAGGAAAATATTTATCTTTGAAATGTATCAAACATGAAGGTATCGAAAACCATGCTCCATTACACTTCTGCTGTTGACTTAATAGGAGCTTTTACATACATACATACATACATTGTATTTAGGAAAACATTCAAAATCAAGGAAATAGCTGTTAGGTAGAAAATAATCAATACCAAATATAAACAGACATGTAGAAAGAAAAATAGCCTATTGTAGCTATTGGCATTTAAACTCACAACTGCCCCCTATACAATGCCTTTTTCCTTTAAATATTTATTATGCTGTGCATGTTTAGCTCTTTTAGACAACAATTTATTTATCCGTTTACTTTTTGCTCATAGAACTGTATTGTTAGCACATTCGTTCAGCAGTTTTCTCTCTGAGACAATCAGGAAAAATGTTATAGCAAATGCTTCAAAAGCAAGACTCACGGGTGGCCAAGAAAGTATTCTTTAGGTTTGCACAAAAATTGGGTTTCTAGTCAAAAAGACCTTCAATTCAGACTCAAAGGCAGTTCCAGTTATCAAAGATCCTAAGAGATCACTTCTCCTGACACTCATTGGGACAGTAAATGCCCTATTCTCAAAAGACATAAATCAAATTAAGCATAAATCTCTCAGGGTTACTGTTCTCATAAATTAACTCTTGAATCAGAAGCAGAACTGAAAAGACAACTTTTCTGATTTTGAATTAGACACAGACACAAAGCTTCAGTCTTATAAGGGAACTTTTTTGCTCAGAGAAACTAAAACAGATTTTAGACCTTTGGTGGTTTTTGTCCTCAGGTTGACTTAAAGATATATTTTGCACCATTTCTTCATCATACGAGCATAGCATAGGGTGAAAAACAAGACATTCAAACTGTCAGCCAGTTTTATCAAAATGATAGAGAGGAGAGTTGGTAAACGTGCCCAAAACCATATACAGTGAGTCCTAGTTTTTCTAATTTTTAATCTAATTACACCATTCAAAAAACTGTTAGCTAGCAAAAATCCAAGCAGTTAGTTCAGGTTTTTTTTCTTGTATTTTTTTCATTTACTTTGCATTCTTTGACTTTGTGCATTAATCTAATATTGCTAACTAATTTAGTTTAATTTACTCCTCCATTCCCCTAGCTGCTTTGATAACTGCTTTTAATGTACATGGCCTTTATAAAACAAACAATGTACTGTTTTTACCTTTGCTTCAATTTGTTTAGTATCTTGGTTCTGGAACAAAAATTTGATTTTGCTCTTCCCATCATCTGAAGACCCTTTCAGCTGGGAAAACTTGTACCTCCAAAGTACAGCCTAGAGGAAAAAAAAAAAAAAAAGAAATATAAAGAAACATAAAAAACTATGCACAAGCAAGTCAGTGTAGTTGCCATTGAAAATTGTATTAGAAATAGTGGATCTCCTTCCAAGGGAATTTTTAACCCCTCTGTGGTACAAAATTAAATCAATTGAATGTTATGTGGATTAATGTTCCTTTCATTATATGGATGTATTATACTTCGTCAGTGGCTGGTTCAGATCAGTCAGACTACATTTGCAAAATTTACTCTGAAATTCTTTTATCTATATTTAATCCTGGTTAAACAAATAAAGAGGATTAGTAAATTCATTGTCATACCAAAAAACAAAGATTTGTTTTTCCACTGACAATCTGCGGATTCCCTAGTCCATCTGAAGTCATAACCCATCACAGAAGTCCTCTCTTTTCCTTTCCACATTAAAAAATCTAGTTGTGTTAACAGAAAGAGCATATCAAATTAAAAACAAATATCTGTTCGTAAATGATTTAAAAAAAAAATGGAAACCCTGCAATGACAACTTATTTTGAGTTTACTTATGAAAGCTCTAATCAGGAATTTGAGCAGATCATTAATTCTAAGCATATCAGTGGCCTTTCAAGGAATTATATTACAAATGACATTGTGTCTTGTTGAAAAAAAAAGACAGATTGCTCTACTGAATAAACATGTAATTAATAAAATTTACAGCTGGCTAGAAAGACATTTATTTTTTATATTTAATGTGGATTTAGGCAGAAAAAAAGTACATTCAAAATCCTTAAAAGTGGAAAAGAGCTATTTTTTATTGTAAGTGTTTTCAGTCTCATTTAAAGATATCCCCCAACACCTTCCATAAATTATGAAGCACTAACATTTTTCATTGTGATTTCAGTAGTATTTCACATAATTATAAGGCTATTCTCACTCACATTGTGCTGTTACTTTGAGGAGACATTAATTTCACATGCATCGGACAACACAGAGACTTAAGGCAAGAGGTATTGTTCCATTTTCTTTTGTCTAAGGGTTTGTAAACGACTTCTTCTCAGTGGCATAGCATTACACTTCCATTGGTGTCCTTTGTCTATATCTATGAATGATTTGGTATCTACTTGAAATTAAACAGAATATGAGGAAGGTAAAATTTTTAACTGTCCTAAATCCATGCACGTCCCTTTGCTTCAGGATGTGTTGATCTCTTTATGTTGGAATTGACTGGAAAAATTTTTAACCTGTACCAAGATAAATAAAGTTAGCTGTGTTTGTCTTAGTAAGATGCAGAAGGAAAAAAACAAAAGGACAGTATCTTAAGTGTGCACAGTACGTAAAGCAAGTGCTAGAATTACTTTCCCCCAAATTCTCTTTATATATTTACCACTTGCAGGTAAAAAAAAAAACTTAATGTCAGCACCACTTTCATTCTCTGCCTCTATGTGACAGGTAACCTCCCATCTACCGTAAACAGAGTTAAGGACATTCTGTTTCAGATAAACTAGGGGAATTTGGCAATTTATGTAAAACTATGTCATATTTGTTTCAGACGTTTTCCTCCTGAGCCCACCAGTCTTTCTACATAAAATAGAATAGCTTCACTCATCTCAGTGTGCAATTCCTCTCACTTTGTTTGATCAATGATGTTTACTTATGTCCTGTAGATAGTGAGTTAGAAACCAAACCAAACCAAACCAAACCAACTTAGTATACCATTCAGGTGGCCATACCTCCTACCTATGTTGTAAACTTTTTTTTTTACAGACCTGTGTAGCTCAACAAATCTTGTCAGAAGATCAAGACCATTGCCCTTCTGCAGGAACAGCAAATTTATTTAAACATGTCATTTCCTAGATGAGAAATGTAAAGGACATTGATGGTCTCTTTATCTCAGGAGAACAACAACCAAAGAAATGAAATTCCCTTAGATGGGAAGGCAAAATCCCAGGGTACCTTGCCTTATTCCTAATCAAATTAAGTTCGAGTGAAAATGAAGGATGTACAGAACTGCAGTCCTTGGGCATTTCACATGCAGCATTTCCCCCTCGCTTCATTCCCACTCAAAGGAAAGAGAATGACAGTCACACAAAACCACAGGAATGATTCAAGAACACACTTCAGTTTAGGCATAACATTGGTTTTGGAGAGCCCTACTTAGCAAAGGCTCTTACTTAAGTACATTGCAAAATCAGGTCTATAGCATGGACAGGATGAAATCCTTCTTGAGATTAATCCCAACAAGACCGCACTTCTTCCATCGGGATATCAAAACAAGTTCCTAGAACTGAGAGTTCAATAATATACTTCATAGAGACTATTAAACAGTCTTTGTCTAATGCATAAGGTATAAAAATGCATGAAATGACAATGCATGAAATCATTCCCAAATTAAAGAACCATCTGTTTATTCTGAGCGATCTTCAATGAATTGCGCACATTTTTTCTCAAATGTGTCCACATGCAAAAATAAGAGTAGGGAAATGTTGTGAGTTTTAAGTTATTAGGGCAGGAATACAATGTATTTCAAACATTCAAGCTAGTCAACTTGGCTGCTTTTTTTTTTTTTTTTTCTAGAGAATTCCTGAGTAACTGTTCCTTTATCCTAGTTTGAACTGGGACGACTACTGGTTCGCTCTGATACACTCTGGATGTGTTTACACCTCAATAAGCCACGCTGCACTAGAAGTGTAACAACTGGCTTAAACTAGATGTCCAAAATCTAGATAGCTAAAAATGCATGAATTATTTAAGTGTATGCCCAGTAAGACCTATTTAATTCCTTGTCTCCTACCAAAGAAGCTGAAGTGCTGCCCCGTGTATCCAGAACTGCACATTTTGCATGTGTAGCAGAGATACAAGATGATGCAGAATGCTGTGACCAGCAGCCAGATCACTTTCCTAAAATACAGTATCTTGGGGATCCCTCTGCTACTTCCTCTTGTGTTTTCATAAGTTTCGGGTGGGATTTTTTTCTTTTCATTTTCATTACCGCAAAATTCATAAGCAGTGAACGGGACCACACTAATCCCTTTTCAATGACTACCCCATAGTGCCAAAGTAGAAGCAAGACCTACTCACCTAAGCACCCATTTTCACAGACGTGTAGCTACAGCAGTGACATAGAATTATAGAATCATAGAATGGTTAGAGATGGAAGGGACCTTAAAGATCATCTAGTTCCAAGCCCCCTGCCATCGGCAGGGACACCTCTCACTAGAGCAGGTTGCTCAAAGCCCCATCCAGCCTGGCCTTGAACACCTCCAGGGATGGGGCAGCCACAGCTTCTCTGGGCAACCTGTTCCAGTGCCTCCCACATAAACAAGAGAGAGACAGTTTCACATATTGGTTTTTTTCATGTTCCTATGGGCTGACTTCAGTGTCACGGTGCTCACTGTGGTGACCGTTCTGAATTATAATTTTAAAGGCTAATTCTCCTGCACTAGGAATAGGCACCCTTGGGTGATCTATGTCACTGCCAAAGCCAGGTGAATTATTTTTTCATGTTTTTGGACATCACAGCTCTTCAGAACCATTTGTTGAATGCTTGCTTCAGGGAGTCAACATAGGTTGATATAATTTTGTACAAATGTATATGTATTTATGTATAGATTGACTTCTAAGCAGTAAGTACATTTGTAAACCATGTTGGTTTTTTCACAAATTACCAAAAACCTAAATGTGCGTTATATAAATTATTCCTAAATCAGCTTTTATGAATCATAGAATATAGGCAGAAGTACTTACTGGTTTGAAGGTAAGAGTGTTACTGAGCTCAACACTGTATAATACGTTCTCATAGGGCTTCTTTAAGTTAATAAAAGGAGCCTGTTCTCTTCAATTGTTTTCCTTGTATAATCCTCAATAACTGTGTATAACCTGCATCACTGAGAATATTTTACATGACTATATATAGCATTTTTAGGAAGCAGTCAAATTTTGTTTACCCTAAAATAGATTTGACAGGTAGACAAGGTGGCAATTCCTTTTAAAGCACAAATTACAATGAAATTCAAAAAAGATTCTGTGGTAGATCGGCTACTCATGAGGATCATGAGACGCTTCTCAAGTCGAGGCACACAACTTTATCATGCTTTGATAGAAGACCAAGTTGAGAACTCAGTATGCACTACTTATTGCCTTTAAAAGGGAACTGTCAATCCATGAGTAGAGGCAGAACTTGTGAATTACAGCAAGCAGTCCAATTTAGAAACTGGGAACCAGTTAATAGCATAGACTGAAAATGCCCCCAACTTCACAATTTGCATACATCCTCTGTGGTCATGGAAAACCTGACATACTTAATCCATGTTTTGAGAAATGCACTATAAGAAGACAATCTCTTTGTACAAATACTGTACATATCATGCATAACATTGAAAACAACTAATAAGATATAAATCTTTTCCCAATTATTACTCATAGATCACTTAGGCTGCTTTTTACATTTTATACCATTTAATGAAATTAACTTTATTTGTTTGCAATGCAAACAAATAAACAGTGTAGACAATCTGACAAATTAGATTTAAGACTTCTCTTGAGATGCTGTTAAATTATTGTAATAAGAAATCATCAAAAAGCGAAATCCTGTCTACACTGAAATTAATAGGAATTTTTTTCCTTTGACATATCTGGGACCAAGATTCTCCACCAATAGTTCTTAATGAGAAAGATTTTATTTATAAGTAATCATCTAGGACTCATTTGTTCTAGTCTTTGTAACCAAATTACTGCCTGTTATCTTCTGTTAGTATTATTTTGCTATAATTACCCAAGGATGCTCTCTGGCTGCATAATTGTATTTTATAGATGGGACATAAATGCAATACATAAATGGCACATGAAAGAAAAGCTATTGACTTCAGTACCTGTAGTACTTTGCTGATGTTCCCCACAGCCACACAAATGAAGAAAATTATTTTGCTTCTATTCTTAGCACTAATGCTAAATCTAGAGCACATATTCTGCAAGGGACCGTAGAAAATATTTTCACATTCATATCATATGTCACTTTGCTACTCATTCCCATAATTTCAGAATCCTGGACTAAAGTACATGCAATTTTGATGAGATGTCATTAAACAAAATCACTTCCTATCTAAATAATGGTATCAGAAAAGTGGGAATGCGTCATAATTATCTTAGTCTATGGAGCAATGATTAGGGTTTTTGTTTTGTTTTGGGTCAAGGAGTTTAATTTACCCTAAACAGAGACCGGATTACCAAAAAAACACAGAATAAATAGGTGTGTCTGTATTTTTACTTACCATACTCTAAGGAATATCCATAGAAACCTGAGTGCCTGACTACTCCATAGTTCTGTGATAGTTATATGTTCTAGCAAGGATATAGAGGGCATTTTCAATTGGCAGTAGGAAAGAAAAGCTGTATTTCATCAACGTAAGAGTATCCAACCAGAACAGAATTAATACATGTCCTATGGCCTCAGTGATGAACTACCTTCAATTTATTATTAAACAGTCTTGCCTCTTCTATATTGGATTATGCACTGTGGACCAATTCTGTTCTTGCAAAAAGACGGTTTACACTTAATGAACTTGCGAAATAGCATTAGCATCACATACAGCTATGGGAACATTTCAACTGCCAGTGTGCATCTCCAGGTACAGGTTTTCTCTATACTTGTCCATTGACATGGATCATACAGTTTTTATTAAGTAATATCAAAAGAAGTTTCGTCTTCAGTAGAATGCTTGGAAAAAACTTTAAAGAGTCTGTCAGTGTTTTATAATGATTAGACAGCTACATCTCAGACCATCTCTAAATGGTGGAGTAAATAAAGAAACCATATTTATTAAGGAAAAGATGTCAGAGGTGTCAGAGGTCAGTTTTCAAATATTTCAGTAAATCCCTTTGTTGTCTTTTTCATTGCATCTTCAAAAAGCTGTATCTGTACTTTTTCAACATTGCCTCCCTTTTTCTTGATACTCAGACTGATTAAATCATTCTTCTGTTCAGCTTAAGTCAATTTTTTATATTACATGTATTATAGAATTATGCTAAATTTCAATGGACACCTTTCAAGCTAATGTTGTTTGTCATCTGACTAAAATAAGTGATTCTCCTACAAGTCAAACTAAATCAAGAGCAGATGACTCGTAGGTCCTTATTTTCAAGACTAAAAGTAATTGGGTCTTTGGGCACCTGGGATACACCTTAATTTGGCTCTTTGTCTCATACCTAATTGAGAAAGATTGCATTCTTGCAAAGTGACACTTTGTCCATACTGATAGCAGCAGTAGGGAACTCAGTAGGATTAAGATCTTGTTCATGCTCAATTCTACAGTGTTACCGACCTCTGGAGAGTGTCTTACTACAAAAGAATTATGGTCCAAGGCAATTTCCTTTGTCAACTGCTGTGGCTTTATAACTGTAAAGGGAAAGACAGGGGAGTACATAGAGGATAAAGAACAAAAAATGAGACAAAGGAAACAAGCAAGAAAGTCAGTCCTAATAAAATAACTGTTCTTATCCATTACTGAAGTTACATTGAATGTTAAAAGACTACAGTATATTTGCTTAGTGCTGAGGGATGACCTACCAACATTTGTTTTTTTTTTTCTAGCCACAATACATAAGACTGTACTAACCATGCTTGATGGCTTATATTAAAGTTATAGCAGCTATTTGTTAAACACTTCAGTTTCTAAGCGTGGAATAAATATTTGTTCACAAGAGTTACATTATTAAATCTCCACCTTGAAGTGAGCCTGGTTTCCTTCTGCCTTCTCAAATACTGAATTTGAGATATCAAGGGTTTTTTTACGTCCTGTTTTATTTCAATATGCTGAATGTGTATTAGCTGCATGAAGAGACAGACCTCAAGGTATGTATCCCTAAAAAACACGGAGTTTTTTCCTAAAGAAATTAAGAGACACTCTGTTCTATATTATTTAGTAGCCTTTCTGTATGAAAAAGAAATTAAAGATATTTGCAATGCTATTTACTGTTTACAGTGTATACTCTTTTTTGATGAAATGTGCAAGGTGTCTGTAAGAGAACAGATGACAGGTACATTGAAGTTTGTTGATATGCACCTCGTGGGCCATTATGGAGCCCTTTCTACTTTATTCTAGCATCAGCATATAATTCAGCAGCACTTTAATTTACTTTCAGTCCTTTAAGGGATGGTTGTTTTTTTTTTCTCTTCTGACAAATATATATTTTTGGCAGCTGCTTTAATAAGCAGTAAATGTGATGGAGTACAGACATAGCGCTTTGCACAGGTAGGTATATTGCAATGTACACTCACACAATCATGTACATATATTATTTGTACAAGCTACGATGCAAATATGGCCTTTATAGAAAAAAATTTTAATGAATATATCAGTATAAGCAGAAATATATATAACATTCATATGTCTATGTATATACACCCATACTCTTGAAGAGTAGACCATTTTTTGTTAAAGCATGTTAAAAACAAGTTATTGAATGCCACATGAGTAAGTAGCTTTATACATTGGATCACTTTCAGAATAGTAGTTAGATGAACTTCTGCACGTATCTTGTTATGCTTTTTAATCTATCAGTCTTCACCCTTAATTCTTAAGGTGGCAATACCAGCTGCAAAACCTTATTTATAAACGCTTATCGTAATATCTGTGTATTTCCATACTTGTTCACAGCAGAGCTACATTTGCTCATTAAAACACCGATGTCTATATTCTAGGTAATGTCAGACAAATGCAGGACCAGAATTGATGTGCTTTAATTGTGCTGGACTTGGGAAAAAACATGTTCCACAGTAGACATTGATATGCTATACTGCAAAATGACCTAGGGTAAAATTTGGTTTATGACTTTCAACATCTGCAACAGAACTTTTTGCATCTTTATCATTTTCTGATCATCATCTGATCATTGCACCGCAAAATGATCAGAGAGATGGAACACGTCTCCTGTGAAGAAAGGTTGAGAGCTGAGGTTCTTCAGGCTGGAGAAAAGGGGGCTCTGGGGAGACATTATTGCAGCTTTTCAATACTTAAAGAAGGCTTATAAGATAGACAGAGAAACTTTTTACCAAGGCCTACTGTGAGAGGACAAGGAGCAATGCTTTTAAACCTAAAGAACATAGGTTTAAACTGGAAATAAGGAAGAATGTTTTATATGATGAGGGTGGTGAGACACTGGAACAGATGGCTCTGAGAGTTTGTGGATGTCCCATCACTGGAAGTGGAAAGATAATAGTTTGTACTGATTTTTCAAATACTCAATTGTAAAAATTCATATAATTTATAAATAATTAGATGTAAATATTTTTTCATTAACATTATGACATTTTGAATAGCATTTTTGCCTTTAATATTGAGTTTGTTAATTCATGTGACAGTTGCTAGGTCTTTTGCACAGTCTTAATGCAGAAATTTATACGTAAATATTAATAAGATATAGATAATTCAAATTTTATTCATGTTTTCTTTGTCCTGGAATCTATTTTTCCATTTTTCATTGTTCTCTCAGATCTTTCTCAGTAAAGAGATTTTGAACTCTTGTTTCATATGAGCTCCTACTTTAGGCAGAGAAATAATACATTTAGCTTACATGAGTAAACACTTCTAGTTTATGTTTTTAAGTTTATGTTACTAAGGACAGGCTGGGAGACCTGGAGCTGTTCAACCTGGAGAAGAAAAGGCTCTGGTGTGACTTTATTGTGACCTTTCAGTACTTAAAGGGGGCCTACAGGAAAGATGGGGACAAACATTTTAGCAGGGCCTGTTATAATAGGACAAGGGGTAATTGCTTTAAACTAAAAGCAGAAAGATTTAGACTACATACAAGGAAGAATTTTTTTACAACGAGAGTGGTGTAGCACAGGAATGTGTTGTCCAGAGAGGTGGTAGATGCCCCATCCCTGAATACAGGTTGGACGGAGCTCTGAGGAATCTGATATAGTCCAACTGCTCATTGCAGGGGGGTTGGACTAGACCACTTTTAAAGGTCCCTTCCAATCCAAACTATTCTATGATTCTTCTTGGAGGTATGTAAAGGATGTGTAGACGTGGTGCTTAGCCACATGGTTTAGTGATTTAGTCGGGAGACCTCATCTGTGTTTACAATTTCCTAAAGGGTGGGTTGAAGGAAAATGGAGCCAGACTCTTTTCAGTGGTTTCCAGCGATAGGAGGAGGGGCAACGGGCACAAGCTGGAACATAGGAAGTTCCACTCAAATATGAGGAAGAACTTCTTTACAGTGACAGAGCACTGGAACAGCCCTGAGTAATGTGCTCTGGGCAACCCTGCTTAGCAGGGGAGTTGGCCTAGATGATCTCTAGAGGTCCCTTCCAACTCTGTCAAATCTGTGAATCCGTCATGGTTTTGTCATTGTTAGGTTGGTGGTTAGACTCGATTATCTGAAACGTCCCTGCCAACCAAGACAATTCTATGATTCGACGATTCCATGTTTCAGTTTATATGAGTAGAACAATATTGTTGAAGAGCATTATGAGCATAAACACAACCTAATCATGCCATCATCATAATGAAGATATCTGAACAAACTTTTTGGCTCAGAGAATTGCAACCTTCAAACTCCTTCAAAGGAGTTTTTCCAAAGCCTGGTGAACAGTGAAAGGAAGGCCTGCAAGATGGTATGACTAGCATATGTGATCCATGGCTCTTAATGACAATTACCAGAAGAACATTCTCCAAGAAGTTTTTGCATATTGCTTATAGAAGTGAAATAGTTACAATTCTTGTGGGTTTTATGCTTTAAAGATTTCATTTTGGGAAGTCTGGGTTTGTAAGTGAGAAAAAAAGAATTCTTGAGGTCTTCATATTATGTCTGTAATGAGTTAAATAGTCTCAGTTATTGCTATCCATTTATTTTCTTGAATTTCCAATGTACAGTTCTCCATGCCAATGAATGGATTAGTATGTGACATATGTCTAGTACACATACTAATAGATGAAGCATTTTTAACACAGTTCCTTTATCATAAACTGTACTCTCTGCTTGCCTGTTTTTCTGTATCAAAGAAAAATGAAACAAACCCTGAAACCTTCAGGATTCTCCATGTACTGACTCCTCCCCCTATTCAGGAAAATAAAACCCACTTTTAAAAGAAAAATCAGCAAGCATTAGGCAAAATTGATTTTATCAGTCTGGTAGGGAACACGTGACAGCAGGACGAGCAGGGAAGAGCTGAATTCAAATCTGCTGGGAATGCTAACAATTGCTTTAGTGTTTCAGTAGTAAGTTTTAATCCCTGAAATATTTTTCTGCTCTCTTCTATGAAAGAAATAAAAAGTCTATTTGTGAGGGCAAAGACGAATCTATTTTATAAGTAATATTGTTCACCAAGATGATGTCTCCAGAAATTTTGTACAACTGGAAAGACACAATGACTTATTTGAGAACGGAACACAGTGAAGATATACCTCCACTAGAGCTTTATTCTGTATCTGGAAATCTGCTATACAGATTTCTATGCTGTATTCTAAGGACATACCGAAAGGGTACCACACCCTTCAGCCATGGTAAAATGTATGAAGGCAGTTCTGCTTGTGTTTTGCTAACCGAAATTTGATGTATGCTCATACTGCAGATTGCTTTAAAAGAGTCTGAAGTCCTTTGAGAATCAGAGATGTACAAAAGCTTTGAAGGAGCTGCAAATTAGCTTTAGACAAAAGCATTGTTATAATGTTATTGGAGGATGGGGGAAAACATACACATTTGTTTTCAGAGCCACTGCATTTTAATTCTGTTGCACTGATGTTTTGTGCAATACCTTCTAAGTTGAGAGTCATGTATTTCACTGATGAATCATACAAGACTACTTACATAAAAATAAAAAAAAGAAATATGCATACACAATTATTTGAATTTCAAATTCACCACACCTTGTGCAAACAAACAGTAGAATGGACTGGGAAGAATAAAAGGGTTCTGATTAGTTGAATAATGTGGTGGGAAGGGTTGACTTAAGAGAGGATAGAATCTTATTCTGAAGAGAAAATGGTATTTTCAGCAATTGCTGATGGCAATGCTGCAGCATCTCGAAGGAAAACAGGTATTGAAGAGAACTGGAACTCAGAAAAAATATTTCACGTTCTCACATAACAGCAGTGTCAAGTAGTAGCAATAAAGCCTGCTTACGTTTTAGTACATAGAATCATAGAATCATAGAATGGTTTGGGTTGGAAGGGACCTTAAAGATCATCAAGTTCCAAGCCCCCTGCCATGGGCAGGGACACCTCCCACTAGAGCAGGTTGCTCAAAGCCCCATCCAGCCTGGCCTTGAACACTTCCAGGCATGCGGCATCCACGACTTCCCTGGGTAACCTGTTCCAGTGTCTCACCACCCTCACAGTAAAGAATTTCTTTCTGGTATCTAATCTAAATCTCCCCTCTTCCAATTTAAAACAGTTATCCCTTGTCCTGTCACTACACTTCCTGACAAAGAGTCCCTCTCCGGCTCTTCTGTAGCTCCCTTCAGATATTGGAAGGCTGCTATAAGGTCTCCCCGGAGCCACCTTGTCTCCAGGCTGAACAACCCCAGCTCTTTCAGCCTGTCCTCATAGGAGAGGTGCTCCATCCCTCTGATCATCCTCGTGGCCCTCTGCTGGTCCCGTGCCAACAGATCCATGTCCTTCCTGTGTTGAGGACTCCAAAGCTGGACACAGTACTCCAGGTCGGGTCTCACGAGCGCAGAGTAGAGCGGTAGAATCACATCACACGACCTGCTGGCCACAATTCTCTTGATGCAGCCCAGGACACGGTTGGCTTTGTGGGCTGAGTGCACATTGCCCGCTCATGTTAAGCTTCTCATCCACCAACACCCCCAAGTCCTTCTCCTCAGGGCTGCTTTTGAGCCATTCTCCACCCAACCTGTATTTGTGCCTGGGATTGCCATGTCCCAGGTGCAGGACCCTGCACTTGGCTTGGTTAAACTTCATGGGATTTGCACGAGTCCACCTCTCAAGCCTGTCCAGGTCCTTCTGGATGGCATCCCACATGCATGGGGTCTTGATATTTTTACTGAGATTTGGGCTTGAATTAATATAATCTTGAAATTGATGTCATATTAGTCACCTGATATAGCAAAATATTTTGTCAGTTGTTCTGAACTTTTTTAAGGCTGACGGGAAAAGCATGAGACATACAGACCATGGCTAATTTAGCTTTTTACAGACACCTGAACAAAAATATCTAAAACACAAACTGAGAATTGCTGTAACAACACACATTCGCATTCATGAAGCAGAAGAAAAGAAAGGCAAGTTCTTTTCAAAGCTCACATATCAGCTTGAAACCAAGAAGATTATTTCTTATCAAAACCAAGGATCCACCAGTGAAAGAAACATCAAACTGAATCAGTCTGGGCTTTCATGTGAAATGAAATAATGAAGACCTGATGCTCGTTTCAGATTGATGTGTGTATTGACTTTTCAACAATAAGCACATAGCAGAATACAAATTTTCACATAATTTAGAAATCGCACCCAAGTTTAAACTCAAGCAAGAGATTTGACAAGAGATGATTTGCTGTAATAAAAACAAGTACATTTTAAGGATGCACTACTTATCTCAAAATAAAAGAAAGAATGAGTAATAATAACAACAATAATAATGTGATGGAAACAAGTGTTAGATCTTTACCTTTGTGGCAGCATCAAAACAGACAAAGCCCATGCTAAAGTCGATGGTAAGTCCCATAAGATGACTCTCCAAAACACATGCATATGTCTTGCACTGTAAAAAAAAAAAAAAAAAATCAGAGAAGGTAGTTACTACAGAACACATTTCTTAGATTTCTTTCTAGGACCAGTATTTATGTGTCTTTATTCTAATATTTACATACCTCAAACTTATTATCAGAAATAAGTCATTTGTGTAGCAATAGGTCAATTTATTGCCAGTGTATTTCAAATCAAAGGATTTATATCAGTAATGAAGTTTTCTAAGTATTGGAAAAAGAGGCTTTGCTTGCATTAGTGAAAAAATAAATCAGAATCAGAATTGCCTCAGTGGTTCACCAATGAAAACTACTCAAAGAGAAGTTTTAATTATTTTTGACCCTACCTGGAGGTTGTTCAGCCTGGAGAAGAAAAGGCTCTGGGGAGACTGTATAGCAGTCTTTCCATACTTAAAAGGGGACTACAGAAAAGGTGGGGAGGAATTTTTTATCAGGGAGTGGAGATATAGGACAAAGGCTAACAGTTTTAAAAAGGGAAGATTTAGATTATATATTAGGAAGAAAATCTTTCCTGTGAGGGTGGTGAGGCACTGGAAGAGGTTGCCCAGAGAAGTTGTGGGTGCCCCATCCCTGGAGGTGTTCAAGGCCAGGCTGGATGGGTCTTTGAGCAACCTGCTCTTGTGAGAAGTGTCCCTGCTCATGGCAGGGGGCTTGGAAGTCTATTATCTTTAAGGTCCCTTCCAACTCTAACCATTCTATGATGCTATGATTCTATGATTTGTTTTGGTACCCAGTAACTTCCTCTAACATTAATATATCTCTTTTAGCTTTTTAAGAAAAAAATAAATGCATTTGTAAAATATCTCCTTGTTATTCTGTTCATTGTTTTTTTTGGTGTTGTCCTAAATCTTAGTGAAAAAGTTAATTTTTCATACCATGTAGCAACTGACATAAGCATATGAAATACATTTTTTTACTTCAGCTAGTGGAGCACTATTTCTAAAAGGTTTCTATGAGAAAACCTGAGGTCCTGAAAGACTTTCACATTCTATGATTTTTAAATCTATGCCTCTATTTATTTCCATATCATCACACATATGCATGCTGTGAGACATCTTTTAGTGTCAGTTTCAGGAGCAAAACTATTTCTATGTGTGAAGGCTAACTTCAGGTACAAAATAACGAACTTGTACTTTTCTTTACAAAATATGTAAAAAAAATAAAACACTTCAGAATCTGATGTAAGTTCTTTAAGGAAGCCATTCTTATTTTATAGAAATTTTAACCTCCAGATTAAATGAAATCTATTATTCAAATGTTGCTGCACCCACTAAATATACTAAATGAGAACAAAAACTTCCATGATGTATAATGTGTCAAAGAACCAAAATATAAATTGTAAACATGGGGACAATGTAATTTACTAAATTATCAGTGTTACAAAAGAATGTATTATTATTTTTGGCATTTTTATTATTAAGGATAAATCACACATGTTTACTTATATATTCTTTGGATGGGTTGTTTGGATTCTAAATGGTCATCCCCGGGACACAAGAAATTGAAAGACCATTAACATCTTGTAAGAGTTGGAATAAACATTGTAATGAAGGAAAAAGGAAAATTTCATAGCTATATAGATTATTTTATTGTATTAAATTTGACTTTCTTACACTTCAATATAGATTTATTTCCTGAAACTCAAATATTTAAGCGAATTGCTTTGATTGATCAAATCAGGTCTCAAATGCATACAGTGGTTGTTTAATCTTTGTGCACACACCTTGGAGCTCTAGAATCTAGGTTTCAAACACAGTGATACTCATCACTGAAGTTGTTAGTTATCAGTGGAGCACAGGTGTGGCATTTAAGCTAGTCTATAGAAAAGGATGGCCATCTGGAAGTAAAAAATCCATGACATGCCTTAGAAGATGATGTTGCGTTATTGCTGAGTAACAGTAAATCATATGTTAATGTTTGATCCCCCAAAGGTGTTCAAAAGCTGTAACTGTGTGTCAGTAAATGAAAGGTTTCCAGGAGCTACCACTGAGGTGGAAAGCAGTGACTGGTCTTTTCTTGTAGATTCCAACACTGAAAGAACTTCATGTACTTCATTGCATGTATAAAATCTGAATTCATATCGTACAGAGGTGCACTTGATCATTATAACTCTTAATGCATAAATCCCCAAAATTTTTAGTTATGAAATCAGTGATTCAGCTCTATGGTGTTGCAGTCATACGGCATTTGTGCTTATATTAGGAAATAAATATGTCCTTTTTTGGAGCAGCTACACCATAAAATTGCTGTGAACATGTAAACTTTGACCGTAAAACAGTGTTGTTAGAAAAGGAGAGGATACTGCTTTTGGCAACATCTCATTAGTAGAAGAAAAGATTGCAAAATAATGTATTTCACAGTGATTTACTACTTAATGAATTCACATCTGCAAAAACGTTCAGGTTTCGTATGCAAAGCAAAAAATGTACAGTTTTGTAGAATTATCTTGCTAACTTCCTACAAGATGCAAACTACATTTTTATCTGTAGACATCCAAGATATCTAGAACAGAAATAGAGCCTTTACTGAGAATTAAAACTTGGCAAGGACATAGCATTTCAGATTTAAAATATGTGTGGCCATCTAGCTCATCTGACCTCCCACCTCAACACCAGAGGTCAGCCTACAATGGGCACTGCAGCACCACACTGAGCCGGCACAGCTACCTCTGCTTAAGCACAGCACTGTCCCTGGGCCAATTAGCCTCACTGAGAAGTTAAGATTTATGAGAAACAGGACACATCAGTTTCGGTTCAATGCCGCACTGAAAAAGCAACCTACTTCCCAGACTGAAGGTTGTTTCTACAAAAGGCAGTGCACAGTTTGTGGAGAAATATTTAGTCAGCTCAATCTGGTTATCAGTAGGAAGAAACTGCATTGTAAAGTGTAGACAAGCAGTAGCAGCTGATCCTTTACTTATTCTTTAGTTATACATAAGACCAGTCTATGCCCTTGGACCACGTATTCCACGATGTTCAAAACCATTCAGAGAAGCATAAATGTGAGAATAGTGAAAGGCTCTCTGGACAGCGAGATTTTAATTTATTTGGGGAAGAATGTCCCTTGCTTTATGCATGTGTTTTATGCACTTGCACATGATTCTGGTCATAGATGAGAGTAAGAACGTGAACTTTCAGACACTTGTTAACTCTGTTAACATTGTAATCATCTTTATTTTCTCTAATTTATCTTTTAATTCAGTCATTCAGAGAAAACAAAAAAGCATAAATTCTTCCCAGGAAACTTGATAATTTAATATTTCTTATACATTTAGCAAACACTTTAAGTCATTAAAAATGACTATTAATGATATATATTGTGGATGTTTGGCTTTGGTTGAGCTCATGAAAACCTTATCAGAACTGAAGCATCCCCCTCCCAAAAGAAGCAGAAGATATTTCAGCACTCGTTTCTTGTTCTCTCACAGAATACAGAATCTGAAATAGAGTTGCTGAATAATTCAGTGGGTCAGGCAGGGGCCAACGGAGACAGCCCAAAGTTCTTCCTTAGATTCTACTCCCTCAATACACACAGTTTAAATTATGGAAACAATGATACATTGTAAACCTAGTGTAAACTATCTCTGAAGCTAAGGGAAACCATACTCTAAGTCCAAGATTTAATTCAGACTTTCTAACTCAGATTCAACTTCAGTGGAAACAAATGTTAAAGTACTGTTAAAACAAAGCAGTTTACACAGTCGTCCTTATATTAGGCAACAAACAACTGCAGTACAAACAAGAAGGACGGCAAGAAAAAAATTAATGATGAAATGGTGAAAATTTTAGCATAAAGTAGCAGGAAGAGAAAGGGAACCTGACTATTAGATATAAATGCACACCATTTTTGCCTAATTTTTCTTTTAGATACATCTCTATCAGAAGCTACAAATTAGGCTTAAACAGAACTTGCTACATATTTATAGTGAGCCATTTTAAATATATATTTTTTTCTGATATATTTTTTAGATTTAAATGAGAATAGGGCCCTGATTAACCTCTCGTGGAGGTTAATGCCAATTTATACTCATTGAGTAACTCTGTTATTATGTTTATGATTATGGAATAGTATACAACCCATTTGAATAATTTTAAATGGCAGTTTTAAACTGCAGTTATATTTTCAAAATTATATGGTTTCACAGTAGGACAAATCTGCACACAGCTGGATTATCATTCACATGAAAAATGAATATTCATATGAATGATTGCATAAACCATAATTTTTGTAAAAAACATGAAGTTGATACCTTGATTTTGAACCTGTCACCTTTGTTTCTCACAGAGCAATAAAAGAACTTGTGGGAGATGAACTATACCACTTATTAGTCAAACTAGATTTTATCTGAATCTGCAAATTGGTAGATGAAAGCAGTAATGGTTGGTGAAAGAAAAATGAGGAAGCGGAGACTCCTTATATTAAAAATCAATATTTTTTTTTTTTTTTTGCAAACTGGTATATAGAAACATAGGCAAGAACATAGAGAAAAAAAAATGAAAAAAAAAAAAAAAGAAACAAAAAGTGAAATCATAAGTGTGAGTTCCACAATAATAATGAGAAGCCTGTTTGTCCACCTTCAGAAATTTGCTATAATCCATCAGTCTTAGGAAATCATTACTTTAAGTTCGTAAGTCCTACCCTGAACATCAGCAGAGTGAAAAGTCGAAAGGCTAAGATTAACCTGAGGTTAAGATTATTAGGGAAATTCTTTTTTGGAAATGTGGGGACAATTTTGAATAAATGTAGTTCTAAAATTCAAGAGAAAAACAAAGCAAAACAAACCAAAACAAAAACAGGAAATGATACAGTATGAATCAGTATTAGAGAAGAACAAATATGAAGTGGCTTCTGGGCTAAAAGTTATTCAATAAAATTGCCGTATATTCTTTTACTGATGGCACAGCAGTGTTTCTCCAAACAATGTTGCAGTCAGTTATATGAGAAAGACAAAGCATCTCACATATTTAGTAGCAGAGGATATATACATTTTTATACAGAAAAACTACACTCACATTTTTCATCACAACAAGGAGTTCAAAAGGTAAGAATAGCTCCTGCAAAACGTAACAGAGTGCATGAACTTAAAGATAAAAGCTGAACCTTCTTCAAATCCTCCTCCAACAAAGATAATATGCATTACAACTGACAGCAGTGTAGTTTTTGCAAAACAGATCATTAATATATACTAATTCAGTCCATCTGCATGTGTTGGTTTGTTTCTAGGTCAGAAGAGGGCTAATACATAACTAACTAACAATTTGTCTAAATAAAAATCTGTCAGTGCTTGCATTCCCAGGAGGACGCAGAAAATGAGTGCAGTAAAACTGAGCATTAGCCAATACTTCCACAGGCTGATATGCTACTATGATTTGTGTAGGTACGGATATAATAATTTATGGCAACAATTGCAACTTATAGCAACATCAACTAAAGCTGTTCCAACCACATGTACTTTTTATGATTAGAACATCAACATAAAAATGAGGATTGGGTGATTGATGATTGTGGTCAGTATTTTTTTTTTCTTCTATTTTACATCAAAAAAAAAAGATGACTTTTTGGTCATGTGAGAAAAACAGAGTTATTTTTAAACACTATAATATGTAATTTTGCTATAAAATTCCTAGTAGTATGTACCTGAATGTCATCCATTTCTTCTCTGCCATCTGACAATTGAATGACACGTGAAACAAGAAATGTGCGAAAAAAGAATAGTAACTTCTGTAGAATTTTGCTCTTGCTTGCATCCAGTAAATACTCTCATTCAGTGTGCTCTCATTCCTGATTATTAGAAGGAAAATTTAACTCCTGCAAGGTTCTCTTATGTTATGCAATAACAAATAAAACAGCATGTAAGACAGTATGTAAGAATATCTAAACAGCTGTTTTTGTCCCTGATTTATAGATGGTTTTTCCTCTTCCGCCCTTGAACTTTAGTTAACAAACATGTATCACCTAGCCGTAATAATTCAAAGATTGTATTGGAGGTTCAGATTGTATTCTGAACATTAGATTGCATGCTGTACAGGAACACTAAAAGGGATTTCATGCAATTCCATACATAAAACAATAATAATTTGAGAGCTGCAGAAGGTCAGGAAATTTGTTAAATTGCGTCATTATTTCATATAGACCTAATTTGTTAATGTACCATAAGGTAATCATCAAGGCAGTTTTTCTCACCTGTATCCGTTCAACTTCTAAAAAAGTTGCCGTTTGGAAGGCTTTTTCCCATAGTGTTAGGTCAGACTCTAGTTCCACAGAAAAGTAAAGATCTTCTCCAGATTCAGACTGGACACTGAAGCAATGTTTCCGCCGGTCCAGCAGATCACTGTCCTGATGAAAACCTGAAGTTATATAATCTGGCATACATCAATTAATATTTTTAATTGCAAACATCTATGCCTCAAACCTAGTGCTTTTAAAAGGCGTGTTTAATGATACTGTAGTAACTACTGGGGCTGAGGAACTGAAAATGAGGGGTTTGGTCCAAATACTGAAATTTCAATTAACTTTAAACAGGGCACCTATGTTAAGAATGGTAGAGAACAACATAGCATATCTTTCATATTTTCCAATATTTTTAACAGACCACTTCTCAGAAATGGTATCAGCTATGTGCTTTTAAATTAGATAAATTCTATAAAAGATGTCAACTTTCCATTTACATGAGAGGAACATAAGTATCAGCTTCTCTGACCTATTTGACTCACCCACCCTTACTCTGGAAGTCTGGCCAAACAAAGGAAGAAATTTATTTAAGCAGTATGAAAAGTCCATTTGTTCTACTTTCCCCATAGAGTCAGACAAAACAAGTTCATATTTTTAGTGGCTTACAAAATCCAACATAAAATTTGTCTATAGCTGCATACTGCCAGTAGAGACTACAGTGGCTGCCAGTGGTTAGGTTGCTGGCTTTGGACCTGGAGGAGGAGGTTACTTTTGGCTTTACTTTCAACACAACACCACACAATGGACATCAGGTTATAAATATATAATATTTAATGATTCCTAGGATTTTTAATTGGCACTAAATAAAAGAATAACCAAGCTAATCAGGAAACCCATGACTAAAATATTTCTCAATTATCTTTTTTTAAATGTAGGATGCTTCAACTGAAATTCAGGCATGCGATTCATCCTTGTGAAAAATTCACTTGCAGAAAGAGTTTTAATTAATTTTGTCCATACTACAGCAAAGCAGCTGTCACAAGACACAAGCTCACCAGCTGTTCTTGCAAATACATGTGGAAATTTGGGTATATGTAGCTTGGGTGCAATTTCTAAAATGCTATCCCATAGCAGAGTGCACGGTTGTGATCAGTAAAGGAGACTCACAGGACAGTATTGCCCTCTGGTTACACACAACTTGAATAGACCAAGGGGACCATAACCAGCTGATACAAGCTGGAAGAGTGCTTTAAGTAGTTCACGCCAGCTCTCTGTGGGGCAGAGAGCCAGGAACCTAAAGCTGACCAAGAATGGAAATATATAAAACAGGAATCTGTATGAAACAACTACGCTCAGGCAGATTAATAGGCAATAGTAGAGTACACACTATTTTCCTCTTTCCGTAGACATGTGACAGACCTGCTTGAGAAAGGCAGTACAGCATGCATCCATGAATGCTCTTGGTTCAAAACTGCTTTACAGTTTCTAGAAGAATCAGCTATAGAGGCAACATACCCTCTCTTTGCAAAGAGACATGACAAAAACAAGTTTCTCAGATTTTAAAATGACCAGTCACTGTGGAACAATCTCCTTTCTTACTTCCATCAAATCCTAAGCTTTGTAGCTCAAAAGCATTAAGTCATGGATGGAAAAATCAGAATGAACATAGGCTTTTAAATCTTAAAAACAGCATTTCCAGAAAAAAATAATATTGTCAAAGATTCTTTTCCATGTGTTTGGAGGGCTGTGTAGTTGAACTAGTTGTAGCTAAATAATAGTCTATGCCCTATGACAAATACTTTTGTCTCTTTTTTTTTTTTTTCTTTTTCTTTCCACTCAGGCCCATTTTCTAAAACTAAAATGTCAGTTCTGCTCACAGTATCTTTTGACCAGCATTCAAAAGAGATCAGAGATCATAATGCCCAGGTTGCTGTTAATGACACCTACACTGTACTACATGCTCAGCCTCAAAGTGAACAGAGCAGCAGCACTGTGACAAATGTTTAATCTTGCAGATATGTGTCATCTAGCACCTGACAATATAAACCGCATCAATAGGAACTGGATGATAAAAGCACTGGCAAACCCTCAACTCCTCCAGGGAAGAACAGCTACTTCGTATACTATAACAGCATGTCTTGTCTTAAGCAGTCTTAACAGGTCTTAAGCAGTGTCTTAAACTCTTTGTGCTCCCAGAGCTGCATCTGAGGTTTGTTGGTCCATAATCACATGGAACTATCAGCATGGAGTCTGACAAAACTCGTGTGTAAGGTACATATCTTTCCTAAGGAAGTTCTTCATAGCTACAACCTCAGAAGAAACTAAAAATATTTTGAACTCATCTTCACCTAGTCTTGTCAACAGTCAATAGAGAACCAATAATTATTACTTACACAATTATGCACAAAACTCTTAAACCTTATTTGAAACAAGACTACATGGGATCACAGGAATCACAATAAATAAAAAAAAATAAATTGAACAAATAGTCCCTGTTTCTAAATGGGAGGAAGTTTATTGCAATGCATGGTTCCAGAATGCCTATCTCTAGCTGTGCCCATTTAAGGTTTAATGCTTTTAAATTAGATTGCTAGACTCTCCCATCCTTACAGGTTTTTTCATATTGGGAAGAATACAATGGCTTGGAAAAATGCATGAGTTCTTGTGTACATTGTGAAAAACAAAAATGTTAAAAGTTTTACTGAGATTGATCTCTGTTAAAATGTGTTTAAAATATACAGACATCTCAGAGTAGTTTTCTGAAGTAATTAAATAAAAGCTTGCGTATTTTGTTACTAATATTGCTAGCAATGATTGCACTAGATTTTACTAAGCGTTACATCAATCTTAGAGGATGAAAAGAGAAAAAAGAGCTAAATTGGATCTACAATATTAAACCTTGTTTTTTCTATTTATATATTAAAATGAGAACATACTTTGATTTAGAAAAGATCTAATCAATAGCAAGTAGCATTTCCCCTCAGTGGTTTACATATAAAAATTTTACAGTACTTCAACTACTAGATCGTTCACATAGTACACACATTGTACCCATTAACAGAACAGAGTACAGCAACATAATAAAAAAAAAAAGAAAAAGAGAAATAAAAATCAACCCAAAATTTCTTCATACCAGAAAAACATTTTTAAAAAACCTAAAATATTTTTATAGGGATTTAAATTTTGTGAAGTTCTTATTTGGAATGAAAACAAAATTCAACATCTCCACAGGAATAATAATTTTCCATAGAATAATAATTTCTTTCTTTGACTAGTTCTGATTTGATGGTCTGTATGTACTTGTGATTTTGATATCCACGTCTATTGTTAAGTTTATAAGAAAAAGTCAAGTCAAACACATTTAAATATTTTGCTTTAGTTTTAAAAGAATGGCTGGCATACATAAGAAGTATTCATTTCTTTCTTAATGGTATTTCATTCTACTTGCAAAAATAATTTAGTGCAAGGCTCCCTTTAGTACTGCTTCTGCTCCTTTTAGCTACAAGATCTTTCTTTCATTTTTTGTTTATGGTCAGGCATCTAAAAACTGAAACCTGTATTTAACCATGATTCCATTTGTACAATGGATAACTGTAGGAAACAACATGTAGACAAATTTAAAGGACAGCTATCCAAATGTCCTTATAAAAGTAGAAATTCAAAGCAAAATTTTGTCTTACAAATCCAACTGAGAATTGACCAAAGTCTCTGCAAATATAAGATAAACTTGTCACAAGATTCAAAACCAGGTCTGGATTAAGCAGGAATCTTCATTAATTAACTTTTACCAAATGTTTATTTCAGCTAAAATATAAAATATCATTTTACCCATTTAAGAATCTGCTATGACCCTGTATTTTTATAATCACTTACTAGTCAGTGGTGGACATAAGCCATTTTCACGTTGATTTTTTAAGAACTCTTTCATATTATTAATGACAAGCTGCACCATTTGCCTCTGATGTTCTCCATGTGAATTGATACAGATTCTCTGAAAAGAAACAGTCACAAAACTTGTAGCAGTGTGCTAATTCCCTATTAGCAGGAAAGTAGTCCTGCTGAAGGATGGGCTGTGAGGCAAATCCTTGGCTTCCACCCAGCTTCAGGGTAATCCAGCATCTCTGCTGACAGGATGGTATGACTCCTGCTTGCCTAATTAATAATGATGTCCATGTTAACTGAGAGTAATAAATTTGCCTAAGAGAACCAATCATGGCTCATTAGGCAGGTCCTTTCAAATTAAGGCAGATTGCTTCTTTATCACTGAGTAGTGACATGGCCTTCTCTTCTGCAGAGGTGATCTTTTCTCTTTTGAAAGACTGCTCCCTCCAGAAGCAACACTGATCCTTTTCAATTACTTGTATCTTTTCATTTTATGTATGATGAATGCATTAAATATTTTGGCCATTACTCATATCTTGGCCATTACTCAAATCCACTAAAATGCAAGAGACCCTCAACTTTTATTATAGTCAGTGAGAGTTGTTATAATCTGCAAAGTTCTGTGCAATAGAAAACAAAGCTAAGTCATGCTTATGACCTGATTTCTCTCAAGGAGGTGCTCAAGAACTGTCTGGAAGTCTGGTTTACCTGTAAAGTTATATGTAATATACAGAGTAATTTGGCAATAGAACTGTGAATATTAGTGGCATTGGTGAGCAGATTTTGACATGAACAACAATTTATGAAAGATGTCCAAACCATCCTAATCAGAGCTGTATACCTAAACAGAAAAAATAGATGTTGAATTTGGAGATAATTTTATTTCAGCTGTTAAAATGAGGTAAATATTCATGTTTGTGATATGATTTACAATAATTGTTACCAACACACAGATGAGAAAACAAACACTGTTTTCTTTGTTAACTAGTTTAGACAGCCCTGCAAAAAGAAGTCTGTCTTAGTATAACCAAGATTCAAACCTAGCACCTCAATTCTCTGAAGATAAAAAGCATTCTCCCATCAATTCAAGAGTGCAATAACTCCAAGGCGACTGTAAAAACAAATCGCATCATGCCTTTACACTTGCTCGCATCAGCACCCTGATTTTTTTACTGTTTCTCTCTCCTTTCACTTATCCACTCCATCTACATAAACATAAATCCTTCTTTCTAAGGGATTCTAATGATCCACTTCTTTATCTGAAACTTTGGGAACACTTTTCTTGAGCATCACCATTTGTTGCTATGGAGATGGTTCTAATAGCATGTACAGGCAGCAGGGAACAGATTCACTCCAGAGTGAAAAAAAGATACTGCTTCTCCAACATTTCCTCATTAATCAAGTAATAAAGAAAAAACGACCATGCAGGCATGCATGTGTTTGTACACATCTCATCTTACTTGGCCCCTCCTAAATTTTAATTTTAAGAAACGTAAGAAAAATGTTGACATTGCATGCATATATATATGTATAAATATGCATTTAAAGAAACACAGAATGCCAGCTAAACTAAAACTGGACAGAATATTTTTTAATGTCAAAATTTTATGAAAATATGTTTTCTCAAGGGGAAAAGTAATTACAATTATAGGATAAATTTTAGTTTCAATTAAATTTCCATTAGAAGATCCGTCTGATTGCATGGGAGAAACAGAAAAGTTCATTCCCTGTAACCTATTAGGTACAGCAGTAAGCTCAAATTACTTTCCTATTCTGCCTGAATAGGAAAATTAATTTCCTATTCTGCCTGATTAAAAGATGATGCAGTCTCAAAGACCCTCATTTGAATCTGAGCAACAGTCTGAACACAGGTTTCTCCTCAGGTAGTGCCATTATTGTGTCTATTTCTTAATGACATCCACTCAGAAATGTGTTTATTCTAATACCATATGAGGATTTTTTTTTTAAATTTTCATAAAACAGACAAATCTTCTGGGGAAAAAAATATCCTAGTTCCTTCCAGAGAAGTGCTGGTGGTTATTTTCAATGAAAATAAAACAGAGACTAATGTAATTATAAACAGAGATTTAAAAATGTGCTGCTGCCTCTCTGAGGAGTTATTAAGGTTTTGTATCTCTCCAAACTTTGAGCCATTATTTGCTGGAAATTAAGTTTAAGAACAGATCCCAGAAGAGTAAACATAATGATAATAGAGAGCAAGGCTAAGGAGTGAGTCTATCTTTCCATTCTGACCCCTTGTTTACAACTTTCTCAAATTGAAATACTTGTGCTGGGCTTTTTTTCCATATTACTTGCTTGCCTGAGGATAGTTTTCATTTTCATGGTACAGTTAAAACAGCCAAATCAGTTCTGTGAAATAAATTAGGAAAAAGAATGAAATTGGTTTTTCCTTGTGAAAAACAGAGAGAAACAGACAGGCAGAACTACTCCCTGAAACTGCTTTTTGGGCTGCTGTGGGGCCTCTGTTCTTTGCAATGGCAACAAGTGCTTCCATACTGGAAGGAAACTTTTGCTGTCCTTGAAAAAAAATATTGAGAAATTTAGATTTTCTGTGCAAAATTTGGCTGCTACCATTTAGAAGACTTCATTCTGAACAAGAACCTTCCCTACTTTTCCTGGCTGTTATGGGCTGTTATGCTACTAGCCATGGGAAATGAGAACAGGATACTCTATGTCTCCTTCAAGAGGCTATATGCCTCTTAAGAACAGAAAAAAATCACCTGACTCAAAAACAGAACTGGATTGTGAAATTATGTGGAAGAAAAGTCCTTGCAATTCTCACATAGTGAAATTTTGGGGGGGTTTGTTTGTTTGTTTTTTTTCAACTTGAGATGTATTTGTTTTAAAAGTAGGAAAAGGTCTTTTAAAAGTCTTCCTCATGAAGGACACAAATATTGGAACGATAAGAATTAAATCTGATTAAATACAAGGCTGGAAAATTACCCACCAAATTGATTATTCATTATAATAAAAGCATTACTTACAAGATGTCATACTTTTTTTACTCTTTTTCTTTAAGACAGAATTCCTTACTTACCCAAATAGCTTATGAATATATTATGGTATGCTTAGAATACATTATGGTAGCATAGTGAAAGCATATTTGTTGGATATCTGTATGTCAGCAGATTTGTATCAGTAAATGTGAAAAAAATGATATTTTACATGCACTCGCTAATAGTGCTTTGGAAAAAATTCAAAAGTGCCCATGGAAAAGAAGATCCTATTATAAAATTACAAAACAAAAATTTGTTAGGAAATTAATATTTTTGGGTTTAGTGTTGGCTCTGGCTGTTGAGAGTAATATATAGACCTCCCCCATGAAGAGAATGCACCAAAGGAAATTTTGAATAGTTATCACTGAGGGAGGAATGATTTATTTCCTATAATGAATGAGGCTACAGTACGGTCAGCGCTGCAGGAAAGCCTATACTCCTAAATTCTTTATGCAATAAACCCCCAACATCTTATGCTAAATTTAATTATTGCAGTTGTCAGAAAGAAAGATAAGAACAAACTCAAACAATTAAAGAATATTATCAGAAAATAAGAGAAAATTGATAAATTAGAGAAAAATGCTACACAAAACCAAATGTATTAAAATGAATGTATCAGAATATATTGGCGGATAAAATACTGAAAGAATGCATTGCATCGGTCTTGAGAAATACCCTTATTAGGCTAAGACAATGAGAGGAATCCTCAAACTTTAGATAAATCTTGAACATCTGGGATGTAAGCTATATACTTGTCTTTCCAGAGAATCCTTTTTCATTATTTATGTTTCACACCTTATTTCTGTTCTTTTCCATCATTATTTTTGCTTTAAGTTAAAAGTTTAATTTGGCTTTGCCTTTCAAGGATGTTGCAACAGGACTGTGGGTTTCATAACAAGACAGGTAGCAAAAAGCAACTTTTTAGAAGGTAAAGCTAATGACTTTAACCGCCAGAGTCATTTAAATTTATATTTTCTGTATCTGTTATTCTTCCTTTCCTCGGTGTTTTTATCTTACTATTTCTTCTGGGAAGTAGGACCAGACTCTGAGATTGGCAGCCCCAGCCCAACACAAATGACTTTTTTTTTTTTTCCCCAAAAAGTGACAGTTTATACTACTCTAATATTGCATTAAAACTGTCAAAAAAGGGTTGTTGTTTTTTTTTTTTTTTTTCTTTTTCAGGAAAAGAGAAACTTCTTAATAACTTCATGTTTCCAATATGGTTGCTTCTTCCTTTTCTGAATCAAATAAAAAGTTAACAAGCCTTTATACTGTGGCAGTTACCATGAATCTAGTAACTGCATCTTCGTTTTCATAAAAGGATCTTACACAGTACTGTACAGTTACAGGAACACTGATACCTTTGATACTCTGGGCCCATTAAATTTATCCAAATTAACACACCATGGATTAAGGACTGTATCACTATGTACACGTGGAAGAGAAATGAACTGACATCACATAGACAATCACAGAAAACACGGATGATTGAGTCAGAGGTGTGGTCATCTAGTGCACAGCTCCATGCAAGGCAGGAGCAGATACACACCGGCTTATGCTTATACAGATTGAGTGATGGAAATTCAATGACCTTGTCACAAGCTCATTTGATTACTGACGGATACTAGTGCCTGAGAAGTTTATCGTATAGCTGAAGCCAATGTAATGATGATCTTAATGGCAGTGGACATGGAGTTATTTCATTACTTTTACTATTTTTCTTAACCTATAGAACAACAACTGTAACTCTATTTAGAGTAAAAACAGATCCTCTTTTCTTTTGAAACATTAAATAGTCTTAAATTTAGAACAGGAGGCAAACCGAAGAATGCAAATTACTTCAAGTGTTTAGAAATGAAACACTCAACAGTTTAGTACTTTTTCTGTGAACTGGCATCTGGCTAAACCCTGGCTGAAAAATCTAATTTTCCCTAGACATAGTATTAACCTATTCATAGAAGGAATACATTACTTATGCCTCCTAAGCAGTTTTGAGTATGTGCTCAAAGTGCTTTAGTGGAATCAGGATGCAAGTCTCAGCCATTGAGCAAATTATGTTTACGGTATTATTCAAAATAAGTTCTGTACCTTTATATGTTTATGTGTCTATTTGCATTAATTTTAAAATTTATCTGAATAAATAAACATTTTAGGTAGTTTCCTATGCTTTTTATATCATCTTTTTCCCATACGTGACTTACTGGAAATGGAGAACAATAATTATAGGAAATTTAAGTGGAAAAATTAACATAACTGCATTTGAAGGTTTTACACACACTAATAACTAAATATAGAAGGAAACACAAGTCTTCTCAGACATCAAGTTGGTCCTGATTATTACAGTAAGAAAATTATAGCTGCACTGATGTGAATGATACCAGCTATAAACATCAATGATTCACCACCCTGACATATTGCCAGCACAGACTGCCATTCACAATTATCCTCACATTTCATTTCAGAGCTGATCTGACACCTGAATATGTTTCCTGGTTTATGTTGAATTAAGTGTGCTTTTTATTGTAAATCTCCAAATATTTTTGCATGACACATTGAAGATGGAAGGTGGCTGACAACCATGGAAAGTATTTTCTCACAATAAAAGGAGATGCTTGGATGAAGCTGAAGAACATTAGTAACTAAAGGAAACAAGGCAAACTTGCTCGCAGAGTAGTGCAATATTTTATATTACTCTTCATATTTTACCTGAAAAATTTAACAAATGGTTTTCTACCCCCATTTGCAAAAATTGCTTAAATATTTATTTGCTAATTTATCAGAAACTTAAAGTTTGTTAAAATATACCCACTTACACATGCATGCACATGCACACACACTCAAAACACATGTTAAAATTGCGTAAGAGGTACCAAAAAGACAAAATAGTTCAACCAGCTTTGAAGTACTGAATAAGACATCTGTCTATTTTGGAAGCTAGTGATATAACTATCTGCTTTTCTGGAGTATTGAAGGTTTGACCAATCCTAACATTGGAATTAGTTGCCTTATAATGGGGCTTTACTCTTCAAAATAGAGAACAGGTTGAAACAAGCTTCTTCCAGAATAAATTAGAAATATTTATTCATGGTAAATTCTACTAGCAGTTCTGTTGAAAATGACTTACAGATACATTTAAATGTCAGAAGGGGTAGCATTAGATTATCTTGCCTGACAAATCACTTAACATAGATCACAGGTTTTCATCCACATGCTAGTGTCACTGTCACACTAGCATCAATTAGAATAAAACTGGTGGTTTTAAACCAAAAAAGCTACCAACTTCTCTTACCAGTACCTGCCACTGATTGATCATCAAACTTTTACAATTTCTAACTTCTTCTCAACCTGAACTTGACTGACTTTGATTTCTACTCGTCTTTTTACCTGTTTCTTTTTAAGGTTAAAGAGGTCTTCAATGCCTCATATTTTCTCTGTTTTAAGGTACTTCCACCACATGATGAATACACCTATTAAATTTTTAATAAATTACTTTGTATGCTTACCAGTATATGTATTTACCCCTCAGGTCTTAAGTTATTTGCATCTCCATAAATGTTCCTTTTATATCAAACATAGTGCACTGCTGTTTGCCATTATTTCACAATGAATAATTTAATCCAATATAATTAAAAAGTGATTTTTGCACTCAGCTTGCTTTACCTACTTTGCATGTCAGAAATTACTATTTTAACCCAAAAATCTTGACAATGAAGACCTTTATACTTACCAGATTTGTATTTTCACATGGTGTTTTGAAAACTTTCTACAGAAACTTTTTTTTATAATCAACTATTGTTTTCATGGTGTATGAATGTGATTGTCAGGGTTTGGAGATTTTTTGTACTTTTTTTACTATCTAAAATTGTAAATACTGAATTAGGGAATTAGTGCTCCTTTGCTAAATTTATGTCAATAGAATTGTTTTTTACACAGTCAAAATACAGCTTTTAAAATCTACTTTTATGCTTCACATTTTAATGGTCTCCCTGATTATTTTGACGGTCCCCTCTTTCTTTTCCTTGTAATCTGATGGGGGGGGGAGAATAAAACTAAAAAAGAATACAGTAACAACATGAATGCAGTAGTTATAAATCATATAATAATTTCTGACATCTCTGATTAAGGTGCAGAAGATCCTGCCTTTTAGGGCTTTGCGGCTGAGAGAACCATAAAAATTGAATATGGCATCCCAGTGTCCTATATTGTTCATAAGAAGAGTCAGTGCCTTTAGAATGGATGCTAAAGGAGAAAGCACACTCCACACATGCAGAAGAACTATGAAGAAAACATTGGCCACAGTGGCAGATGAGTTGTGACTGTTATTTAATGTGTTTGGACTATATTCCTTTCCTGACAATTAAATCGGTGAAGTCGCTGCTGGGTATAGGCATTAATATTTATTTAGAGTTTTCATATTTTTACTGCCACCAGAAGTGGTAGTATTCTTTCATACTGAAACACTGAAATATTAATGTGTATTCAGTAGTGATTCAGTGATTGTCTCTTCTGAAGTAGAAACACAGAATAATTCTATCTTCTCAATTTTCGTGAAAAGAATGACATGAACTCAGTCTCTGCCATGAAAGAACAACAAGCGCAGGAGAGGGATGATGCTACGTTAGAAGAGCCCAGGTTTCTTTTCTTCATTTTTTTATTAGGTTTCCTGAGCTATCATGCTCTCTATCAATCTCTGAGAATATAATCGCTTCAAACCCTGTTAGCCTGCCCTTTTGGCATTCAACTCATTCTCCAGGGAAAACAAATTTATAATGAAAGTACCATGTGAGGTAGTATAGAAAGGAAGAAGTTTGAAGGTGACCACAAAGCACCGGAGTAACTTTTTTTTTAAGTTGGCTCTGCTTCAGTAATATCCATGGGGCTTCTACAAATGTGCCCAAAAGCACACACTGCTGAAATGGAGACATTTATGATGCTGGCATAAAAGCTGAACAAAACCTTAAGTCTCTACAGGGGTTCAATGTAGTAGCAATAACGGGAAGCTGTTTTTCTTGGGTTTATTTGCTTTATATTTAGTGAAATCACGGTTAAGTCCTATAGTACCTGCTGTAGAAAACTAGAATACGGTCAAGATTAATACTCCAATGTCAGAAGCTGTAATTTCATTGCAATGATTTTTCTACTTCCATTTTTCATTATTTACAGGTTTTAGTAAGCTAAAGAACCCATTTGAAACACTTTAGAAGCTTGACCATGTTCGCAGACAAGAGAGGAATAACTGCATATGAAAAATGTGATAAAGAAACACATAAATGATATTCCTATATCACTTAAACTGGAATTGCCTCTCTGCTGGGGCGCCCTCTGTTAATGTAGACTGAGAATGGAGGATCTAAATATCCTCCCAGACAGTTTGGAAAGCTGTTTCTGTGCTTCTACACAACAGTTCCCTGAAGGTTTAGGTTTTACTGCTTTATGGACTGATTCCTTGGCTTTAAGTAACTTCTGCTATGTGGCTGAAAAGAGGGGAAAAAAATAAATCCCTGCGTTGGTATACAAGAACAGGGGATAAAGGAGAAGGGGGGAAAAAAAAGTCTAAAAATTAGTAAATGAGCATCAACAAAGAAAAATGGTAGAAGAAATGAAAAGAAGAAGGACCTTAAATGACACAACAATATATAGCATAGATTCTGCACATTTTTATTCAAACAGTATAATAAAATCTTTGGAAAAGCAACAAGGAAGAGTTGTCCTGGCTCCAACGGGCTTACTTCCCAGAGGAGAGCAGGGTGCTAACTGTGTTCCAGGCTAGAGGCTACCAGAAAAATAAATAAATGTGCATGTCACAAATGAGATTTTTCTTCTCTCTCAAAGCCTGATTTTGCTCTAAGAGCATTGTTCATATTACACCCTCAGTGCAATGTCTTCACAGAACGACTAACTTTTCCTATTAATTCTCTCCCTACATGACCACTACTAAAGAGTCAATGTTTGCACAGACTTGCTAGTTAAAGGACACACCACAGTGATGGGANTAAAGAGTCAATGTTTGCACAGACTTGCTAGTTAAAGGACACACCACAGTGATGGGACGTGTTGCATTTGGGATGTTCTACTCCTTGATGAAGACTCCAAACCCCACAGCCAAAGAACAGCAGTAAAAGAAGTCTTGTCACTTTTCTGTTCCAGATTGCTACCAGAGAGGTTTTTTTCAGACTATAAATTTGCTTTCTTATTTTTGAAGTCTCTGATGTAAAAAGCTTCTGAATTTTTTTTGAGCTGTTCCATCTTTAATTTGCCACCCTAAGGAAAGTATAGTACACTTATGTGACCTACAAAACCTAGGAAATGTACCATGTATGTCCGTATAAGGTCTTCTCAACAGGAAATGCTTTTTTAAAATATGATTTTTCATACTTTTTTTTTTTTTTTTATACTAGTCTATCTCTGCCTAGATGAAACTTCAGCAAAGACCAAGTTACCTTTACATACTTTTGACCCAAAAACCCCAAACCCAACAGACACTGGAAAGCACTTCAGATGAATGGAAAGAGACATTTTTTTTCCTCTCCTTTTCCTCTCCTCATGTCTTAGATTAAGAAATGCTGAGCATGTGGAAAACTATTTTTCACTGTTTTTAAAACAGAGAGTAGACCATATATATTACTTTGGGACAAAATAAATAATTAAATACAATGTACAATAATGGCCCTATTCAATTTGCTACTCACGGCTTTAACATTCCAAACATATTTCATTATGTCTCCCCATTTATTACAGTTAAGGAAAACTGGAGAAATTGGAAAAAATAAGACAATAGTTTTCAGAATTATATTGCATATTTTAAGGACTCTGATCTCATTCTTAGTGAAATCTTACATTGCAGCCACTGTTAGTTGCATCAATATGTTTGAAAGCAACCAAATTGACCACTGTTTTTTTATCTTCTCTGTTTGAAAATGAAATTTTATACTAGTTAAATATGACATTAAAATTAAGCTAAAAGACCCATACAGCATTATGGAGAAATAAAATAATTTCCTAGTCAAAATCCAATTTTGATTATTTCCAGTTTTGTCAATTTCTAGTTTAGCTCTATATCTACTAACACCACGACTTCTGATCTTAACTTCAAAAGGGAAAAAAATAATCTCTGCCAGATAGTCGCATGCAGTTTCCAGTTACAGTGTTAAATTCTGGTTTGTCAACTGGTCTGACAACGTAGTAATTTATTTTATGCTTTCTCATCATACCTTGAGAATTTTGCACATGATCTCATAAACTGAAAATGTTTTCTCAGCTCGTGTCCAATCCCAGGTTGTGACCTTGTGAAAAAAACAAACAAACAGGAAAAGAAAGTAAGCTATTTTTGTTTATTTCAAGAATTAAGTTTATTCAAAAATTAAAAATCTATCCCTAAACCATTTACATCCAGTATAATGTACACAGAAAGACCACGCACTGCCTCATAGCAGCGACTACCAGGGACTAGACTGTTGGATACAGGCAGCACTTAGGAGACATCCTGCCTGTCTCCTTGTACTTGCAACACAGTGCCTCTGCATGCAGGCTGCTCTATGCTGAACGATGAGGCTTCCCCTGGGAACTGGTGGGGTTTGCGTCATGATCCTAAGAGGATGCAGCCCTTGAATTTCTCTCACAGAGTCTTGACTATAAGAAGGCACCTTTCTCAACACATCCCACCTTGTAACTGCATGCCACAACTTGCTCCCAGTCACCTACATTGTTTGCAAATCCATAAAACCAAATTCTCCAACCTTGCAATGTCCCAGACACTTACCCCAGATGCCTCAAAATCCAGGGGAAAAAAATAACAAGAAACAACCAAATATATAGTTTCTTTTTTTTCTTGCTCATATTAATCAACTCCTAAATTCTAACAAACTAAGATTTGAAGAATAGTCTTTCTATCCTCTTTTTCTTATGAATTGACAATTGCTTTTAACAATAATAATTTTAAGCAACTGTTTTACACAAAAAAAATTGCATAGATAAGAGAGTTCAATAAAATCACGCAAGTGTAAAGGATAAGAAATAAGACAGAAAGGGATAGATAAATATATTCAGTAAGGAAAGTCAAAGGGATATCACAGCAATCTATAAATAACTTTCCAAGGACACTGAGAGAAGGAAATAGGAGAATTATTCACAGCCTCAAAAGACAGAAGAACACAGAAAACAAAATGAAAATTGAGGCTATATATGAAAAAAATATCTTAATATTAAGTATTGAACAGTGGCCCAGCTCTGAAGGAAGACAGTTGTATCATTGCAATTGTTAGGCAAGATGATGAAGATAGAAGTTGATTTGGTATTCAAGAATATAAAGTTCTTTGGAAAATGTATCACAAAAGAATATCCATGAAGAAAATATTATAAGACCAATTTATCTTTTATCTAAAAATAAAATAATCATGAATAGACACAACATGGCTGAGAAGCATTTATGGATTTGCATGCCTTGGTATAAAACTTTCTTGATCAAAGTAATTTTGGTGATGTATATTCTATCCCTAACTAATTTTTAGGTATAAACACTATTCTAATTGAAAGCCCTTTGATGAAAACACAGTCAGGAATGGAAAGTTCAAAAATACTGTGTCAAAGTTCCTCTATTAGAATGTTATTTATTTGCAGCCATTCTCAAACTCAGTTTTCACTATCTTATTGATGTATGGGTATTAAAATAGATTTCAAAGGGATACTGAGAAATCAACTCTCAGAAATATTGAAAGCCAATAAATTGTTTGATATAGAATGAGGAAGTAAAGAAATATTGGACATATACAATCTTTACACCTGACTTCTAAGAAGCTATTCAGAGATGTGATGAACAATATATAAAATGCTTTTGTTAGCAAAAAAAAAAAAAAAAAAGAAAGAAAAAAAAAAGCCTCTCTTTCTTCTGTGGGCACAAATTGGACAAAGACTGAACTTTCTCCCCATGAACAGAGAAATGAGGAGAGGAGTCTTGCTACAGCTCCACTGAGCCCAAAACACCAGCCCAGATACAGAAACTGAAGGCATATTGCACCATCAGGAAAACGTAGTTACTATTCCTGCCGAAGCACAAAGCCATTCAAAGCTATGTTTAAATGCTTACTGTAGACTCCATACTTTGGGAAAAAATATCAGCAATCCCCTTTCTCCCCCATTTTTCTGCTTTTATTTGTAATTCTAAAGGCACTTCTTTTCAGGCCAAAACAAAATTATTTCTCTATAAAGATATATGCAAAGCAAAAGCAACAGTGGAATTAAGACACCCATAGAAATTGCTTGCCCTGTTCTCTTTTAATATTTTAACTTAAAGGCTTGAGTAGTTAGCAGCCCTTTCAAGTGTATTCTCTCTGAGACTTTCAACTATAAACCATAAGAAAGTGAAGCCTACCAGGTGACACACTTAATAATTTTAAAGGAGAAAATGTACCAGGAAATAACAGTGAAAGAAAAAAAAAATGTAATTTTGTTTACAGCCTTCAAAATGCAATTAAGATATGTTATAACTGCTCATTTATCTGAGCACACAAAGTAAAAGTACTATTGATCAAACACAGAAAAAAGGGGTAGGGGGAAGCTACTGATATATACTGTTTAAATGCATCCCTTCCTAATGTGTTGGACTTTGGCAGAGACCAGGGAAATATTTTCTTTTGATTTTTATGGTTTAAAATCTGGCAGCAAATCTCTGTTCAGAAAACAACTTAATGCAAGGAGTTTACACTGCAAATATAATTAAAACTGTTTTTCTTCTTATAACTACACTTTACGCAGTTCGTAAACAGAAACTCTGAAACTGGCACTGAAAGTTTGTTCTTAATCTTCCGTAATCTGTGGAAGAGATGAACACATACACTCGCAGAATAGCAAATGTAACTATGTGCAAAAGTTTGTCTATAAAAACCAGGATTTTAGAAGTCCTTTTAAAAGGCCTACTGCAGTCTTTGGTAAGAAGATAATTTTGCTGGGCACATGTGTTCAATTATTATATACATTGCATGTTTTTAAGACGGCTCTATAGGGATTCTTCCTCTCTTTGTCCTTTATAAAGCATGTTTGTCATTCTGCTTCCCTCCTATTCCACGGAGAGAAAATATTTTTCTCTCTGTTTGAACTATCTTCCTATTTTAGAGTAGGAACCAGAACCTGGTAAAACAAAATCATGTTGTGCTTGCAGCTTAGCTGAAACAATGCCTATAAAGACTTCAAGGATCGGTGGCTTGTCTCACAGAGCAGCAGCTTGCCAAAATTGTCCTAACTCACACCACCACACTTCACAGTCCTATTATGAACATGTTCCTCCCACACCCATTAATCATCACCCATTACCTATTTACCCACCAGCAGCATATTACTCCTGGATATTTATGACTGAATCCTAGTAAAGAGGCTTGTAATTTCTTCCATGGTGCTTAAGAAAGAATAATCTTCCTCTTTTGTATTTTTGTATATTTGACTGGGAGCTCTCAGCATTGTTTCTGCTTCCATCTAGTGTACACAACGGAGGTGGCTTTATTTGATGGGCAGCAAATGCTCAGGTAGGTCTGCCAAAGCCAGGAGAGCTGATTTTGAATTCAGGTGCTTAGTAGCCTAATCTGACATTTTAATCTGATCCTGAAAAATATCCACCCACAAAAGCCAAACTTCCATTACTAGCCATGGGAGAGTCAAACTTCCATAGCCATGAAGTAGTGTACGGACATCGAACACATGAACTATTCAGTTCATACTTAACTTCTATTCTTCATGTCTTTCACATGTTCTTAAACACCTTGCTAAACAAACATGAAGTGACTGATGAATGATGTAAAGACTTTCAAGCTGGCTTTGAACTACATCAAAAACAGGTCACCCAGAGAGGTGGCAGATGCCCCATCCCTGGAAACATTCAAGGTCAGGTCAGACAGGCTCTGAGCAACCTGATCTAGTTGAAGATGTCTCTGCCCATTGCAAGGGGGTTGGACTAGATCACCTTTAAAGGTCCCTTCCAACCCAAGCTATTCTATGATTCTATGATTCAGACAGGAAGGAGCTACAGCCCGCATCTGGAAACAGAGGGTTTAGCAGCAGTGGGAAAGGTCACCCAATAAGCAGAACAAATGAATTCATGTGGCTGTTCTTGCTGCCAGTATGGGACTGCTACTGGCTCCTTAGCTACTGGCTTAAAAGATAGCTAGAGGATATCTCTGTTTACTGCAGTTTAGATATACCATAAAACTGTGAAAGTAAATTGCTAAGTAGGAGATAACAGACAAAATTTTGCCCAGTGTTGCCACTCAGATTCCAATTAATATCTTTAACCTAAACAACTCTCATTTGCTTCCCTACCTTCCTTTTGGTGCTCCCAAGCAGAATAAAAGTTACATTCAGGATGAAATCTAAATACAGAGGAGACGTTGCCATTTCCACAGCATGCAAAAAGCTTTGATGTTCCCCCAAATCTCAGCAGTTTGACTTTAAAATGATAGTTCAGTTTAAATCTAACCATATAGCTTGAGGATTGTTCTGCCTGCCAAAGGAAAGTGAAAAGCCCCCTTTTAGCACAAGTAAATTTCTCTTGTATTTTTCTAAGTGCCCAGGTAAGTGGGGAAAAAGAAATTCTTGTTAGATGCCCAGTCATCTGATGAACAGCTATTTTGTATCACTTCTGTATAGCACATACCCTGGAAGTTTTCAGTGCTGTAAATTGAAATCCTCTTAGCTTAATGAGTAATAATTTATTGTGAAAGTTTTAGACATATTTCATGAGGGTTTTTTTATTTAATAACATCTATTCCCACTAAGCATGAGAAGTATACTTACTGGAGGTGCTATAAATTTATACAGTGAAGATCCCCTCAGTGCTAGAAACTTTGGTGTGTACATTCGATCTTGAAGGGAGTCTTGTTCCCGTTCTTCCGTCCAGCCCATGTAGACTATCTGACAGAAAAATCAATAGTGTTGACAAATTTCTCAGACACTTTCTTCAAATGAATTGCAAATATTTCATGCAAGTAAGCTGATGTCTGTCAAATTTTACATAGCTTGAACCACGGACACAATATGGTGTATTGGCAGTTGACTTACAATCATGCACTTGTATAAAGAATGCCTGTTATGACAATTCAAAAACATCAGAAGAAATATTTACTGTACTAGCAACAACAAAAACATTAACCCACATACTCAGTGGATGTTAAAGGTCTATTATCTCATTAAAAGCTCCCTGAAGTAACTCTACATATTTGCTGACCGATCACTTCAGAGGAATTTAATGCAAGTGAAGTGTAAGGAACTACTAGGCAGGAATACAAAAACAAGTAACTGTTACACTGCAATGTAGAAACAGTCTCCACATACAAGTTCACAATTATGCTCAACAGCAATATGATTTTATGAATTTTATTTCCAAATAATGACAAGCTTCCCCCCCCCCCTCTAAAAATGCCTATGTACCCCTCTGAAAATGCCTATGTAGGACTTTTGAATCTCCTTTCTTAGGAACAGCAAATTAACAGACTGTTTTCAGATGCTATTTTGAACAGACTTCATCTACAGCTAAGAAGAAACCAGAAGGCTGTTGACCCTCATGACTACTTGCAGATCTTCCGACACAGATGTATGAACTAGAAGGTATTCAAACCCATTTTAGGATCTAATTCCCTACCTATCCATCTATTACATTTGAGCAATTCAATATCAAATCCTTAAAGAGTAACATAGTATGAGTCACCACTATGCCAACTTCTGAAGAACATGTGAACAGGGAGCAGACACAGCATGCAACTTTTGATTTATAACCATGCCATTAGTAATAAAATACAATTTCCAGTGTGCACTGGTACACTACTGCTACGGAAAATAGATCAACCCATATTTCATACAGTGCTGCTAATGGAATAGATCTATTTTTAAATTGCTTTGTGAAACTGATTTCTGCATTAACTAGGCATGGGGCATTCTCTGTCTTAATGTCAGTAATGAATATGTAAGGAAAACAGTTGAGGAAAAATAACTACATTCATATTAATAGCCAATGGGTTGGTACATTTACCAATGGTATAAATGTACCTAAGATGAATGTTTGTACTGCATGTTTTATCCTTTGAGATCTCATGTGCCACGTACTTTTTAAAAAGTGATTTATACAAGTTTATTTCATTACTGTTGGGAAGACAATTTTCATCAACAATTCTTCATGGAATATACATTAAAATAAATGGGGGGCGGGGGGGCTGTTTTGGTTTGTGGGGTGGTGTGTTTTCCTGTTCTTTCTTTTTTTTCTTTCTTTCTTTTCTTTTTTTTTTTTTTTTTTCCCTGTTGGATTGTATTGCAACACACTGGAAAATAAGAGCTTTTTCTAATTCCTGTGTATGAAATCTACACTACTACTCCCCATCACAGTTTACTAGATGGTCTATAAACAGAGACAAGGAGAAAGCCCATTCCTCTAACACTTACAGTGAAATCTCAGCATTTATTTCTTTTGCCAATACCAAAGATTAAGAGTGTAATATAGTCTCGGGTCCCATGAATAATATGTGTTTAAGTATCTGCTTAAGTATCTTCTGTGATTAAAGAAGTTTATAAAACTGAAAAAGAAGACAGAGCTGTACCACAATACTCAAGAATCAAGCAGATTGCTCAACACTATATTGTCATGCAATAACTAAAAAAGCCACTTTCTCTGAAATCTCATCCATTCCTGAATGAAGAAATAGTCAGAAAAAAAATCCAACGGATAGACAGAGTAAGAGAAGTTTTAAATAATTTCAATTAAATGTTTTTCAAAATTTCCCTCATTTCTGCTGTTTCGTATGTTACCCAGGATAAGTATGCAGGATGAGTATGGATCCCCATCCCTCTGACTTGGTGGGAATCTGTAGAGCTCAGTGACTGAGACAGACCACAGAAAAGAGTAACAGTAGTATAAAAAATTGTACTAGTATGTGTAAAAGTTTGCTACATTTTCCTCTCTGTAACTGTAAGAGAATGAATGATCTCTAATTTCTAGGAATTGACACATCTATGCTTTAAAATTAATTAAACAGAATTGATTTGGTTCTATCTTGATTTGTTTCATTAAAATCAGACACACAGTAAGATATCATCTTGCCTGATGATATTTAATATCACTGTAGCAATGTATGTAATCTGTTTTCAGATAGTGTTTTTCTTTTTCACATTCCTCATTTCTACTTCTGCTATTCATCAGAATAACAGGATACAGTCAGTCATGCTGTGCAGATGTATTGATAGTTCACATTTGATTGCCTTAATACTAAAGTACCATGAAATTGCTCCTTTAGATATTTCTCCCTTGCCTCTGTAGATCATGAGGAGAAATTAGATTGATTTTTCAGACAACCTGCTGTACCAAGGTTTTATTAACAAAAAGGCATTTCTCCTTCAGACTGAATACTTATTATTAAACATATAGAACTGTTAAGCAAAGGCTGTATGATTATAATTAGGAACATTTATAAAGTTGTTTGAGTATCATACATGCATAATCACATGTGTGGATTAAAATAGCATGGGCTTAGATTCTGGAAAACTGAACAAATACTTTATAACTATTTTACTTATGTGTTCCTGAAATGGTCTCAGTTTAACTAAAAACACTGAATACATGAAGTTAAATAAAATATTGTAATTTTTACATAATGAAACTGAGAATCCATTGAAAATTATTCACTTATGAGATAATATAGAGGCCACTTTCTTGAGACATTTATGTTACTGGTAAACATTTCAACTTCTAAAAAAGCTTTGACTGTGAACAGCTTCAAAAAAATGTTTATTTGGAAAGGGATCTTAACTTTCCCAATTAATAATTCTTGTGTATATATGTATTTAAATAGTGAACGGATATGAAAGTTGACCTGTAAGTTTTGGAACAGATCTTAATGTACATGTGGACTTGGCCCAAAATAAGGAATTTCATGAGATGTCTACAAGCACAGACAAATGATGAATGGAAATAAATGTGAATCACAAATAGACAGTACATAGAATGCCCATTTATAAACTTAAAAACCAGGCTAGTTTTTCAATCTTAGAAAAAGTTTTTTTGAGTCCCTATGAACTGCTGACTGTTATCAACAAAGGTAGCAGTGGTGGGGAAAACAGATTTTATTTGTGATAACATTCTACTTCAAAGATAATTTTTGAAGTCCTGGCTCCTAACTTACCTGACGCAGCTCATTCTTCAAAATAAAATGGCGACACAGATTAGTTAACTTAGTGGCTGATGGTTCAGTAACAAACATTCAGTAACTTATTATAGTTCATGAGTTAAATCATGTAGATGTAAAAAAAAATAAATCATGTCTAAATTATAAGTGAAGCAGGATGCTTTCTCCAGTCAAAAATCCCCAATTTAGTATGAACTTACATCACACGGATGTCCGAATCAAGCAAGAGAAATTGGCATAAATTGCCATATTTCATATCAGTCCAACATATTTCTAAAATGACTTATATAGCCCTGACTTTCAGAGAGACTTCTCCAGAGTTTTTACGCAAATTTTATTATATTTTAGGAAGAAAAAGAGAATTTCCCCAAAATTAAATGTAAAATGTATGTGACATTAAATGAATGAGGCGATTCAATGATCAGAACAGATGTACTGACAGCTTTTTATCTTAGAAGTCTCATATTCATACTCATATTATTTGGAACAGTGCTGTAAGGCAACAGGATGAACATGCAGTCAGAAGAAAAATGAATATGTCAGACAACAAGGGAAAAATGATGAGGGATGAGGAACTCAGATAATGCTCTCTGCTGTGGTTTTAATATTGTTTTCTCTGATTTATAGTCTTAAAATTCATTATAGTCAATTGTTAGCTGAAAAACAATAAAACCACACTAAAACGGAGAAAAAAGTGCGATTGTAATACAATCATTGGCAAAAACAGTCCTGTATTTAAAAGGCTTAGGATTTTTATGCTGTGTAATAATATTTTCTTAAGTCAACAGGAAAACTGATCATATACAATTTCAAATGAATGCTAGAAAAATTTTGCTGTACTGTAAATATAGTCAAAATGTCTCCTATCCTATTTTTCAGGTCTGTGAAAAACTTGGTAATCCTTCCATAGATAAATATATATTTAAATTCCTGTGAATTATTTTCTATTTTCTTCCCAAACAAAGTCCACTAAACCAAGGCAGTCTGCATATGAAAAATGATCTCAAAGAAACAGAAGACAAATGGCAATGAAAGGTTATTTTACATATCTTTCAGATTAGATTTAAAATAATTTAAAGTCTCATTTCCTTCATTGTGTTTTGTGATGTCAGTAGCGGTCAGTATTTTCTAGAAAATAATGACATGAAATTATTAATAGCAGAGGAACAGCTTTCACAAATATCCCCTTTGACTTTTATTTCTGAACTTTAAAATTTAGAAATGAACTGATTTTGGTTTGAATTGTGGATGGACATGGTCCTGGGCATCCTGCTCTAGGTAATCATACTTTAACAGGGAGGCTGAGCAAGATGACCACCAGAGGTTCCTTATAAGTTCAACCAATCTGTGATTCCATGAAATAAGAAAAATTATGGATGTATAAAAAGAAAATGATTGCTTGCAAACTACTTTCCCCTTCATTTCTCCTCCTTTCTATCCTACTTGCTATTACTGACAAAGATCACCTTCATATTTTTGAACCACCTACGTACTACCTACTAATATATCATTTAATGTCTAAGTATTTCCCTTATTGTTGGAGATTATGAAATTATTACGGAAGATTATAAATTTACACATTTATTGAATCTCATATGGCTTAATTTCCTCCTGGGTAAAAACTCATGTTGTCATCTTGTTACCAGACCAAAGCTGAGTATAAATTTTCCATTTGTTTTTGTCCTGTTCTGTTTTTCAAACAATCACACAAGCATTAACGAAATATTTAGGAGTCTTAAACAGTACCAGAGAAAGTAGAAAATACTTCTTAATTATGGAAGATGATTTTTCCCTTACACTCCAGATAACTGAAATCTGATATCAAAGACTGAAAACAGAGTATATTTGCTTTCTTAACACACAATATCATAACCAGAGTGAAGACAGTTGTTTAGGGCAACAAAACTTGCCTGCACTTCTGCAGACATCTGTCCAATATTTACAGCACTGTTTGAAAAACCTGCATTACAGTTTGCATTACATCCAGCACCATCCTATGAGAAATTTTAGCATTTGCTCAATGAGATCTACCAGATCTTGCTAGAAATCAAGACTATATTGACTACTTCACGCCTTCACTCCCTTTACAGATTTGAAAAGTGATGGCTACATGTGGATAAAGGACAGCTTTCTGAACAGGTAAAGATCTGTACTTTGCTTTTCCATGTTTCTCACAATATTCTTGTTGTTATAATCTGCTAATCCAGAGAAACATTTTGTCTCATCCATTCAGTTTTTCACACAGTTTTACATGTTAATAGCTACAGTTAACTTCAAAGAACTCATTTTATTTATTTAAGACTTGTAAGTATCTGTTCATTGCAATAAAATCTTCTAAAGACAAAGTCAATTTGAGCATTAATTGGGCAACTGTGTGCCTTTGTCAAAATGTCAACATTAAAAGATGGGGCTTTTTTGCTTCCCTTAAATTATTCAAGTCAATGAATAATTACTTGTATTTAAAATTCATTGCAATTTGAATTTTTTCATTTTAATAGACTATTAGCATTTAGAAAGTACAGCATTCCTGTTTATTTCTAAGAAAGACTGTATAAGGCTGTTTTTACAAAGATGGATTTTGATGCAAACTGCAGTACTAGATACCAAATATATTAATTTGAGGTATGTGTATGAAATTACTAGAAGGAATCGTTACAAAAATAGTTCATGCTAGTCCTGACTTGCAGGATATTGACTGGGTAATTAAAAGAAAAAATCACCAACTAGAGCAGTTAGCATATGGAAAAACCCCCTGAATCGCACAAGGCACGTGTTCATTTTACAAGGGATTGAGTTAGGTATTTACCTGGTTAATAGGTATGGTAGCTAGATGATGAAAAATATATATCTTGTGTTATCTAGACGGACCTGACTTCCTCACTTGAATGAGGCCTCCTTTCTTCTTGCAGAGACTTCTCTTGTTTACCTCTGCGTAACTCACCTTTGGAGCAATTTAGCACCTCCCTGAGCGGGTTCATTTGGCTGGTGGGTCTGTCACTGAGGAGACTCGGTCCCCGTGCCATCACAGGCATTTTACAGCCGACCTAAGAAGCTTCAGACCTTCTCTGATGCTCTCAACAAAGCATCTTGGCAAAGTCTTTGATACTGAGCAGGTCTCACACATGTCCTGGCTGAAAAAAATTACTATATATCACAGAGTCATCATTCCCTCTCCTTTTGCTATTGTTTAACTGCAACCAGTAAGATACTGTGCTGTTTTTTTACATTGTCATATTTGAATTCCTGCCTGTCCCTTTTTCACCTACTGAATTTATGAGTAGGCACAAGGAGGGTTGTCAATTTTAATCCAGGATAAAATTTCTAGGTTTTTTTGGGGTTTAAACAGGTAACAGTGCAATAAAGAAAGCTCAACATTCAGGTGGCAAGAAGGTAAACATCATCTATTCTGAAGCCCAGTAGCCTGACCGTGTTTAGGACTTATCTTTTGATTAATGTCTCTTTTTTACCACATCTAAATGTACACAGTAGAAAGGTAATACATTTTTGAGACTCTCAGATATAAATGGGTCAAACAAAAAAATATTTCAGATAATCAGGCTGGGGGGTATGGCCTCTCATTTCTGATGAACAATGTGTCACATTCATCTTTGTCACCTCAGGTTAGATTACTGAAACGTGCTGAATGAAGAAAAAGATCAGAATATTACAAGTCTCTAGACAGCGTCTTCCAGACTTTTGATGGTACCACTGAGCAAACAACTGACATATTCATCTTTCTCAGGTACTAGTGTGAGTGAATCACTTATGAAAGCATTTATTATCATTCTTAACTCTCTCAAGGAGTACTTTTCAATTAGATTTCAATGACTGGTTCCAGATACTGCTTTGATTTCCATTTTCTGTTTCTCTGAAAAGGACTAGTAAGCAGAACTTGGACAGGACTAGTGCAATTTAGGCTATCCAGCTGTCTCTGAGAGATCATGCTACTCATGTAGCTGCTTTGCTCACATCCTGAAAACCTGCTATATTTCTGCTTACTGAGCTCTGTCCAAAGGAGAAGGTAACTGTAAAATTGTAAGCACCCCAAGTGTCTGAGCATACAGAAAATATAGATGATGGTTAATAGATTAGACTTGTTTGAAAATAATTTTAGCAATATAAACTTTTATATAAAATTACATTTCTATAGACTTAGAAGTTTACACTTCAAAGTGTTCATGAAGCCAGAATAAAACTGCAAACAGTGCATACCTAAAGCTGTCTTTTAAGTCTCTGGTGCTGCTCCTTGCACAAAAAAATAAACATAGCTGAGAGAAATCTCTTTTTTGGTAACAATTTTAGTCATAAGACCTGACTTACAAATATTTTCATAACTTTGTGAGATTGTAGTTTGAACTATTTTCAAATTAGCAGTGCAGCTATATATGTAAGTATACAAAAGTCTGTTTCAGATTAAAACATTATATTTAGATGCTTCATCCTCTGATGAAACCAAAATCAAAATTCTATGCAATAATGCTATTCATGGCTACTGTGTGAAGACTATTAGGGAGCCAAATTTTTACTTTCCATTCTTAGTAATTTAAATAGCAAAATTAGCTATTAATGTTTGAAAAACATCTTTTGCTATTTTTACAGAGAAACT
>JAHREE010000073.1:4192405-4241382 GCA_033628505.1 Tringa tobata
ATATATACAATATATAACATATATAACATATATAACAACAACATATATACATATATAGATATTAATTTTATTTATATTTATATGCATATATACATACAAAAATCCTAAGTGAAAATAATCATCAAATACCTGGCTAGTGCTCATAAAAAAGCCCCATGGACACTCATTAAGTGAAATTAAGTATGCTTTTTAGCATTTACTTTTAAGCATAACAGGATGAAGAAAGCAGCCAAAAGATTAATTTGCAACGTCACCACTGTTGGAAAATTCTACAGACAGTTTTGCTTAGATAGACAAAAGTGTATAATCAAAACTCTCACATGAATTTTAGATACTAGTAATATCAAAATGTGAGAAAGATATTAATCCCCTTAATAACTGAGTATTTAGCAAAAGGAGGATATTTGAGAGAAAAGATTAAATACTGAAATTGATTGGTATTTATCATGAATCTTTTAGATAGATATATGGTGAAGAAATGCAAAATACAGTGTAGAAATTTTATCACTGAGGGAGAACTGAAAAGCCATAAGATCATACAAACATTTTGCACCTGTATTGATTAAATATAGTACTCTAAAAATTCTTAGTCAATAGATGTTTTTCACTACAGTGACTTTAAAAACATTTCATTATAGGGACTTAGAAACTGTTGGAGTTTGTCTTATCACTGCTTTTTATTGAACAAGATGCATAAGCCATAGAATAAGACATAGAGGCATTTCCATCCTTTCTTGTAGCTTGGATTAATCATATTAGGTGAAATATGTTGTAAGAAAAAATCTAGAAGTAAAATCTCAATCAGATCAGTTTCAGAGTTCAAGTTCATGATGTGCTTGCAGAAACAAGTTAAAACTAGCTATTCAACCTCTTAGACAAAAATGTATTTTATTGAAATAAATGTCAAGATGACAAAAGTAGTCAAGATGATAATTTAATATTCAGCTAAAGAATAATGTGCTAGTGTAACAAATAAAAAGGACAGTTCCTGTATACCATATGAATTGCTGCTGCATACCAGAAGACAGAGATTAACTGTACGTCCATGAGTATTTTTTGACTCTTCTCAGAAATATCATATTTAACAAAAATTATATTTCTTAGTTCCTTCTACAATAAAAAACTGTAAGCCTCTTTACATAAGGTAAAACACACAGGAGTCTATTTTTGAAATTAACATTCCCTAAAATGTCAAGATACCCATAGATCAATAAACCTTTTTCTTTTCCAGTATTTAATGAGCATTGAGATCTTATCAGTCTCACTGTCCATCAAATCAGCCTCTCTCTTTTCAGTTTGATGTTTTGTCTGACTTTCTTGAAATGGTCCATGGCAATTCCTTTGGAATATAGCAATTGATGCTGATGAGAGAAGAAAGCATTAATTGCAGGCTGCCCTAACAGATAACATGAGCAACAAGCTGCTCAAGCCAAGAGAATTATTTCTGCTTTCCACTGGAATTCTAATGATGAGGAAAATGCCTTACTGACCATGCATGCCAGGAGTTCCCAAACAGCAGAGATCACAGAATTTATATGTTAGCCTGGTGGGACTTTATAACTGTTGATAATAATTTTGTTGTCTTTTTTTTCACAGTAATAAAAGCAAATAAAAAAGTCCAGAGTAAAACATAAGAGTGAAAATGGAGCTAGTTAACTATTTTTTGTTTATTAGGCATTTTGTCCTTCCTTCTTTTGAGATAGGAGCATTTATTTGCCACTACTGTCAACTGATGTTATAGAAACTGTTCTAAAAATGTCCAAACACAAGTGCTATTTTCAATTGCTTAATGTGACAAACCACTTCCTTTCTTTGACTTTATGAGGCAAGACTGAGTCAAAAGTATCTAAAAATCTGAGTAATTGTAGTACAGATGAAGAACTGAGAATCAAAGCAAATAAAAATGCACTTAATTGTTTATTATGTTTTATTTATTCTAATTTCTTTTATACATAACTATATAGTTACTATTGCTGTTATTGATGTTGCTGTTATTGCTGTTGTTGTATTGATGTTATTGTTGTTGTTATTATTATTATTAAAATATCATTCCTTCATTATGATTTGTGGACCTTTTCAGTAAGAAAGCAGTACTTAGTAATACACCCTCACTTGGGAGTTACTCTCAGGCCTATTCCATATTAGTAATTCCATATCAAAACAGTCGAACCAAAGACAGCGAACTGATAAATACGTTTACTGGCTGAAGATGTGGTGTAAGGGAGGCGAAAGCACCTATTTCTCTCATTCTACAAGTACTTTGTTCCTTCTGATGAATCAGATTTCTGTGTTTCTCTTTATTACAAGTTGCTTAAAAAGAAAACCCCATTATGTAGTAGTTGTGATACACAACACAGTCATACTTAATTAACTGGTTTAATTTACTAAACATGTACTCTGTGATGAATAGCCCACCACTAAATGGTCACATTTTCAACTGTTGTTGTCCTATATCATAGAAAAATTAATGGCATTATTGTAGTATGGGAACAGACTATGTTCCAAATTAATTTGCCATCACTTTACAGTGTACTGAGCTTTACCCTGAATATTTTTATTCATGCTTTTCTTATCTAGCTTCAAAAATATATGCTGATCCTTTTGAGGAATTATGGCTGCTGTCCATTACTACAATGCTCTCTAGCAACTAAAACCTCAGAATTTCAGCGTTAAACCTTGAATTGCCTGTAAGTTTACTTCATTAAAAAAATATTAAAAATTGTGGAAAGAACGAATTTCTCAAGACACACAGCTCTATCTCTTTATCTTATGGATCCAATCACCTGCTACACAGATGTAGAGAAGACCAGCAATTGTGCTCATGCTGCATTTTGCAAGGAATCATCTCTCTTTTATAGTAAAATGGGTAAGATGCATTCTAAAAAAAACTATTATTTTTATATTTTTATATATATAAATTTATATAGACATTAAACAGGTTAATTTGAAAAGTTTAGGCATGTTCTTACTTTAACCAAATATGCCAGTACCCTTTGACTTTAGAAAAAAAAACAACACCTATTTTGAGGCAGCAAGGTACTCTCTGAAGAAAATCTACTGACAATCCTTGAACTAGAATAATGAAAAGCTACCAGAGAATTAAATACAGTTGACATGAGAATTATAAATGGAAGAACTCCAAATTTTCATTTTCTTACCTGCTGGTTTACGGGAAAATTCCTGTTGATTTTTTTAATCTATAAAAATAAATAAAGAAATAGATTAACAGTCAGCCATTAGAAAAAAAATAATAATAAACCAAATATTGAATTTTAGTGTGCAAAATCATTTTTAGTAATTGTTCAAGTATTTTTTTCTTAAAACATGCAGCAATATCCCTAGGTAAAAAAGTTAAGGAGGAAACCAGTCTGAGACCCCTGATTCATGAGGAGTTTGTACTTAGCCCTGCAGATCACTGACTTCATCTATATAAACATTGCCAGCTTTCTGACACAACAGTTTCCAACACAAGGAGAATTAAGTGTGGAACATACTCAATCCTGCCATTAGTAGAACAAAAATGTTCTTTTTTACTTTAAGCAGAAGCCTTGAAAGCTTTTGAGCAAAACTAGTAAATCTACCATGTGCACTCATGACAGATAATTAATACCTAGAATTTATTTTTTACTCTCTTATGTTAACTCTTCACAATTGTTTTTGTAGCTGTAAGTAAATGAATAAAAGACATCTTTAATTTAAAGACACTGTCAACTAGGATATAGCCCTGAAAGCCCTGAAACCCCAGCATAACATTTACACTGTTTTAACCAAATGTATCATATCTTTTAGAAGAAGAATTTCCTCGAGTGTTTACAATATCACCTCTGAAGAACTATATGCGGAGATGTGAGCGGCACTGTGTTTTGGATACTTTATAAACAGACTGTTTGCTGCAGTGGTAACCTCTGCATTCTTCATGCAAATACTGAGCAAGTCTGTAGGTCTGTCACTGACATCACACAGTTTTGCTATCAAAAGATAATTGTCACTGCCAAAAACATGCTGGCAAGTAATTTCAGTTGGCTTTCAAATGTATCCTGAATCAAAAGTGTCAGAAGAACATTTCCATCCTCCCTTCTTGGCATGTACTTCAGTTTCCTCATTTCTTCAATGTAAGGGGAAGCATGAGAGGAGCTAGACCATTTGCTGGACAAAGTATTAAAATACAATGAATACACACTTTATAAGACACAAACTTAAATAATTAAAAAAAACACAGGTTTTAGACAGAAAAGCAGAGATTTCAAGACTTTTGGGATTTATTCCTAAATCTGACATGAAATACGCCAGCATGATAAATCCCTGTTTGTGTTAGTAGGTGCAACGAAAATCCTTGTCAAAACTGTTTATTTCCTTCTAGTTTAAAAAAGGACTACACACAATACAGTGAAAAAATTTAAGTTATGAAAAAACACTGTCAAGAAAAAGAGATGTAACTATTATAAACAAAATATTGAAAATATTTCCTTTGGGGCAAGTTACATATTAAATACTTTGATAGCATTTTTATTTACTTCTTATATAGAGATTAATTTTTTTTTTAAACAGAAGTAAAGTACATTGGGAGCCCTATGTGTTTTTAAATGTTCCTGGGAAATGTAAATGCATGATTCAAGCATCATTTTCTCATTCACAAATTTCCAGTTTCTACTTTAAAGTACGATCTAACACCTACATTGCATAGCTGTTGTAACTGTTGTTACTTTAACTAGTTAAAACAAATGTGTTTATCTTTCGGGTAATATGGTGATGATTTCTTGAAATAAATTATTCTTGATTGTGTTATAGTTTGCAAACTGCATTATAGGTGTCCAGTTCTACCTGGAACTAAAAATTGTTAACTGTGATTTGTTTTAGGAACAGTCTAAATGTTTATCCTTCATATGCATAAATTTTGGACATTACATAAAACCCCAAAAAGGTTATACAATTAGGCAGCAGAAGTCACCGATATTTAAGATTATGAAATACAGTCTTGAGGCTACGGGAAAAAGGAAAAAAAAAAATTGTTCTTTCCACCATGTTACAAAATACACTGAGTAAAATTTAATCTACACATGATCCAGATCCACCAATTCTCAAGTATTAAAATCTAAATGTAAACATTTTTCGCAAATGAAAAGAGAAAAAAAGTCTTCTGTTGATAGATTATCTATCAAATCTAGCAATAGTCTATCAATCAAGATACATAGATATCTAAAAGAGAAATGTTCCTTCAGTCTTCCATAACATTACTGAACTTACTGTAATACTATTATTTATTAAGCACACTCACAGCATACAACGCTATGGAACTGATGCAAATGAATAACATTTGTATTCATCATAGGACAGCAGTATGATACACTGCAAATGTATATGCACATAATATTTTTAAATGCCACATCCTGGCAGATACTACACTAAGAAAGAAAGGCAGGTGCTCTGACAACATTCTTTAAAGATGTGTTTATCCAGAGCAATAAGAAATGAGGAGTGGCACAAAAGAAAACAAAAGGAGCAGCTAATAAACAAATTCTGTTCTGAAGGCAAAGCTGCAGGAAGCATTATGAAAGCTGAAGTGAAGCTAGTAAAAGCATCTGCTTCTACTTCACGTCCATAAAAACATGTGATGAGAGCTGAAATTCTATTCTGGTTCAACTTCCATGAATGCAGATTAGGAAAAAAATTCTAAGAATGCCATAGAGGAAGTAGTCTGGGATTTGGTGATCACCTTAACATGGAAGAAAATGGGTCAAAAATAAGGTCTCTTCAGTATATTGCATCTGACTAATAAATAACCAAGTGATATTGGTAAGAGACCAATAATGGAAGAAGAGATTTGAGTGGAAGCTATCGCAGAAGAATGCTTTGAAGCATAACTGATTGTGATAAGGGTACAAACATATACGAGTAGATATGTTCAAAAATATGTTAGGGTCCAATATGTTAGGACATCATAGCCATGAATAACACTCGACAGGGAGATGATATGAAGTGAGACGTAAAGACAAGTGCAGTATGGTCAAACCCAGCTGATTTAGTGCACTAGATGTTGCCACCAGAGATAGTTTTCATATTGATCGCTGTGCCTGTTCTGCAGAAGAAAAAAATAAGAACATGGAACACATCATTCCTCAGCAGAGTGAGCAGATGAACAGGCTTTGGCTTCAGGTATGCACAACAATTGCAACTTCTGTGTGTTTTGTTTTGTTTTTTTTTAATTTTATTTTATTTAAATGTCTTCATGCCAGAGAATGAGTAATTCAGAAGATACTCATCCATACTATTTTGTGTGAATTTTACCCTATTTTTGTTGCACTCTGCCGGAATGCAGCTTGTTAACTCTGGGACGACTGGGTTTTAAACTTTCAAACATTCAGATGAAACTGAACTGAATTGTTCACTCCTCTGAGAGCTACTATTTCAGACCTTCTTTGAGCAAATAGCACTACAATAACTATTTTCAGTTTCCATAAGAAGATTTTAAAGCATAATCTCAAACCCACTATTTATTATGTGTTTGTTTGACCTTTTTTACCTAATGAAATCAGGGTCCTTGTGAGAAGATGAGCCTTTCAATGAGCACACATTGCCCTAAGGACTCTAAGGGCAGTATGATCTAGAGATAAGGACACTGATTTGAGGTTTTTCCAATTCTTAAATATTTAAATAGAAGCAATCATATGTTTGCAATACAAGCAAGCATGTGTCTCATGCTTGCTCTAATCCTATTTCCTGACACACTGTATAATAAATGAGAGACTCACAATTCTAATGTTATACTGGGAAAAAAGTTTAATGACACTGTGAGGTATCACAACTGGTCATCTGCAAGAAACAATAATATAGTAGGTGTTAATTGCCAGGACAGGGTGCTTGACAGAAACCATTCCCTTGGAGCACCTACAGAACATCCAAGACTGAAGGACAATATTTGGAATGAGTAGACACTAGCTCATGGTCAGTATTTTCCTGTATTTTCCTGTGTCAGACAGTAAATCAGATTCTCCCACACTTTCACATATGATTTGATCTATCATTTTCTTGCAGCCTGTAGATGTTGTGTAGCTTAGCAGGTCTTCTTCCTTATCAGAAATTTTCCAATTAAAAAAGAATCTTTTATTATTTTCATTTATTCTGGCCATATATCTGGATTTCCCTAAACAATTTAGAATCTGTATGCTGATTTACATTCATTAATGGCTAATTAAAATATAATAGCTTGATAAGAATGTAAATTCATTAAATAGTTCTTAACTTCATCTCATGCATTACAGCAACAATACAGTTCAAGCCACTGGGATGTTAAGTAATTGCGAACAGGTAGCAAGATTATTACAATTTGGAGCACTTTGGAAAAAACCATGAATCTGCGCTGTGATAATCTTATAACAATGAATGAGTAAGAAAGACTAGATAAATAACATTTGGAAATATTAATTGGTTAGTCTTATTCTCTGTCCTTCCTAGGCTTTTGTTTACTCATTGTGATAGGTAAGTGGTGTCAAGATTGTGAAATTTTGTTATTCAAGAGTATATGTGCATTGAAAAAAGCAGGGAACCAGGAAATTTAAAAGAAGTGTGCAACCGTTCACACAAAATGCATCATATGTCGGTGAATTCATTCAAATATATGAATATATGACTATATAGACTGAATATAGGAATTCTTGATGCTGGTTTTACAAGCTGTAGTAGATTTTAGAGTTTAGGCTGAAAATCCATATAAGCTGCAATATGTAAAGTGATCTGTCAATGTGCTCTGGAAAATATGGGAGCACAGGAACTATTTAATGCAACGTTTATGTCTGCTTCTTGACCTACCAGAGATGATGCCATTGTCTATTGTCTATTGATCACATTTTACCAGCTAAATGGTTCAAAGGATAGAAAGATTGGGATTGCTGCCATGATTTCTACTATTTTCATGCCTAATACAGACTTTTCTCAAGACTAGATGCACTGGATTGCAAACACACTCAGCCTGAATGAAGTAAGCAACAAGTTCCTTGAAGGAAGAAAGGAAGCGAAAAAACAGAATATATGAATATTTACATAGAGGAGAGGCTTGATACAACACTGAATAATGCATAAACATGACCTCTGCTTTAGAGTCTGTTCCTATAGATGCCTGTAGGCTGAATCATTCTCACTGTGATTTCTATTTGAGAACAAAAGTGAGAAGCAAGATGATATATGCTTCAACTTATATAATAAATGTTATAAAATCTCTCTTAGGAGTCAAAAAATTACAAAAGAGATCAAGTACTTTTAAGGAGTATAGACAATTAAGACACAGTAGGCATAATTCAGGAAGTCCCTTGTCAGCTGACTGAGTCCAAAAGTCCCAAAGTAGCAGCTGGCTGGAAAGACAAAGAGAAATACAGGTATACTTTTGCTATCACCAGACACCGGACTAGATGTTTATTCTGGTCCAGTATTAGCACTTAAAGTTCTTGTGGATCATCTTAATTCATCTGGAAACTAAAAGTTTTAAAAGGCATGAGATAGTTTTGAGGTCTCATCTGGAAAGCAGTACTATAATTCTACAAGCTTCCTTTTAAATTATTTTACTGACTGTCCCTGCATTAGCCAGCTGTAAACAGGATACAAGAGAGCTTGCATGCTTTGCTGAGCACCCATACATGCAGATATTTGATAACTACTTTTGGAGACAACAAAGGATGGCTAGTAAGAATCAGGAATGCTTTCCCCAGAAAACAAATCAGGTAGTCGAATACAAATAATTCCTAACAGAGGCCTTGAATTGATATATGGAAAGAAAAGACTTGTATATTGAGAGTTATTATCAATTTATGGCATGTAAGAGCACTGCTGAAGGACAAATGGCCATCTGAAGTATGATTGCAAATCTGTATACCATCAAACTGCTTTCATTTGCTTTCTCACTCAAAGGGACTCAGTGATGCATTGAGCACTACCAGCACAGCAGTAATGGATGGATATTATAAAGAAATGCCAGATTTGTGCCTATTACATGAGATTATAGTGAGAGCCCTAAGGACAAAAGCACAAAACCTAGTCTTCACAAATCTGTGATGTTCCAATAATAGGACTGCAATTACTTTTACTTAAATTAATAAAAAAAAAAGGTTCACTTAACAGATGAACGATTTCATTTGATCCTGCAATATTTAACACCTATTCCTAAATTTGGACACTACCTTAATGATAATATTGCTATTGTGCTTCTTTAAAGAAGATATTTGTGTTACAAACAACACAGTTTCACAACAGTCAATCTCCATAATTAAAATACAAGCATCAACATGCATATTATTAAAGAAACAATGGCAACAGCTGAAAACCTATTTTCAGTGCTTGAAAAAGTTATTATGGTCCCATCTGAAAGTGAGAAACATATGTCACTCTACTGGGGATTTACCAGAAAGGCTGTGAACAATATGAATTGAAAAAAAACATGAAAAAAATGACCCACAAGGAGATATAAGAAGCACTGCTTCAGATAATGCAAAGCAACTGGATAATTGTGGTTTATATCACAATAGCAGTTGCTCATTGGAGTATGTTACTGCAGTTATCAATCACGCCAAGAGTAAAAAAAGCTGGTGTAGGTAATCATCAGGAGAAAATCTGCTCACGAAATAGTGAAATATATTCCCCTTGAGTACCTCTTTCATTTGCAATTTAAAACAATTTTAGTATCCACCAAAGAAAAACAGTTTGCAATGGAAATCCATCTGAATACTTCAAGGTATTCAAATCCATTTCACTTCTTGTTATGAAAGCATACATAGATTCTCGAGCAAAGATGTAGTGTACCTAGCAACTGTCAATTCAGTTTCCTTTGAAGATATCAAGGACTTACATCTGAAATATAACAATTCCAAATTCCCCTACCCAATATTGTTTTTTTAAATTATGAATTCTAAGTCACTTGTATTCACAATACTTTAAATATAAACCTTATATATCTTCTATAGCTGGAAATACTAGAGTCTAGCAGGTATCAGAGGCCTCCAGAATACATATTTTTCTCTGAATTCTCATCATTCAGGGAAAGTTTTGTTGAATCCACCCTATTTTTCAATAATATTTTTCTTATCTGTTGTTATATCCTTCCTCTATACAATAGTTATTAGGACTTATATTAAAAATTAAATGAAGGAAATTTTAAACTTTCTAAACTCACTGCTAAAAGAAAGACACATCAGGGAAACCAGTTTTATAGTTGGTAGATAATGCTTGGCACTAGAAATCTGCAATTTGTTTCCACAGACTATCATTGACTTATTGTGGGATCCTAAATTTCCAAATTTCACTACCTGAGCTAGTTTAAAATAGTCTGCTTGAGTTATTATACTTTACTTCAGTTGGACTGAGAACACAGCAAAAACCCACTTAATGTTCAGAATATGGTAGGAGTAGCAGTTCATAATAACTGTTTTAGTAGATGACAAAAATGCAAAAGAAGCAGTTACATTCGCAACACATCAGTAGATCTAAATGTCAACACCCAGGAGCTTCAAGATATCTGCACTTGTCAAAAGAATGAGGTTAAGGCAAATAAATAGATTTTGAAGTAAGAGCACAGTGAAGAAAACCCTGGATCACTCTCCTTCACAAAATCATGGCCACAATACGCATCCATCTGTACAAACACCCTTTAGAAATGCTTGAATATATACACTGTTGAAGAGGAAAATTATCTGATTGAACACATGCTAGATATGATTAAGCAATGTCATTGATCTAGTCAGGATTTTTTTGGGTGGTGGAATAATTTTTTTCAAAGCTGATATATAATTTACAAGGGTAAATATGCAAGACTTACATTTATTTAATGCATTATAATATCTGTGTTTGCTATGAAACTTGGATGATAAGAAAGAAGACATTATGCATATAGAAAAAAACAAGGCTGGGTGTTTGTCATTTGGAAAGTGTTTATGTTATAATTTTGGTAAATCATAGTAACTAATAAGGGAGTTAAAGCCATGAAGGAAAAATCAAACCTACAAATTAATATCTATTGTATGTACCTGGGTTTAGAGTGACATAGCACTTGAGATGATGAGATTGGTATTTAATAAGGATGGGTTTCAATGGGAATAATTATCTAAATGTAAATAATCAATCAGATGGTTGATTATCTAGTTTAGATGGTTGATTAACAGGTCTGCAGCTCTTAGTACCTCTGTTATTACTGAAGAATAAGCAACTCCATGCTATTCTTCCAGCAGAAACCAGATTATTAAATTGATAAAAACAGATCTATACATCTTTCCTGGTTTAAAACATCAGATTTCATACTTATTTATCAAGGAAATTAAATAATGTAGATAACTCCAATTTCAATTGTCACTTACAATTTCAATACAATTAATATTTAGACAATATAATACCTAGTATATAGTATTTACTTTGAGAAGTTTTCACAGAATGCCAAAGAAATGGAGGAAAAACTTTAGTCTAATGTTAGCCATAGTTTACCTTAACCTAGTATTTTTGAAAGCAGTTGCAAGCACAGATATGAATATGTTCATTTCACGAGAATTGCAGAATCATATGGGGACAATACAGAAGAACAGAAACTTATGGCTGAAAAGCAACTAAATAGATCAAAGCTGTCTGCCCAGCTCACTTGTGCAGTCCTGCCACGATGGCACTCTTGATGCCTTATGAGCCAATCTATTAGCCAGTACAGCTCTACTTAGCATTGGAAGTTTTACTTATATCAAAACACTCTTTCTGGTTGCAGTTTAAGCCTGTTACTTCTCATGTAATCCATCACAGAAACAAAGAAGAAACTGCCTCGTCTTTGTGTAGCTTTTCTAAAGTTGAAACATTATTCTTCTATTCAGGCTAAGCAGTTCTATTTCACCCTGTATTTCCTTGCAAGTTCATGCTATTGTCAAAGAAGCCCAAGCCCTCTTTGGTGACACTGCTTCTGCATAGAAACACTGTAGGACACATTTTTCCTGCATGACCGGGAGGATTGGCTAGCACTTTACAGCAGCTCTGACCCCCTCAACCTTCCTCCAAGAGTCTCGTAGTCATTTTTGATCTGCTTAGAGTCACACTGAAATAAGTCATGTCCGCATGAATGAGCAGTCCCAGTTAACTGTCATTTGGCTAGATAGCTTTGGCAACTTCCCTCAGATTTAAACTCCTTGGAGACAGATGGCTTCCCACAATGTTAGATCCAGTCACTAGCCCGAATTTTTCATCACACAGAGGAGTGAGTCACTCATGACCAATACATCTCTTCTTCATGGGAATTGTGATCATTAATTTCACAGCTTTTCCATCCTGCCAGGTTTTCATTTTACTTTTTCTCCTCTTGGTAATTATGCTTGAAATTTCAGTTACTGTGGGCAGCACTGTAATGCATCCCTGCCTGAGAAGGGAACATTCCCCAGTGAAAAAGACTTGTGAATAGAAACCTCTTGTTGGCCAGGTTTTCCTCATTCACAGTAGGTGCTACTGTGGATCTTCCTGGCTTGCTGCTAATCATCTTACCTACACCCCCCAATTCCAGATTTCACTTGGTTTGACAGCTTTCTCATGCAGTTTCTCTATCTACTTGTTAAGACTTTTCTATCAGGTATGCTCCAACTGAGGAATCCTCCTCCCTCCTCAGCCTTCTTTGGAAAGGGAACTGCAAACCATAACTCCTACAAATTCAGTTTAAGATTTGGACTGACACATCAATAGTTTTGGTTCCCATTTAAAGTTTCCACTTGCACCATTGGCAGGAGCTGGAAGTAAAATACTTCATGACAGAATTTGTATTCTCATCATTACTTTCCTCGTTTTCCTTCCCCCCAAAAAGTCCTATTCACAGCTTTTGAGTTGTTTCTTTACTCAGTCACATGGCTCCTTACCTTTTAGGCTTCTCTTGCCTACCTGGTCTTTTCACTCTGACTTGGCTGAAACAGAATGAGAGACTGTTGAAGACTGCAGCTGAACCTATTTTGTTCCTACGCCCTCAGTCTATCAGCAGGCTTCTGACCTTCTCCATGAAGAGTTCAGAGTTTGCCCAGGTTTGCATTATTTCAGGACTCCTCACTTTGGTAGAGATAACAACAATTGCAGTTCACACTGGCATTTAATAAGACAAAGGAGATAGTAAAATGGCAGAAGAAATGGGGAATTTTACACAATTATATATAACACATGAGACAATTAATACTCTTGACAGAACCCAATGCCCCGTAGAAATGTAGCTAGTGATTTTTAACATACATTTAATACCTATACTATAGCATATGGGTCTAAATTAATTCCTGCTGGCAAGGTCCAATAAACTGGCCGGCTGCCAGTGGCATAGACAAATACTTTGACCTAAGGCAATGAAGCTAAAGAGGATTTCTGTAGTCTTTAGAGGTATTGTATCTTCTCCCATCCCACCACCAACCCCAGTTTGTTTACTTTAGTTCAGGTAGATTAAAAATAAAATTACAGGAACACCTAGTCTTTGTTCTATTGTGTCAAATTTCAAGTTTTCTTTCTAAAAGGATTACACACTTTATTCTCTTGAAGCTCTCAGGAAGAACAGCAATATTTATGAGAAAATTTGGCTGACAGCACCAGATAACAAACTGATTGTGAGTAAGCTAAAAAATTGACCTAGTATTAGATTTCTTAAATAATTTAGTTGACATAATATGAAATAGCTGTTGAGATATTAGGTTCACATGATAATAAAGTAGGTATTAAAACAACTGCTAAATTTGATACTAAAAAAAATATATTATTTTCATATGTCACTGTGATAGGTATAAAAATCTTAGTTTTTCAGTACTTGTTTCTGCTGAATGCTAACTAATCATTTTAAATTTCAATTAAAACACTAAAAATGTGACCAGTGGTGTCCCCCAAGGGTCAATACTTGGNTATTCTGGAGAAGAGACGGCTGAGGGGAGACCTTATCAATGCCTATAAGTATCTAAAGGGTGGTTTGAAGAAGGAGGGAGCCAGACTCTTTTCAGTGGTTGCCAGTGAGAGGACGAGAGGTAACGGGCATAAGTTGGAACATAGGAGGTTCCACTCAAATATGAGGAAAAATTTCTTCACAGTGAGGGTGATGGAGCCCTGGAACAGGTTGCCAGGGAGGTCGTGGAGTCACCTTCTTTGGAGATTTTCAAGACCCACCTGGATGCCGTCTTGAGTAACATGCCCTAGCTCTGGGCAATCCTGCTTCGCCAGGAGAGTTGGACTAGATGATCTCTATGGTCCCTTCCGACTCCAAAAAATTCAGTGAAATTCAGTGAAATCACCTGGTAGTTCTTTTGTATTTAAAGGTCACGTCTTCATATTTTGTAAAATATGTCTGGTCCCTCCTCCTTATACACAATGGGGCTCACTGTACTCTGCATTCAGATTAATCAGAGACTCGCTCTAGAACTGTATTCAGTTATACTCTGAACTGGTTTTCAATGAGAAAATCTTTTGCAATAAAGCTTCTACATTACTGTAAACAGGAAAGACCAGACTCTTCTTAACCTACTTGAGAAGTCTTGAATTTACTTCCCTCCTAAAGAACGTAGGTCCTTCCACTTATGTCCAATTTCACCTCATAACTAAGAATTCATTATAAAATACTAAGAAAAACTCCTTGTAAATATGGGTTTTCTCAAGTATCTTCTGATATTTCTGAAAAGGAATGCTCAAATACTGAGCAATATGGTCATATACAAGTGTAAAGAACTGTCTGTCTGGGGACCATGGCTGAAAGGCAGGTCAAGAGGAAGAATATATCAAAGTACCAAAAAGGGTACGGTACAATTTTTTGCAGAAACGAAATAATTTTCAAACTTTTTTTTTTTTTAAGAAATGTGTTAAATACTGAACTTGATTTGAGGACTATTTCAATTTTGACAACAATAATGTTATATTGACATAGTAGTAATAGATAATATATTTTCTTGCTTTGGATATGACTTGTAATCCTTAAACAAGATGAGTTTTGAATAATTAAGACTCAATAGAATTTTCCCCATCTTCTCATGAATTGCCAGTTTCTTGGCATTAAGAATCACTAAGACAAGGACTGAGGATCATCTTTGAAAACAAATTTTCAACAGAGAACATAAAAAAGGTAAAATAAATTTCAAATCCATTTAAAAATGAAATATGTCTGCATAAGTGAGAGTTGTCACAAAGTATGCAAAGTTCAAGAAACATTTTTAAGCTCTTTCATTGAAAGTGCATCTGTGTCAACAAATTTCAGAACAGCAACTCACTGTCTACTTGTATTTCAGCAGTAAAAGAGATTATTTAGTAAAAAACTTAGATTCTTGCTATATCAATAGTTCTTGTAGTCCAAAGGAAAACGTGTCAAAAGTTAATAAACACAAATAATAGCATTTCTTCTTTTCAAGATATCAATATATGTCACCTTCTCCAAGTTGAAATAAAATAATAATTAAAAAAAATCAAAGAAAGAATCATCCTTATGATACTTAAATTACTGGATCATTTTTACTAGAATCATTATTGTAGTGAAGTTTTAGTTATCAATCATGGATGTTATCTTTCCTGAAAGAAAAAGGTGTGGCACACACATGCTCTGAAAATTACTACAGCACTATAGCTCAAAGAAAAATCAGGAAACAAATTATTCAGCAAAGGTATAATGAACCATGAAGACAGTTGCATAAGTAGAACACAAAAGCTATCATTTACAAGAAGTGAAATATGTATGTCAAACTGCAACAAAAAGAGATGATGTATAATGATTGAAATTGTATGTGGTTACACTGTTATATACTGTCAGAATGTGGGAATTAGCTGTGTAAACTTGATATTATGGTAACACTTAAAATAGTAATATATATCAGAATGGGGTGTTATCTGGAGAATTTAGAACTGAACAAAGCAATTAAATATCTGAATAATATCATGCCTATTCATAAATAATAGCCTGCTATAAGAGCATAAGCTCAAAGTAGAAAAAAAAGCCCACAGATGAACAAAAGCAGCAATTCCTAATATCAAATATAGAATTACTCTTTCACTATGAGTACTAACTGTTCTTAGCAGAAATTAGTAAAAACCATACAATACAATTTGCAAAAGATTTTGTTTTCAGCTGGTCACAACTAAAAAAAATAGTAATGAAATGAAGTCATAGCTATATGAAGACAGTTTTTACCCTGAAACCACATTCACTGGGTGTTCTAAGCCATGCAAAATTTATCATTTCTACTTTATTATTATTTATTTCATGTAGAAAATTTCTGTACCGAGAAAACAGATTTAGAACAGAAGTTCAATCTTTTGTAGCTTATGAGTAATGTAATTAGGCCACAGTTTGAATTACAGAGAATGTGTATATTTAAAACTGTTCTCGTCAATGTATGAAGAGTTTCCTGTCTGGTCTGTAACGTGTTCCAACATTGCTCAAGATTGTGTCACACTTATAAATCATGACAATCATCTCTTTACAACTGAACTTTTGAGTAAATTCTGATACAAAAGAGCATTTATTCATCTCGTTCTACCACCTTCCTGGTTCTACATACTCAGGAGATACTTCTTGAGCCCACCCTTAGCAACAAATTCTACTTTGCTATTTCTTTCCTCTGGTTTAGGTTAATGAAGAGTTCATGATTTAGCCACGTCCCTTATTGGACTTTCTTTTCTTTCCAGTGGACTAGTAGAGAAAATATGGCTATCTATTGATTTTTCATTATACAAGTATTCATAGATGAAAATGTAAAAAAAGTTCTTTAGTATTGGTAACACTGTATTGGGTACACTCCCCTGTGCTCTACAGGAAATAATAAGTAGTAAACATAGCAAAAGAAACAAACAATATAAAGAACTGCTAAGAAGCTAATGACAGACGGATCCAAAGAGTGGTGATGTTGAAAATAATCCCATTATTTGTATTAACTTTTCTTGTATTCTAATGCTTGAGATAGAAGACATCAACATGCAAAAATGTAAGATATTTTTAAGCTGAATGGTTGATATTTCCAGAGCTAAAGGTCTTTTGTCTATTAAAATCCAAAAGAAAACATGCCTCAGAGTTGTAGTTCTGATCAGATAAAAACAACATGGCCAGTGGAGCTACACAGACCAGTAATGTGTCAAGTTGATTTTTTTTTATCATTTTTTGGTGACTTGCTGAAGATGCAAACTATCTTCTAAGTCATTCCACTGTAAAGAATGAATGGCATTAGAATCAGAAGCAAGTGGGAAGTTTCTGTGAGTCTGTCTTTCGGGTTTTAAAAAAAATGTAACCATAACATGCATAAACTGTGATTTGTTTAGATTTGTTCTATAAACTTATAAAGGTAATGGGAAGTGGGGTTTGGATCAGAAGACTAAACAGAGGTCAGACAGCTATAACTGCTTTGAGCTAGGTTTGGTCTGCAACCTATCCAGCTATGTAAATGGAAACCTAATTTACTGGTAGAACCTTCTGCAAGCCTTGGAGAGTTCTAGTTGCTATCCAAACCTAGGGACTATTCTTTTTTTTGGTTTTTTTTGTTTTTTTTTTGTTTTATTCAAATTGCATACTATATTTTCCTGACTTCTGGTTACTACATTTTGAGATGAAAATGCTGTTTACGGTTACTGTTTGGTAAATGAATGTGCTCCATATTGCTGCAGCAAGGGTAGGTAGCTTAATTAAGTTGCAGATCTACTTTGCTAAATGGTCAGGAGAGGTATACTTACTATCTCATTAGGCAAATAACTTTAAAATAATCTGTTTACAACAGCTTATCAAGAGCATTTTAGAATTTTGTTTGCTACATTATTTTAAAATGTATAGATTATGTTTATACAGCAATATAAAGATCCATTTATGTTAATCTTGTGCAAAAGGAAATAATTCTGTTGTTAAACATGCATATAGTCTATATAGTTTATCAATTATTTAAAGAGGAACTGAAAAAGAATGTTTAGCTCCACAGCTCCATAGGAGTTGTGTCAGCCTAAGAACATATTTCTTCTTGTGAAACACCTTATTTATGAAGTGAAAAAAAACCAAAACCCTTTAAAATTACTGCTGCTACTGTTACAAAATGAGGCAAACATTTAAATAGAATGCACACACTATTAAAATACAAGATTATGAGTAGCCTGTGTTTTTCTGCCTGGCAAAGAACAAAACAAGTGGTAAAAATATACTAATTCCGTCTAACAAGTGCATCATAGAAAAGTAGAATTGAATGACACTGCTCACTGCTGAGAACCTAAACATCTATGTAGTCATTGCTCACTTGTATAATATTTAATAATTATAAAGCTAGTGTCCTTCAAGATTTGCTTCATATTGCATTTGCATTTCCATGACTCCATGACGATAATAAACTCCAAGAGTTTCTTTGCAGACATCTGGAGTATCTCAAGAAAACTCACGAGGAGAAAAATCTTTGCAACACCTCAGAATACTTCATGGGAGTGACTAATAACATTAGTACAGTGAAATGAGAATCTGACACAGTAAAACAAGTGTCTGAATGTCAGTTCCTTTTGTCTCTTTGGCAGTACCTTTCTTCATGAATGGTCCTAATTTAAAAAATATTCACAATTCTGTGGACATTTTCCAATAAAATCAACCTTACTAAAAGTTTGGAGGACCAAACTTTTAATCTATTCCCCCTTCTAGAGAGAGTTCAGATCGTTCAAACATTTTGTTTCTATAATGTTTTAATTACCTCCCCCTTCTTCCATGAACGGGAATCCTCAATTTATCTTTTCCATAATGGATGTATGAGAAAAGGAATATTTTCTATTTCCGAATAGAACAGTAAAGCAATATAATGGAGGCTAGGAGTTCTAAATCTACACAGCAGCTGTAGGTTGGTATTCCAGTGAAGAAATATTAAGCAAATATATATAGAGAAATGTCCAGTAAAAGTCATATTTTCCCCATACAATAATAAGGCTATTATTTTCCCCAGGTACATCTGCACCTGGGAAGGGGAAGCAGCAGTCAAAATGAATGGGAAGGCAAACAGGAAAAGGAAAACAACAAATATTTTAATTTACGCCCTTTATACAGCAATGCCTGAGTCCATTGCTCATAAAGGAAAAAAAAAAAAAAAGCATTTTGCATCAACCTGGCTTCCCCAAAGTAACATGGGATAGTTTTGCAGTAATAATTATGCCACAAATTAAGAAGCCTCAGCACTCCAAAATGATGTCAGAGCACCTCAAGAAGTATGGATTTTAATTTGATCTCAAAAACTGAGAAACATTCTTATTAGTTTTTAAAACTTTTCTGGATTGGAAAATAAGATCTAAGATGACAGAAGGGAAAATGGTAAAGAAGGCTTATTTGACTACAACATTCACAAATATAAAAATCCCCAGTTGAAGACGTTTATATGAGGCCTGGTTTTGCTGATCCTTCTCTTACATGGCAAACTTGGCTGCAGAAGTTTGTGCCGACTTTTCTCTTCCTGGCTGTATATCCACCCTACTTTCCCAGCCTTTTAGTCATGCTAAAACAATCATCTGGGGGATAAAACAACTGTTAATGAGATTAGTGAACCGAGTTGGGTTAAAAAATCTGCAAAAATAAAAGCTGCACTCTAGTACAGGGCGTGAAGTGTCTGTGTTCAATTTTGTCATGGTAGGTGATACCAGAGTACCCACCCACCCATGATATGGGACATACAGTACTCAGGCTGAAGAAGATAAGCGCATAGGGCTTGGGGGTGCCGGTGGATGAGAAGCTCAACATGAGCCGGCAAAGTGCACTCACAGCCCAGAAAGCCAAATGCACTCTGGGCTGCATCAAAAGAAGTGTGGCCAACAGGTCCAGGCCAGCAAGTCCACCTCTACTCTGCTCTGGTGAGACCCCACCTGGAGTACTGTGTTGAGCTCTGGAGTCCTCAGCACAGGAAGGGCATGGACCTGTTGGAACTAGTCCAGCAGAGGGCCATAAAGATGATCAGAGGGCTGGAGCACCTCTGTTATGAGGACAGGCTGAAAGAGGTGAGGTTGTTCGGCCTGGAGAAAAGGGGGTTCCAAGGAGACCTTATAGCAGCCTTCCAGTACCTAAATGGGACCTACAGGAGAGATGGGGAGGGACCCTTTACTAGGAAGTAGAGTGATAGAGCAGGGGATAACAGTTTTAAATTGAAAGAGGGGAGATTATTAGATCTTAGAAAGAAATTCTTTAACAGGTTGCTTAAAGACCGGCCTTGAGCTGTCTGGCCTTGAGCACCTCCAGGGATGGGGAATCCACACCTTCTGTGGGCAACCTGTTGCAGTACTGCACCGCCCTTACAGTAAAGTGGAAGATGTCCCTGCGCATGCCAGGGGGGTTGGAACTCGATGATCTTTCAGGTCCCTTCTAACCCAAACCATTCTATGATTCTACGATCTGCTGCACTTAAGCAATACTTCTACTGGGTGAATCCTACCAGGTAGCCTGGATAAGAACCCTACCTCCTGGGAAACAGCATTGGCATGAATTTTGCATGTGGCTCAATGAATAGCAAAGAGAACAGTCTCTGGAAGGGAGAACAGAGCCTCAGCCCTGCTCTGTCTCTGGACATCCTTTGGCCAGGAGTGAGACAGATGGCATCAGGCCTGCAGGCTGAGTAGCACGGAGAGATCCTGTCTCTCATGTCAGGGTGACTCTTCCTACCTGTAGGCTACTATGCTAAAGTACTCTCTTGCCGTTTCTTATTAGAAGCGGGAGAGATAGGTGCTTAATTCAAGGAGATTGAATTACCCTCTGGAGATGTCTGCATTCTTTATATAGTTAATGGGATAGAAGTAAGTGACTAAGTTAGGAGGACTGGTTCACTTTCTTCAAGCCTTAAAGACATCATCTTCTACCCATTGACTATGTAGGGAGTTTGGGTGGAGAGGATCTTGCCTTTTGAGGGGCAAACACCTAACATTTCTATGATATCATTTAATTTAGCTAAATCAGATTCACTTCCTACACTTTTACAAAAGAGTAGTTACAAAAAAGAAATTTAATTCCTTGGTAATCAGATACCAGAAAAGAAGAACTCCTACAACTCCTTTGACAATGGTAAACTGGCTGAATTATGTGAGAAGCCACAGCATGTTACCATGCCATAGGAGGTTTTTCATCCTTTTTATTATATTACAAAATAACCTTAGGAAATAAACACAATAAAACCAATATTTTCTGTTAAGCAGGTAACAGATTCTTCCCTGGAGAAAACTGCCATAAGTTTGTATGATCATTCACCAATAGATTTATAAATTTTTTTTGGAATGTGGGCATGCACAGTTTTACTTTGCTTTTTTTTACTAAGACTTCTTGTCTGTACCAACAGGAAACCTATGAAACACGAAAATAAATCACCTCTACATAGACTAGTTGCACATATTTAAATCTACCTCTGAACAATTTGATCTAAAGAGAAAAAATCACTTTATCCTGTTACTTAAATGGTCAGTGTATTGGTGACACAAAGGACTACAAAAATACTTCTTACTGATTTTCTATGTGGTTTCAATGCATCACCCTGGGAGTAGAATATCTATCAGTAATTTGAAATGGAAATAAAGTTTTTCTTATGATACTCAAAAAGTAGCCTCACGAATAAAACTGGAATTTATCAAGTTAAAGAGCCAAATTGTGTATCTACATTGATCTTACATCCTCTTTCTTGCTAATATAGCTAAAAGCAAGTGTAAGGACTAACATGCATCAAGTTCTTCCTCAGTTGCATTTTATGTTCAGTGCAGTAAGTCACAGACTACCGTGTATTGGGGTATGACAATGAAACAAGGTGCTTCATTCTCAGTTTTTCAAGCTTGACTTCATGACCTCAATGATAGTCTTTGAAATGTTTTGTATGTAATTACCTCAACAAAATAGTGAAAAAAAAACCAAAATCAAAGAACCCTGCAATCATGTTGATGCCCACACAGGCGATCAGCATGGCTATAATTTCAGACTTCTCAGATATTCCCCACAGATGTCTGCTACTTAACTATGCGAAGCATTTTTAAGAGATAAAAAACTTGTCAGAGAGTTTCATAATACCTTTTGTTAGCAGAGAAATAGCAAATTCAAAGGATTCAGGCCTCATTTCCTCTGCACCACATTCTGTCTAGTCCTCATTTGTTTTTTAGCCTTTTTCCCTATTAGCTGGGCTTGTTTGCTCCATCCTCTTGAAACTGTCCCAGAATGACTGAAATTCCTGTCTTCTCCCCCAGCCGTCTGCCTCCTCCACTGAGTCCATTCTCTTCCTCAGACAAATATAAGCTGTGCAGTACCTGAACACGCTGGAAGTCTACAGCACTTTATGAAGCAAGACAACAAAATGGAGAAAGAGCTTTCAACACATTAGCCTACTAATAATGTATTCCCTGAGGTGTTTTATGGCTTTTTGAGTGCATTTCAATTTCTTTTACTACTTCTGGGGGTTTTTTTATTTTATTTTATTTTTTTTAATGGGTTGTGGAAGAAATGCAAAACTTTCAATGTAACTACCTCTGAGAAATATATTTTAAAAGTGATTAAGAGGAAAGACATGTGAAAACAAGCTAACCTTGCTTTAAAATACAAACAATTATATTCATATTTGTGGTGGTTTTTTAAGACAGCAAAGAGGAGGCATACCAAAAAAAAAAAAAAGGTTATTATTGCCTAGCCTCCCAATTCCCAGTTGCTATTTCAAGAGCCACTTTAAACAAACTCTCACTTAAAATAAACCAATTGTGGAATATTGAACAGTTTATTGCACAACAAAAACTAGGTTAAAGTAGCTGGAAGTCTCCAACTGCTACTGAAAGGGCAGCTTGGCATTTTGGCAGGAAAGGTCAACTTATAATGAGTACTTTCTTTTTCCATGTGCCACTTCTCTGCAAAAGCCAAGTGGCTTACCCGCATTCCCAGACTGCTCCCAATTCCTTTATTCTTGTCATCATTTCTTTGCCACTTTAAATCAATGAAGATCTTTTTTTTTTTTTTTAATTACAGGTTCCCTGCTACCTTTCACCAGGGTAGGATGTCGAGAACAAGTATGACATCCCTACAAAGTGTCTCGTAACTAAATAGATTATAGTCTTTATTACATTGTGTCAATTTAAGCCTTCAATAATAATGGAATGAAGGAAGAGAAAGTGTCTCAGAGCCTAATATAAATCCTACATATATTAAAGAAGTATTGAATACTCTGATGTTTTGCTTTGATTTAAATACTAGTGCAAGGCTACAATTTAATTTGACTCCATGCAAAACTGGATGAATCAGACAAAGTGCAGGGATTCTTTTCTGTGTGACAGCATCATATAAAAAAATACAAAAAATATTATCTCTGCAACAACATGGGTTCCTTTTTTAAGGCTTACATTTAACAGCCAAATTGTGGTTCTTCTGTTTGAAGAATATTTATAAAGAAGGGCTTTTGATTTTACTGTCTCTGAATTTTAGAGCAATTTAGTGGCAATTTACAGCAATACAGATGGTAATATTTTTATTAGATACTATTGACTATTGCAAGACTTGCGATACTAGGAACTGCAAAGATATTATTAAAAGTAGCATTAACAAATTTCATATTTGGGAGAAGTTTGGTACAGAAAGGCAATTTTATTTCATTTGAAAAGCTATCATGACTAATTGAAGTTTACAATGTATATTCCAAATCAAGACTGCAAGACTGCATGTCTTAATGATGAGTGCTGTCACCGTAACCAGAATCTATCATAACAAATGCTCCAACTATGAAGACACGTTTCTTGCTGCTACTTTCCCAGATAAGGTGATTATTGTGGAAGAAATATTCAGGAAGAAATATTTCTCGAAGAAATATTCTTTTCTTTCACTGTTCTCCTGACCTGCCTCATGCTAGACATTGTCCTTTAAACTTGGGTATGTTACAAAAGTGCAGATGAAACACACTGGCAAGACTTAAATGTTCTTTGCATCTAAATCACTACACACAAGAGGATACAAAATATCCCACAATTCTTCAGTTGACAAGGTAAAGGCAACAAGTTAGTAAAATAAGACATGCCGCAAATTGCCCACAATGTAAGTAAATATGAGACAAGACCGTATGTATAGCTTGATAACAGTGTCATAGAAACAGATGTGTTTTATATGTCAGGCTGGTAACATCCCACATTAAAAAAAGGCAGGAAAAAATAGGATAGATTTGATTTATGTAATTTTTATTCTGCACTGACTACATTTATTCACTTAGATCTATGTGCCTTAGGAGAACCATATATGGGAAAAAAAAAAAGGGGCAGCAGTATGTTACAAGCTCAGTTCTGAGTTTTAAATCTTCCTACAGAGACATAAATATTAGTTTTGGAATGAATAACTCTATAGGCTTCCCTTTACAAGGTCTAGAATGGAATGCAGAACAAAAAAATCAAAGTGTCAGAACTTTGTAAGCACATGAATGCCTAATACTGTTTAAAAAACAGTTGAATGTACATTTATAACACACAATTTATCTAAGTATTTCTGTCTCAGGAAAAGCAAATTATAAATGTAAAAATTATTCTATTGGCAATATTTTGAAGACTTCCTATAATCTTCTGTTGTTTTGTTCTTCATTTTAAATGGCTTTCACCTTCTAATTACAGACAGTATTTGTCTTTTGCACTACTTGCTCCAAACACGCAGAGCACAGTAACTAACAAAAATATTATTGTAATACACAATTCACAGGGCATCTAAGAACATAAAATCCCTGAAAACTCTAAAATTACTAATATGAGGGCATCCTGTTGGTCTGCCATGGTATTTCACCTAAAAAATTGAAATGTGAAATGTGCTCAGTTATTATGAGTGACATTGATTTATTCATTTAACCTAACATTCCACAGTATGTTATTACTGGTGGTAGTACCCACCAGAAAAATGAGACATTTACTAATAATTTATTTCAATAACTTAATAATAATACAATGTAGTCCTGTGATATTTTATTCTTCCCACATGTGGAACTGATCTTATTATTCTAATTGGGTTTTTTTTCTTCTTTATTGTATTTTCTTTCCTCTCCCTCTCTCTAGTGACTTACAGAATCCTAAACAACTACCCAAACTTCAGCATTGTAAAGATAAGGTATTATTGTTCTCTTTTCATCAGTGAAACTTAGTTGCAGTTTCTTTCATTAGGCATTACATTTTAAGCATATGATTAATGTTTTCAATTGAACTTTCGAACTTTGCTCAAAATAAAGGCTTGAGTTCAGAAAAACACATACATCAGGCCATACTCATACTCAGTTTGTAGACCTCTTAATCCTACTGTTTTCATGCTACTGCCATGCTTCCACCATCAATGTGTGTGCCTCATCAATTTCACAGATACATGCCATTTTACCCAGAAAATGTTCCTTGATGGAATAAAGTGAAGTTACTGTGAACTAAATGTTGTAAGATTTTATGCACATTCTTAAGATAAATTTAACTTTTTGTTACCTCCTGCTTGGCAACCTTATCTCAGTTGCCTGTCATTCCTGTCTGATGAAGTTCCTATTGTTTCTTCTCTGTCAAGTGCTAGCTTCAAGGTAAGAAGCACAAATGTGCAATTGCTGCAGTGTCTCCCAAGGAAATGATGGAATAGGAAAGGGAAAAGGAGTATCATTGCACTCACTATATAAAATATGCCACAGAGAAAGCAATGGGCAAGACTGACAAATATTGAGTCAGGAGGATAAATCCCCGAAGACTCTATTAAGCTGTATCCCAAAAGATGCTAACTGCAATGTTTTGGGTTCTTTTATTACTCTTTTCTTATGAAGACCTAGAACTTCTGTCTTTTTTTTTTTTTTTTTTCCAAATTTTGGCAGCACTGAAATAGAATATTGTGGCACTGACATAATTTTCAATTGAACCAGGTTTGAAAAAGACCTTGGGTAAAGTCTCATCCCATATAAAGCCATTTAAAATTTTGCCTTCGAGTCCCTTGAAAATTGCACTACTTAGGGATGTAGTGGCAACAGGTGGACGTTTATAGCCATTCACACTGGCTACAAAAAGAGGTAAATCTCTTTTCTACCTCATCAATTCATAGAGGAATTAGTGTTCCCAAGTCTAGGTTCAACTCAATATTCAGGTTTCAGCACATGAACTTCAGTTTCAGTATTGCTTAGACTGAACTTTGGGTTTAACATAACCCCTCTGAGTTTTGAGACTATTGCTAAAACTGATGAATTTTTAACAGAGATGCTGCTCAAGTGACTGAAGTTGGAGAGGAACACATCTTCAGAAATGAACGGTCTTTATGGATTCATCACGTCACCAATTTTAGTATGATATTAAGTCACTTTTAACAGTGTGTTTCTATATTATGCATTTTTGTTGCATGCCAATATACAAGTCAATTCATGTTTTGTAATTTTAAAGTGATGCATTTCACCTCATATGTAATCTTTCCATGGTTTCTAGGGAGCTAGAGAAATGAAAATTAGCAGTATCACTCTCATTATTCTACAAACACCGGAGGACACTAGCTCTAATTTACTGAATACAAAGAAAAAACAATGCATACCTTAAGTCTGTCATTTGATGAAAATTTGAAATGAAGTCAACACGATCAGTCAGTATACTGATTTTTTTTAATCTCTTCTGTATTAGTCAGAATACAATTTTCTATATCTCTGCATTAAAACTGTAACTATCTTGTTGCATAATAATGCAAGTTTTATCTCACACTGTACAATGACTGACCGTCTAACCAAACACATTTTGCCTGCAGTCACCATCTTCCAGCCTATCTTCAGTTAGCAATGCTGCCTTTCAAGGGTGATGATGTCAAGACGTTTTGGGTTTGTTTGCATTCCTGGCTCTTTGTTATCTTATTGCTCTTTGGTAGGTACTGGCTACAAAGATGATTCTGCAACTGAGTCACACCACCTTTGTATCAGATGTGGACATATTATCATGACAGAAAGGATTTTGACATTATCCTTATAAAAATGTAATTTAACTATAGGCTCAAACATAAGATTTTAGAGCTACGAACTCACATTACACAACTGTAAGATACCTATGGGAACATAGGGAAAGAAAGCCACGTCCTTACCACACACATTTGTGGGATTTGAACCACTACATGATTTTTTTTTTCAGCCATCTTGTGTGTGGGAAAGTAAAATAATTCAGATTTTCTGTTTAGGACTAGTATGCTTTTTGTCAAAATATCCAGGCATTTCTTTGGCAGATTTATTCAGAGAAACCCTCTCTGGCCCCTCAAAGATACCAGTGACACAATATACATATCTCTTTAGGTATCGAAGGTTGAACTCACCACCCTAGGGTCCCTAACCAGTCAAAGGAAAGAAAGACATGTCCTGTGGGAATTAATCTCATCATAAAATAGATGTTGAAAGTAAATCATAGGGATCACTCTTTGGACATGTCGCTTTAAGACATCTAAATTTAGGCAACATAAATCCCACTCAAATCTACAGAGTCCATTTGACATATTGGTAAAGGAAATGTTTTCAGAAAAATGTTAGGTTTTATAGTCTCTCTTGTTTTCATCTGCTTCCTTCTTTTTCAACAGGTAGATGTGAGAAAGATCATGTAAGTTAACATTTCTATGAACTGCACGGTATTTAAATGAAACAAATTATTTTCCATAACCCCTAGATAGAGATAAGAAGTTAACTGAAACTAAAAATTAGTCAATTTGTCAAAAAGTTAAATAAAGTCCTATTTCTCTTTGTTTCTTTGGTACTGGATGCAACATTAAGGGAGAATGTGTGTGAGTAAATGCCTCTCTCACAGCAAAAATACTAACATCAACAGTATGTATATGTCAATAACCATCTCGTAAAGGAAGAAAATATAGGGACCTCTAATCACATCTAATCATTGTTCTGAGCAACAGTTTGGGTTTCTCCCCTCTGTGTTTCTAACATTGTTTATATTCACTTATCACATATGCTGTCAAATAACTAATTCTTTCTGGCAACTGACAATTTAAAAGAAAAGTATATTACAGAAAAGGCAAGGCAGTGTCATTGGTTTCCATAAATTCACATGGACCACGAACAATTAGGAAAGTTCTAAAAATAGATTCATGGAAAATTGTCATAAGCCCTAATTCCCACAGTTATTTTACAGGACATCTCTGGGATAAATTGAACGCAAATATTGGCATAATAGTTGTACAATTTACCATTTCCATCATATAAAACATCAAATACATTGATTCTGTACTTTATGGAAACTAATGTAGAATTCTAAACTGTACTCATTTTTGAAAAACTGAAAATATATGATTAAATAATAGTGCGTTACCAAAATTCAAGTTACACTAAGCAACCATAATTATGGTCTCACCAGAGCTACGTAAAGCATTATCAGAGAAAATCTAGGTGCATCTATCTATTGTCATAAGTGCACAAATACACTACTTTAGGTAGCAAGAATCATTAACAGTCCGAACTAAAAATGTCAAGAGAAAAAATTAGCATCTTCAGGATGCCTAGTGAGACAAGAAATGTTCTACATAGCAACAGCATTGTAAGGATGAATAAATAGCCATAAAGTCAGCATCTACTGCACGGAAGCTTGCAGATGGTGGATGAATTCATGTCTGTCACATTTTTATAATACAATGACTTTTACATATTGCTGCCAGATGGAACATAGTTTTGCATCTTGAATATATATCTCCAAGAAATACAACTTCCTTCAATGTCTTCCCTGTATTTGAAACAAAAGCAAATTCAGAGGCAGGTTTGGGAGGCTAAGGCAGATTTAAGGAAACCTGAGAGAATATAAATTAAATCCTCAAGGGCTTCCTTGCTATAACTCAATTCAAAATAATGGAATTACCCATGTGTTCTATACTTTTTGAGGAAAAGCAGGAAAGGTATCATATAGACTTCTCCAGGAAAAAACTATGTGTCATCTATCAGATGCAAAATACATCCCAACTATGTGTCACCTATCAGATGCAAAATACATACTAGTAAGAAGACTTACTAGTCGAACTTACTAGTAGTTTGGCAAAACTTTTGCATAACATTTATTTTTGCTTCAATAAAAAGAGATACCTATCCCGCAAGATCAGATCACAGAAGTACAGTGCATAAAGCATAAATGGATTTAATCTTGGTTGATAACAAACATCTTTATCTGTATCACAGAAGCACCTTGCCATTCTCCTTGTGTTAAATGATACCTAACAAACCTAATATCTAATTCAGAGCCGATTATACCGGTCTTTATACAGATGTGCTTTCTCAAACTACCAAAAAAGTACAGAATGTTTTGCTTTTAAATGTGCTTACCCATCACACCTGGCTTTCTCCTGTGTGTCTGGTCTTTGTTTCTAATGCTAGCTGGTATTGCTAAGAAGCAAGTAACTCCGATAGCGATGGAGTGAACTGTATGACTGTAGGGGAGAATATTTTCCCATTCAATGATTTCTCACAAAGTCTGATTTGATGACAAACTTGAGTTGACTTCTCTCAGACAGCCTCAAGCATTGTTTATATGCAGATAATTCTGTGTGTGAACCCATTAGGCTTTTATGACAGTTATAATCAAATATGATTGGGAAACCTTCTGGCTTACTTGGATCCATACTTACATTGTGCTTTGTGAGGTTGGAAATGTTACTTGCTATTGCTTGTAGCCAGTCGATACAGTCTTCAGCAGAGAGACACTGAATTATTCCACTGCAAACCCCATCCACAGCAATTACTTGGAACGCATTTTGCCTATAGACATGTCATAACAGATCAGGTCAGAAGAAAATTTCATCTGTTCTAGCATATCATCTTAACAATACTTGTAGAAATGCTTTCCTTTCAACTACAATGAAGGTCAGCCACTGAACACTGATAAATTGCTGGTTTTCTTGTTTTATAAATACCTGACATATTAAAAAGATCATGTTAAAAGGTCAACTCAGACTATATTAAGTTTCCATAAAGCTATAAAAAAATTCCACGGACTAGCTCCACAGAGCATTGACCAACACTGTGTGACTTCAGAAGCTAAACAAGTGAAATAGCCGATGCATACCAAAGAATTAATACTTTAATAGTGCAGATCATAGAGAAGGAAAGTGTACATTGGATGCTGTAGGCAATCATTTGAGAAATTCAGTGCAATGGAGTAGCTTTTTCTCAACAACTTTTGTTTCATTTTTCTAATACATTGTTTAAATATAGTAAGATTCCTGTCTGGATACCCCCCGTTGGCTTGGTTACACAGTTTTGATCCTCTTCTAAACTACTGGTAGAAAAGCTGGAAATTCAAAATCGATCAGGTAGCATTAATGATTTTTCCCATTGCATTTCTGAATATAAGATCATTAGCAAAATACACTGGAATGCCAAGAGACATCCAGTGACAAAAGCAGTGGCCACCTGGGTGCCTCCATCCCAGCACTAACCTGGGCACCTCCACAATAATCTGTCATGCAGTATAGACTGACTTTCCACAACTGAGCAATTATAGGACAAGAGAAAACTTTGAGATACTAAAGTAGTAGCAAACCTAATTTTTTCAGTAAATAGCTTTCCTTTGGAAGACTCACAGGTCTCTGACTTCACAACCAAAAAAATCTCAATATTAATCCATATCCCAGAGTAAGAGATTACTAAACATACAGAGAATACCAAGTTCCACTGCTGGCATTCTTTTACAAACCCATCTGTTAATGATCAATTAGAGGTTTAAAATTATGTACATCATTTAGATTCCTTGAGAATGGCTCAGGCAAAGTGAGTGTTACCTTCAGCGTAAAACTGAGTGCCACCGATAACAGTTTCTGACATCTCAGGACAGACATCCATTCTGCAGAGGTGTTGGTTTTGTTTTTTTTTTTTTTTTAACATCTTGAAATTATATTCTAGTTGTGAAGAATAAAGGTCTTTCCTGTATCTGTGTCAACTAGAGGCTTTTTCTTCAGTCAGGAGAAGCATTAAAAATTAATTAGTCATGCCTTTGCTTTAAGAGTCCCATCATGAGAACTAGCTCTTACAGGACAATAAGGCTTATATATCCTAACATGATCATTCAGAGACCAGTGTTTTATCTAAATCCATCAGCTTAACAGTTTAGTTGCCTTTTCAGACAGGTAGTGATATCTTCTTAAAATCTAAAGGTACAAACTGAGAGCTACTTCTTTCAATGACTTGTTTTCACGATAATTCAGGTAAAGTTTTTGAGAAAGATTTATTTAAAGCATGTTCAGGTAATATATCTAGCATTTGCTTACTATATAATTTATTTTAAATGTCTATAGATATAAACAGTAAATTCTTCCAGAATAAAATTCTAAACGAGTCCTTACATAGCGAGCATAGCATGATGCTCAGAAAAAATTGTTGATTATTTGTTTCAAGAAAAATAGCATTATTTTCAGGACTCGCCTTCTTTCTACTCACCCTACTAAACACCAAAGTAGGAATCCAAGGAGTCTAGAAACACGTGACACTAACCTGCCCAAGCAAAGAAAACCCATTGTGTTCCAGACTCATTCCTGATGGACAAATTTCCCTTACACTACAAACACGGTGAATCTGATGCACTTAGGGCATCGACTGTTCTTACTCTTTCTAGGTATTTGATCTGTGCACATAAAAAATTATTCATCCATAATGTTCTTGACCAAGCATCAATAAACTCATATTAAGATGCACGGCTACCTAATAAATTACTTCTGAATGTTCCTGGGCAGTATATATCCTTAACCTTACATTATTGCAATCATATTTTCTTGAATTAGTCTACCAGCTGAAGTCCATACTACCACAGAAAACGGAAAAAAATAATGTATTAAATAGAACAAATATTAGATAAATCACTTATAATACAGCCAAAAAGTTAAGATCAGATGAATTCTTATTCAACTACATATCTCAGGTTCTGTGCCTTCTTGAACTCAAGAGTTATATTTGAAATTAATAAGCTTCCCATGATTAACCTGAATGCCCTTTGGAATTTTATATTAATACTCTCTGGAATTGATGTGTCTCAAGAATCCCACTAGGAAAGCTAGAATAGGATTATGAGGTGTAACAGTGTATGCGATAAAGATATGATGAATTTCTGTGCTAGTCTATAGTGAAAGCAGACTTGTAAATATGAACTACAGAAAATGTTATGAATTAAATTCCACTTCATGTTGCTTTCCTATATTATTTTCAATATCCTTTCCTTAATATTGCTTTTTATAGCAATCTCTTTTAAAAATTATCCACCTTTCTCTCACAAAAAAAAAAAAAATTGAATAGGGAGCCACATTTTGAAATATTTACACTAATTTAAAAGACTCTTATAAAATGTCTTGCTAGCAAAGTAAAACATTGGTTCTATGCTTTTTTGAAGAAAACCCCACTTCCCCTCTCACAATTACACTGTATTTTTGTTTCCTTTAATTACTCTTACTTCCTCATGTTAGACATCATAGGATACAAGGAGAAAATTATAAGAGTTTCAAAGTTTGAGTATGAATTCAGAGATTTTGTTTTATACGAATATACTTTTAAATTTATTTTTTGGAAATTCAAATGTCAGGAGTATCATTACTACCTAAAAAGCTTTTGCTGTAATGTACAAGTTCTATAAGCTTCACTTTAATCTTGTGTTTTATTGATGCAGAAGACTGAATTTTAAAACCCTAGATCTATGAATAGTTGAATATGTCCTAATTTTCCATGTGAGTAGTTCTATTCAATTCAATATCTTATCTGAAGTATACAGCAGAACAGATCTCAGATTTGACTGTTATGATTTTGGGCCCTTTATGCTTCATGCTTTTAATTATTTCTATTGCAACCATTGTTAAACATTGAGCTGAAGGTTTCACAGAATTTAATAAAAAAACTCCTGCCTCTGTGGTGACTGTATCCTGTTCCCGTTCTGTTCAACCAATAAACCATTGTAGCCTTTGGTTTACACCTTGGCTTCCTGGGCCACCCATTGTTCCTCAATACAAAAAGGATCATGCAGCCAAGTAAATATGATTTTGCTATTACCAATCAAAAGCTTCAGGCTGTTTTTAGCTTCACAATTATCTAGTGGTGAAATGACTATTGCCTTACCTGCTTTAATTTCAGCTCTGTGAGTAGGGAAAAGGCTAGTAGACTTAGGTAATGTACTTCTAAGAAACAACAGCCCTTAGAATTAACTGAGGTTGTGGGAGGCTTTTGAGCAACTTTGAAATGTTTGCCGAGAACCAATGAGAAAGAAGCAGGCTGTGATAAGAAACAATAAAATTCATCCCACACAAATCCTGAACTGAGGTTGAAGAACACTGTTTTTTGTGGTTTTTTTTTTTTACAAGGAGTCACACAGAATGGGTACAAGTCACTCCTGGGGAGATTCTGATTGGATGCAAAAGGAAAATTTTTCACAATGAGAACAATCAGCCGTTGGAATTATCTCCCAAGGGAAGTGTGGATTCCTCATCATTTGGCACTTCTAAGATTCAGCTAGACAGGATGCTGGGCCACCTTGTCTAGACAGTGCTTTTGCCAGCAAAGGTTATACCAGATGATCCTTTAGGTTCCTTTCAACCTGGTCTTCTCTGATTCTATGACTCCACTTCCCCTATTTTCTGGGGGAGATCATGAACCCACTCCTGGGGGCAAATTCTATCACTTGACTGTAGAAACACTGCAAGGGTGACCATAACAACAGAGATACTGGCAAGGTTCTTTCACAAAACACTCTTTCCAGAAATATTAATGAAGCTTTTCTGTATTAATTAGGTAATTTTACATGTATTTGAATGGAAGAATAGGAAATTTTAAACCACTAATGCCTGATGAGCCTTCCAGGTACAGCATAACACACTGTTATTCCCAGAATCACACATCTAAGCTGGCAGACAAGAAGGCTACACGGGAAAGACAGGGTTTATTTCAGTTAATAAGGGCTCACGAATTATAAGTCCTTTGTGCTTATGTTAAGAGTTAATGTTTCTTATGGGTTAGAAGAAGAAATAATGGAGAAACATGCACTATAACAGCTGGACATACATCCCACTGATTCAGACCTGACCTGTTGGGTGAATTCCCAGCCTGACCAGAGCCCAACTTCACCATGATGGACTCATCTGAAGACCACCCCTAAGCCTGCTCTGCTCCTCCACTGGTGGGCAGTGGGACAAGGCCCTGGTCTGCATGGACACTACCTCATCCAGACTCACTGCCACCCCCTGCTCTTGGCTCGCATCCCCCATGGGGCAGCCAGCCCTTACTGCTCCCAAACAAGATTATTCAACCAATGAAGTTAACAGGTGAGAGATTTAATAGAAACAAAAGGAAGTACTTTTTAAAAACTTAATTACATTGCAGAACTCAACGCCACAGTGCATTACAAAAACCGAAGGTATAAAAAAAAGCAGGTTAGAAAGACGTTTTTGAGCACAGGAGCATTAGCAGTTATTAAATATGATGACCTATGTGCAGTCAAACTAAGAAACGAGCTGACCACAAGATGCAAGTGAGCAGATCACATGTATTGCCCACATAGCTGGTCCTAGCTGATGTCAGAGCACAACATAAGCTGATGTGGACCTAGACAGACCTTTATGAAAGCTCCTATGTTTCATGTCTCTGACAGCTGTGGTGGAACTAATAATGCTTGTACCTGTCAACCAAGAAGCCAAGTTTCAAGTTTACCTGCACAAATCTGATCCTGGAAGGTACTGGGAAAACCGTGAATGAAGAAGTGGAATTAATCGGAGATCACACCACCTTTTTTCCCACCTAAGTCCTGGAGATGCTGGCCATGAGGAACATGATAATGTATCCTGAAAAAAATCAAAAGGTCCTTCTCAGTTTTGGGCTTCATTATAAGTACTCAGCAGATTTGGAAACAGACAGGTAGACTTTAAAGATTTCTTTTTTTTTTAATTTGGCATTGTGTTCCACTTTCCCCAGATCATTTGGCATTGGTTTTAGTTAGCACTGGAGAGATTCTGAACTTCTTCTTGCAAATAAAACAAATCTATATAAACCTGACCATCAATATGGTTAGAGTGAGTGTGAGGAACAGTATTCTAAAAATCTAGGGAAAACAGATTGTGTCCTTTTATTGAAATGACCAGTCATGAATAAAAGTGAATATTTACTGCATATCACATCACCGGCCACTAGTTTTACACCTGTACCCTGAATAAAGATGATCTCTAAATTATTCACTGTACAAACATAATTCAGTTATTTCCTGTCACCCCATACACGTTGATATGTATGTCTATTCTAATGACATCACATCAAAACCCGGCAATTGTGAATGGGATTTAACATGTGATGAAAATTGTTTAGTCAAAACTACATGCTTATCATGAATATTTTACCTATTTACACAGTACATTAATTATATGGAAATTTAACTTTATCACATCTATGATCTTATTTACAAAAAATAAATATCTACAGTCTAATTTCACCACCATTTTTACAGAATATAGACTTGGCTGAGAAATTATTATAAAAGTGAAATGATCAATAATTCTTTTTAAAAATCCAACAGCTCTTCCTTTCATTATAAAATGTTTTATCAAACTCTGCTAGTGATGACATTTTGATGCAAAGCAGTATGATTCCCGCTGAAAGGTATGTAGTACTTTCACTGTATCAGTAAAATATTACCTGCCGATCCTGCAGACTTCATATTTTTTCTAACCTGTAACTTCTATGAAATAAATACTACAAAAATTAAGTACACCTTGTATTTTTTAGAGTGTGTTTTTTGTGCAAGATCTATGGAATTATAAAGCATTGCCAACTTGAACTTTACTCTTACTTATATATCCATATATCTTTTATGTATATAAAAGAAAAGATCACTATGAACATCAATTTAGCCAAACAGTAGACTTTTCATGAGTAGATTCACTTATTTAAAACATTGACTCTCTGGTGAAACATTCCATAGATTCAATCCAAAGAACTAAATGATTGGCTAGGAAGACTAAACTAGGATGTTGTTTTAAAAATAGTTTTGAATTTTTAACCTTTTCTATCTGCTTTCAGGAACCTTTTTAAGCTGTGATTTAAATTGTGGAAAAAGCTAAAATGTGGCAAAAAGTTTATATGCAAACTGTAGGCCTGGATCTGTCTGCAACAGAAATAATCCCCATACCTTTAGCCTGCATAATCCCGAATTATTGAAAATTACCAAAATCAGTCCTGTCTGCTCCAAATTCTGAGTCAAAAGCCTCCTTCATGTGAATCACCAAGGTTATAAATTAAGAAATAGTCATAATGCATTCTAGAGAATATTCTGAGAAAAAAGAACCATGACATAAGAGTTGTACATAATTTAGGAAATCATACAGATGTCTCATTCTGTTTTATGAAATACTCTATTCGCATTACAAGGGGACATCTGAGATAAGAACCACATCCTGGTTTTCAGCAGAAGAATTTAATTTAGGGTGAATTATAGACTCATGATGCCTGATTATATTATTTAAACTGAGAGAGAAAGACGTGGTTTCAGTAAATTATTATCAGTTCAAATAGAAACTACAGCTAATTTAGATCAGTTTTGATAGCTGCAGAAATAGGATTCACAAATGGAACCATGGTTTTTATCCTAAAAGCAAAGTTAGAAATGAAGTGGCCAGCAAATAGCAATAGCCTTTCTACACGCATACACATAGAGACCGTTGAGATAAGCCTGCTTCTGATTTTGTACTAGGTATATATACATATTATATTTTTTGACCTGCATTAAGACACCAATTTTATTGGTTTTATCCAATTTTTATGAATTCCAGCTCCCATGAAAGTGTATAAAACCTAGAGGTTTTGCAGATCAGGCTTAAAATCTGTACTATTGACTTGTAAGTCTACTTCAGCAAAGTCTACTGAACAATCCTTACATTTCTTTTTTTTAATATATATTTGTAATAATTATGTGATATATTGGTTTATTCATTCAGTGCTTTTTATTTTATCTCAGTATTTTTACCTATCACAAAGACAAATATGCAGCAAAACCCTTTTAGAACTACACAAAACAATGGAAAATTTGCATTTTCTGGCTAAGAAAATTGCTAAAAGCCCCTTGTTGCACTTCAAAGGCATATTTTACTAGAAATCTGGTCAGACATCTGCCGCATTTAACCCTGAAGAGACTTTGCTCCATAATGCTATCATTCTTTAGCAAGATTTTAAGTTATTAGAAGTAAAATGCTCTCAGCTTATAAATAGGCAAAAACATGTACCTAAACCATCCTTTGCAAAAAGTTTTAGATAATAAATGAAATAAAAATAATGGAAAAATATTCTGAAAAAAAATTCTACCTTTTCTTTAGATATGTGTGCTGGTTTGGGCTGGGATGGAGTCAATTTTCTTCCTAGTAGCAAGTGTGAGGCTATGTTTTGGATTTGTGATGAGAACAGTGTTGACAACACAGGGATGTTCTCATTACTGCTGAGCAGTGCTTAGACAGAGCCAAGGCCTTTTCTGCTCCTCACACCACCCTGCCAGCGAGTAGGCCAGGGTTGCACAAGATGTTGGGAGGGGACACAGCCAGGACAGCCGACCCCAACTGACCAAGGAGATATTCCACACCATATGACATCATACTCATCTCATAAAGCTGGGGGAAGAAGGAAAAGGGGGACATTCGGAGTTACGGCATTTGTCTTCCCAAGTAACCATTACACATGATGGAGCCTTGGTTTCCTGGGGATGGCTGAACACCTGCCTGCTGGTAGGAAGAGGTGAATGACTTCCTTGTTTTGCTTTGCTTGTGCACCTGGCTTTTGCTTTATTTATTAAACTGTCTATATCTCAACCCACGAGTTTTCTCACTTTGACTCTTCCATTTCTTTCCGCCATCCAACCAGGAGGTAGTGAGACAGCAGCTGTGTGGTGCCTAGTTGCTGGCTGGGATTAAACCACGACAATATTTTTTTCATTTGAATAATTTTAATTCCTATTCTGTGGAAATAATCTTTCAAAAAATTCCTATTGCCCAGATAAAAATAGTAATCCCATCTATCAAGGTACAATCTCAGCCGGTATAATTTATCATAGCTTTATTCACAGCCATAATACCTGGTAAATCTTTTTGCCCTTTGGAACTGCCTATCTCCAACGTTAATTAGAGCTCCTTCCATGTTTCTGTACTTTATTAATTACTTCCACTTAGAAATTATAATATTATTATTCTTCTGTGAAATTCCATCAAAGAAACATAAGCTCTTACCGTGTTGTTGGGATGGTAGTTGAGATGCAAACCACTGTCACATAGGGGAGAGGATGTGCCACTGCTTTGGTCACTGGGGGCACCTAATAAAAACATGATTACACAAAAAAAACCCTTCATTAACCTATAATACTATAATTCAAATTTGTGTATGTCTATATGTATATATTCCCCTTCCCCCATTAGTTTTGTCAAGTCTGACATTCATTTACTTTCCCTGTTCAGACAGTATCGGTTTCTGATTTGAGCGGGGTGCCTTTTTAAGCTGAGTGGAGTCTCAAGAATCTCTCCTCTGGTGCTTTGCTTAAAAGAGTTAGTAATCTGTTTAGTAAGAAAAAACACCCAAAGGTTTTTGCAAATTTGTTAATAAAAGGAAAGTGTGTACCTCCTCGCTTGGTTTTCATTTGAAGGAAAAAGTCAGATAATGCTTTTGTTTGTCTTGATGAAGTCTACAGTTCGAACTGTTCTTATAACAATTTAGGAAATTACACCTCAAAAGTAACATGATAGAATTGATGCAAATGCACGTTTGTGTGTGTTATTAAGGATACTCTGCAGTACCACAACCTTTCATAAAAGGGACAAAAGTACTGGGATGCATTTTTATTTAAGGATATGGTATTCTGAGTTTTTTCTTGTCTGACTAAAATTTAACACCTAGGCAAAAGATAAAGACAGTATTTCAGCAAAACTTTGTATAAAATATTATTTCATAATTTATTTTAATTTTTTCCTACCAGTTTAAAATAAAAGGATAGAAGTATTGAAATAAAACATTTATTGTTTTGTTGCTTAAAAATTAAGCAATTCTTTTTACCCTCTTAGGAGCAAGAAGCAGAAGGAAAGCAGTAGTGACAAAAGGCTGACCTATAAATGCGCTTAGATATGCTGCAACTGTCTATAATTATGCACCCACACTTACAATTTAATATAATTAAAGGAAGACAGCTGCCTCCATATGTCTCTCACGGGGCTAGTTGACTAAAATTTGGTTGGACTTAAACAAAATTCTAATTATCCCAGAGTAATTTATTTTTAGGTAGACAGACACCTCCACCAAATCCTCTGAATTTGAAATGGTGAAGTTAAGCCATCTAAATATACACACACAATCTCATTTTCCCATTTACAAGACAAAAATCTTTCTGACTAAAACATTACCTGATGCTGCCTGGAAAACGGCTTTCAAATACTCTGTATCAGGATGTGAGCTACTGTAAATTAATGTAATCCCACTGTTTTACCTGCAACTTCACTGATTCACACCAGCTAAATGCCTGGTGTTTTTCAAGCAAAGATAGCAATTTTTTGCTTAAGGTGAATATTAGTACTAGACCTGGCAATACAAGCAGCTCATATTCAGGGAGCAATGCTGACCGAAAAAGCTGCTGTCAATCACCCTCAATGCATGGCAGGTTCAGAAGCTGCAAACATTCATGAGCATTGAACTGAGTTTTCTTTTGGCCAAGTAATAATGGCTTACATGCACAATCTTCATTCAGTGGCAGTTTGAGAAAAGCAGGTGCTCTTTTCAGAAAGGACACAGTTAGGGTCACTTCTTCCCCTGCGTTGCGAAGGACCTGAACCTGGAAATGAAATACAGACAGGACACCTTGAAGTAGCTGTACGACCCAAATGCATCAGTAAATGTAAGCAACACCACCCAGCTTTCACACGCTGGAACAGAACTGCTTAGCAATTTATTGCAATGACTATTTTTTAAAAAAAAAGAGAGCAAGATATAAAGCTTGTTATATGCTTGCCTGTTGTGTTTCTAGTCACACACAGACCCCGGGGAGTGGGCATCAGCCTTCTATAATAGCACTGGCTTTGCACTGTGCTATTGTGCAACTTGCTCCCCAACCCTGTTCAGCTGTGCGTCTCCTTCTTTCAGATCTGGCATCATCCAAACTAGCATGTATGTATAACAAAACAAACCCCAACCAACTTTCCTCCCTGTCCTCCCCCAGGGTCGCTTCATAAATCTCCAACCAAAAACACTGGCAGTAGTTTCCACAGCTGTGACACAAATCCTAGGAGTAAGTCTTTCCAACAGCCAGAGTTAAATTTAGCCAAAGCACTCCAGCATGGATGACAGACCTAATCTTCCTTACAGCAACAGAGGAAAAATACTTATTTTAAGCCTTAAGTCTTAGATAAGCGTGAGCTTGGGTTTTGCCAAAGGGTAGCTCGCATTTTGGACATAGGAATGTAGGAATGAGCAAATCACCTATCCACCTGTGTACGTTTTCAGCCTTCCTGTACCCTCCCACAATCCCTTCTGCAGCTCTTGTTCACGTCTTTAGCTTTTGTGTGGTACTGCTGACAGACACCTCAAGACACACAGCAGAGAAAGGGAACCCCAGGCACCTCCCCAGGGTGGCACAAATGAGGCACAAAAGCAACTAAACAGCACGCTACCCTTAACAGTGGAGGAGCAACATTTGAATCATTTTATAATATGAGAGCCAAAAAAGCATCAGGTCACATAACTCTGTTCCAGAGAACAACCATTTCCTGTTCTTCTGGCTCTATAACTTCAAAACTCTTTAAGGGCTGATTTAATTTGGGCTTACAAAGGCAGAAGATTGCACCATTCCTCTCTCTGAGTCACTGCACTCACACTGTGCAGAGAGCCAGCTTGCTGGGAGCAGTGTTCGGAGGGCTGCTACACAGTGACATGTCAGACAAATGTTTTAAACTAGCACATATCTGTTCCCTTTCTTCTGTGTTTTTGTGGTAGCTGGATAGCACTCAAGTAACCCTTCTGTCACGCTGCTGCTTGTGAGAAAGCCTTGCAAATAATTTATGGAGTGGAGGATTGCTGTTCTTTAATCTGTGCCTATCAACAACCTACCCTACAGAATTAGTTACATGCATGTAAATAACTACATGCAGGGATGCTTTCAAGTGGAATCACTAAAGGAATTCTTCAAGGAAAAAATGTCGACTTTGCTTTTAAATGCAATACTTCCTACTCCACACCGGTTGAAACACAGGAGCAACAATATCATGATAGAATATTTGATTCAGTATCTGAAATCCACTCTGAAATTTTAGTCTCTTCATTGTTTAAAATACCACAGTGGTTGTCAAGGCAGTTTGCAATGTAGTATGTATTTATATGTATGTACGCGGATAAACAAACACACACACAAATCACAACAAATCTCATCAACCTAAAACTGTATGCCAAAAACTTCATGTCTAACATGAGCCTCTTTGGCACGCACTTCCCAGTTCTGATATGTTTTATACCTTAGAATTCGTCAGCAGTACTTATTTCATAGAAAGAAGATGACTTGTAATCCATGGAACAGTAGACAAGACTCTGAAGTCACGAATTCTATCAGAGAAACCATACCATATCCTCAGCCTTCTTAGAAAATTCAACCTTCTCTTCTCTTACATAGGAGTCACATTGTTCAGAATAGTCATAGCCAAAGCAGAAACTTACAGGCATATATTCTCTATTGAAATTACAGATGTGGACAGACAAAAAGTACAGGAAAAATAAAGCTACCCTCTGCCTTTTTAAAAACACTTCTTTTTACCCAGGAATGGGGAAGAAATAAGTGGAGAAGTTACAGCATTGCCAACTTTAATTTATATAACATCACCTTTTAAGATACCTAAGAATAAGTGGATATAATTTGTGAAAGAAGCTGAGACAGTAAAGTTTGCCCCCTTCTTCCAAGAATAAAAAAAGCCACAAGTCTACATGATATCATTTGATAATATATTGTTCTGTAAAGGATAGAAGTTGCCATAACTAGTCTACTGGGACCTTGTTCTCTAAACTCTCCCTCTCTCTCAAACCATTTTTATCTCATAGGATGAAAAATTCAAGCTGGAGTACAATTTTGTTGAAATCAGCAATACTTATTTCATGGAAGGGTATGACTACATTTTGCCATGCAGAATAAAGAGGAAAGAAAGATAAAAGATCGAAAAAGAAAACTACTAGGTAATGATTACAAGAAAGAGGGACAAGCTATCGATCCCATTTCACTTACTTTGTACTCATTAACAGAGCCATTCCAGGAAATAAGGTTAGCTGAAGAAAATGGGATTTTTAATTAAATTTATTAATTGTCTCTTTTTAGCTTTCAGTTGAAAGCTTTACTGGTATTTTACTTTTTTGGGGGTCTTTATTTTACATAAGAAATGAACAATTACTGAACTCTTTTAAATGGAGTAAGCCTTACAAGATTCATTTACTTAGTGTTCTTGTTCAACATGTACAGCACGCCATACTGCTGCTCTTCCACGCAGAAAGAGAACAAGAGGAAATCTACTCTTATTGAGAAATGTTCTTAGTGGAATACCAGAACAGCTCACGTTCATGAATGGAAAATTGATAGCTTTTACAAAATAAAAAGGTAACAGCCAAAAGTAATGTGACAAATTGTTATGGAGAGTTATGTCTATGGAAAAAAAAAACAAAAAAAAAAACAACAAAAAGCCCCACTTGAAAACAGGGTGTCAAACAGTTTTTCTGGAACATACAAGACAGGATGAATTTCTAGAGTTTTAAAACGTGAGTGGAATTCTACCAAAAGTCAGAGATACAGGTATATTAATCATTTCGTCTCTCTCATTGGCTAACATCAGTTTAGCTCAAAACTTTATAGAGCTATTTTGGTAAAATGAGGACTGTGTGAAGGTATGTATTGCTTGTACAGGCTTGGAAAATGTACACTCATGAAAAATGAATTTATCTGCACAAGTATATCCATGTGGACCTGAAGAATTGGTAGCATACTCCACCAACAAAGCAGTAATGAGCTTTTACCACTCGAGTCAATTAATGAACATACTGAAGAAACCAGTTGTCATACATGATAGATTTTTTAGATAAAGAAATGGATAGATGTCTGCTCAGTCATTCTGCTCTCTTACTTAGAAGAAAGGTCCCTCATTTATTGTACATATATTGCCAATACTTTGCCAATCAAGCACTATCAATGACAATGTATGTCTTCGCTATTTCTGGCAGTGATAATTCTAGAAATATTCCAAGGTTACTTTCAAATATAAGAGGGAAGTAGACTAAATATTTTATATGTCTTTTTCAGAGTTACAGCATATTTTCTGATTTATAAGGAAACCTTAGAGCTAGGTTAATCAGAGTAACCTCGAGATTTTTTTGCCAGCACCGTCACATATTCTGTGCCTGATAAAAATGACAGAAGACTAAAAAGATAAGGACTATTTTCTACTTCCTGCCAACAATGAAGGTCTCTTAAGAATTTGCAGTCACTTGGAAGACACTCAGGATTTTTCTAATTTTTCAAAGTGTACTTCCATATTTTGATATATTTACGTTAAATTCCTTAAATTGCCGATGCATTGGCCCACAAATTAGAAAAAGGTAGGGTTTGGTCTGGTTTTTGTTTCCTCCTATTCAGGGGTAAGGTGTATTTTATGTAGCAAAAACAGAACATTGTGAGGATCTTGATTCATTGAAGGTCAAACAGTGGCATTAAACTGGTACCACATTTTTTTCTGTAGATTAAAAAAACAACAGGTCACTGGAAAAAAGTATGCTAATTTTATTCCATCCCCACTTATTATTCTAAATGTTTCTGGACATTTCAAAAATAAATTTTACTAAAGATACTGCATAGAATTTCTGATTGATCACTGATTTCCATGATGATCCCATCGCTCACAAAAATATTCCAACACTGGGTAGAACTAACTAACATTTCTCATCTTGTTAAAATTAGCTATTTACTTGATGAGTGACTGGTGCATAATTAATTGCTTTATTTTAAAATACAAAGTGGCTAGTTAAAGAAACAGTGTTTTAGTGTTTCTATAATAACTGCACAATCAAATTACCAAAGATAACAATTATTATTAGTTCTGGAATAGAAGTAGACCCTCATTCTCACTGTGTATAAATGGTAAAAAAAAAATTCAATATTAACAAAATGTAGTTGTATAAGTAAGAGATTTTCAGTTCATTACTGCTAATAGAGAAGTAATTTCTAAACTTACATAAAATAAAGGTATTTAAAACATTGCCCTAGTATGTGAACAGATATAAACAGACCTAAATTCTAAAAAGTGAAAAGAAACATATTGAGGAATACTGATTTTGAATAAATATAGAAACATTATTTTAAAATTTTCAAAACAAAAATGCAGCAACTTCCTAAATGTATTTTTTATCATATATAAAAATTTTAGTGAAGGGGAGATAAATTCATAGTGCTAAATCCATGGAATATTTGACTGACAATAATTTAACTCAGTAGTACTCCTAACATTTCTAAAGTCTAACAAAATTATACCTTCCCACTGGAAGCCACAGAAAAAACTCCCTTTGGGAGACATCTGTATGTCTATGCATTTAACCCCGTAATTTCTAAAGCACTGCACCCCAGATTGCAGAAAATGTATGACCAGGCACTATTAAAAAGTTTTGCTTATTCTCTGTATCATTCAAATCTGTTTTATTTCCAGAGTCTGGAATGACTATTCAAGGTGTAGGTGTTTTATCTATAAAGGCCTAGATTTTTAATATTTTTGAGATCATCTACAGAGCCCTAGATTTCGGGCATATGAATTTATGTAACTTTATCAGGTTTTGATTTTAGTAGTTAGCAATGAATAGTAGTAACACTTAATATGTTGATACAGACATTGTATGGATTAAATAATGAAAAGCTCTCTAGTACTGCTGTTACTACTTGATTTAGTTTTATTTTTTTGTTTCATCTAGTGAGCAATACTAGCTATCACTTTTTTTGGTGCACAGTGTGCAATCAAGTCATCCCTGTAACAGGAAAAAGCTGTGACACTGAAAAGTCTTAACGTCTCATCAACACTATGACTATATATATTAAATTCCGACTACTGTTTCAGAAATCATATATATTTTTAATGTAGAATGAGTTGATGTGAAAAGAACTACAAACAGAAACATTAAATCTGATCAATAAACTTTCTTATGCAAAGTATAAGCTTACTACTAGTAGAATCAAGAATTAATTTACTTCTACCCCAAATAGCCCCATATAAAGGTAGGACATTCATGAGCGAAGTGAGGCAGGCAAAAAAACCAGTTGTGCTTGTCTGAAAAAGTAGGTGTGTGAAATAGGGAAATTAGAAGAGCCAGTGTGTTTCTGGAGTGGCGGTGTCTGTATTTCCATGAAATTACTGTAATGACTGCAAGGGCTTATTTGAAGAAGTGAATTTTATGGTGATGTGCGATATTGCTGAATAAAATCTCTACATAATAATAACACTGGTTTGAAATTTTAATAATGTCTACAATGATACTGCCTTTTAATTTTATAAAACCTTTTAAAGCCCCAGTTCAAGAAAACATTTGAACATATGCTGAAGTCTCTCTCAACATATTCAGAAAAGCACTCAAGCATGAAGTCCCTCTGACTTCAGTAAGTATTCTTTCCTGAATGACACTATAAATCCCCTCTTAAATTGCCAATAAAATTTACCCACCAATGAAGTAGTAAAGATTTAAAACAGAAGATTTATATAGTCCCCAAGGTCTGTGTTCTCCCGAACTGGAGCAAATTCTGCTCTTCAGAGTGTTTTAAAGGAAAATTCAGTTCTTTGATGAATAACTTAACTATAAACATCTTGGCGGGGGGGGCGGGGGAGAGGGGAGAAGAAAAAAATGAAAACCAGAAGACACCTTCCAAGCCACTGTACAGAGTTACACAATGCACTAGTATCAAGGCCATCAGCAGATACCATAACACACATAGTGGTACAGGCACATAAAGGCTCAAAGTTAGAAGGCTCACTGCATGCACACAACTGTCTTGAATTATGTTTATTGTAAAAAAAAATCAATTGTTTTACTCAGTAAAAGCCACATAATTAATACAGAATATTTGCATTAAAAACACATCACTGTATGGGGAGTCTTCAAGTCTTATTATCTAATATTTATCACAGTATTTGCCAACAATGCAATTTAATCAAAAAATGTAATAGTAATACCTATCAAAGCTTGTTTTTTTTTCCTTCAGAAAACTTCTCTTACTGATATACAGAGCAAACTAGAACACCATTTTTTGACAACAGTTCTTACTCAGGCTGCAAAATTCAAAGCATACTTCAGACCACAGTTTGACACTGCCATAGTTGTAGGCTTTAATTTTTGCTGTCTGGTTCCTGAACCTCTGTTAAATATTTAGATACAAACACAAATGGGCTGCACACTAGAACTGGGAGCTTCAAGGCAAAAGGCAATGCAGGGCAGAACAGTGCATATGCTAAGGATGCAGAAGATGTGAACTTCTGTTCAGAACCCTCTTCTGCATGTATCTTGCTACTGGCACTGCTTTAAAAAAGTGCAGGTGGATGCAGTTAAGACTAGCAGCTACAGCAAAGACACCCTACTGAGCCTACCACTAGGCAATTATTCTGACACAGGAACTGTTCAGGTAGCACTTATTCAGTGAATGCTCCAGCTACTAAGGCACTACATAAAAGATCATTTCATAGCAACATACACAAAAGTTCAGGATTTGATGCTTTTCTGAAAAATCCCATCAGACTGATGACTTAAGAAACAAAATTTTTCTTGATTCCAAGTGACAGCATTAATTTGGAGTGCTGTCCATCTCAGATGGACAACATCATACCAAGTCACCTTATAGCTGCTATATTCAGGCTTCCTTCATTGATCCTTGCCCTACATGTTTTCACTGGCTCATGGGCTTTAGACACAGAGGTACCAGAACATGCAACCCCAAGAATCCTTTATAAAGCATAAGTAGAAAACTAAGTGATCCACCTTTAAAAATAGATATATTTCATCATGTTTCACATCTACATGCAAAGTAGGCCATTTATATTAGCTAACATTAAGAGACATCTACAGAGTTTCCTGCATAGGAAATGGCTAAAATAATCAGATGTAAGCAACATGAATAAGTGTAATGAGGATATAGAAGAAAGAGATTAATTTCACAAATAATTTACTGGAAATCTAATTAACTCACACAAAAAAAAAAACATCAGGCAATAGAGGACCAAATATAGGTCATATAGAGGACACTCCTGTGATTTTTTTCTTCAATGCAGTTCCACGGAAAAAAGGAGAATATTGTCACTTCAGTGATATATTTATATTCAAGTTGGAAAAAATAATCTGTTTTTAAACTTTTAAGTCTAACACTTGTGGAATGGAGTACATACAAGTTGTTTAAAAGATCTAACGACAGCTTTCTGGAAATCTTTAAACTTTCTCATACTCCATAATCAAAAGTAAAATGTTTAGTAATCTTCCAATCAGAACAGTAAGAGACTCCAATTATTGCTTAGTTGGATGTTTATCTTTTTATAAGTAATATAGGAGTGTCTCAGCAAAAGACACCAATGCAAACACCTGAGGAAAAAAGAACTATGAAAGTAAAAGTCTGCCAGGAAAAGTTTGCAGGATTTTTCTGTTCTTCTTTCATTAATCTTAGCATCACTAATAAATATCACTCATTAAAAAAAAAAAAAAAAAATTAAATTGTAACTGCTTAATTTGCATTCTTAGGTCATGTACTCTAATTTTGAATTCTGTTTCACTAAAGACTGCACTTACTGGTCATCACATTTCATATTAACTCATTAGAAGCTCATTTCTCCAATACAGAAACTAAGAAAAGCAAAGGATTAGAACTTGTTAAAAATTTAAGTCTATCAAAACTGGGAACACCATACCCTGAAGTCCCTAACCATAGGTCATAGAAGACAACATAGGTCCCTGAAGTGAAAAATTTCATACTATATTCTCAAAAACAAAAAATATGAATTCCCTACAGAGATTCCAACTCTAGTAAATTATTTACTGTGATCTATCAGTATATTCCTTGACCCATCCCAGCTGAGCTTCAGACCATTGATTCTAATGCAAATGTTGATTCTAATTCCAAACAATGAGAACAAGTTTAAGTCTCCCAACCTATATTAAGTGGACTGCTATTGGTCCGGAACTGTGGTGCATAGAATAAATAAATACAGAAAGGTGCATTCAGCCATTCAGCTCTACATAATATGCAGTTACTCATGACAAGAAAATACCTATGAAAACATAAAAAAAAAGTCAAAGAACCGGAAGACTCCAACCCAAACTCTTTGCAAGTTTCATGAGCTTTTCCAGTGTATCTATCACATCACATACTCCCTGTACAGATCTACTTCTCCAGAATTACCCAGCCACACTGAATGATCTGTGTGGTTATAGAGTTGTAGGAAGTTCTTCTTTTTAAACTCTGACAGCTATTCCATTTTTTGAATGTTATTATACATTCAGCTGCTGGGCACACACTATCTTTCCAAGCTAATTCATGAACACATATTTTTTAATTATATATTTAATGAGTTCTAAAACAACTGGCTAAGAGGAATGAGACAAATCCCTTGATAATACTGAAATACCAGTAGAACTGTTCTTAAGGCCAAGTGCCGGGTCCTCCACTTGGGTCACAACAACCCCATGCAGCACTACAGGCTTGGGCAAGAATGGCTGGAGAGCTGCCTGGCAGAAAAGGACCTTGGAGTGTTGGTTTACTGTCGGCTGAACATGAGCCAGCAGTGTGCCCAGGTGGCCAAGAAGGCCAACAGCATCCTGGCCTGCATCAGGAACAGCGTGGTGAGTAGGACCCGAGAGGTGATTGTCCCCCTGTACTCGGCACTGGTGAGGCCCCACCTTGAGTACTGTGTCCAGTTTTGGGCCCCTGACCACAAGAAAGACATTGAGGTGCTGGAACAGGTCCAGAGAAGGGCAATGAAGCTGGTGAGGGGTCTGGAGAGTAAGTCTTATGAGGACAGGCTGAGGGAGCAGGGGTTGTTCAGTCTAGAGAAGAGGAGGCTGAGGGGAGACCTTATCACTCTCTACAACTAC